>CM038793.1:290116790-290716790 GCA_021764765.1 Vicia sativa
TCCAAGACATCGTATTTGACTCATCATCAACCTTAATCTAAGATACCACCTTACATTTGCATCATTGCATAACTAATAGCCTGTATAGCATTAATCGCATAGCATTCACGGTGTCGAATTAGGGTTTCATCAGATTTTCATCCGATTCAAGAGGTAATCAACTAGGGTTTGAGTTTTCTCACCTCATTTGATCTATCTTGATCAAATCATCGAATATCATCCAATCCATTCTCTTCATGATCAATCAAGGATCGACCAATTAGGGTTTTCCGGCATGGGTATTCTCCGACTTTTTGAGCAAGAAATGACTTTTTGGATAAATATTATTATATCTTAGATACAACATTTGACCTAATTTCGATTCAAAACATCACGAGGTCTCACACTTCATCAATAATCAAATATCCGATGAATTTTCATCTCGTGACAGAAAAGTCAAACTTTGACTTTTGGTCAATTTTTCAAAACAAAACTTTTCCAACATCAAAATATTTCAAATGATCCATCATGATCATCAAAAATCAAAGAATTTGAAAAGTCAACAAAAGTCAAAAGTTTTATACTTAGAAATTCTAAGTGTTGAAATTTCTTATTTTTCCAAACTTCATGCCATTTTTCACCTAGTTCCATTTTGAATTAAAACTAAAATCATGAGTTGTAGTTGTGACAAGCTTTCAAAATGTCCAAAAACTCTCAAATCCATGGAGTCTAGCCACACTTTGAAATTGAAACATAAGGCTCCATGAAACTTGATTTTCAAAGATCACAACTTCAATTATAGGTCATTTTGTGCTTTCTTCCATCTAGAAGCAATCTAACCTTGCCAAATGAGTCATCAAACTGATAAATATCAGTGAAATGAAAGAATGGACTGTTGGATAATTTCTCACATGGTAAAAGAAGCTTCCTTTTCAAAAGCCAAAAGTCATTCTGCCCCTGTTAACTTTGAGTTACCAAAAAGCTTGTACTTGTTCTAACAATTCAGAACCTCTTTACCTATAAAAGGATCACAAATCCAAGAGAAAACTACACCAAAGCATCACAAATCCATGCTTTCCTCCATTTTTCCATTTCTCAAATCATAGTTCAATTTGCCAAACACGCAATTTTAAATTTAGCAAGAACTATGATAAACTTTGGTGTCTAATACATCTTATAATCATTATGGAACATGTTTGAGTCTATAAATCACAAGAATCATGAAAATCGAATTACATTTTCCATTTTCAAACTTGTACAAACTGCCTTATCAATCTAATCATGGCTAGGCTGGATTACTTTGAGTTCTGATCCTAACACGATCCATATCACTGAGGTGATTCAGATCAAGAACAACAACTGTAACACCTCTAACCACGATTTCCGCCTATTTCAAGCTGTGCAGGTGGACTTGTGTAGAGTAATCCAAGCATGCTCATGAAGTGCAGATCCTCATAGCTTCCTTATAGGCCGTTGAAGCTCACACAATCAAGAAATCCATTCCGGAAACACGTTTGTAGCTCTTTGATTCTCACTTTCGGTATGAACCAACTGATATCATAATTCCTTGCATCAATTGAAAACTCACTATCGCTCTCTTCCTGACATCGATCCAACCTCAATAAATCAAAGAATCATCTGTGCATCATTTAATTTGAATTCTAGATTCTAGGGTTCGTGTTCCCAACAAACATGTTAGGCTAAATATAAATGAAATTAACAACCACCTTTTTCAAACGATCAAGTTTAATTTTATTTCATCAATTTTCATTGAGAAACAAAGATTTGAGCTTGAATCATGATTTGAAATCAAACCACGAAGTTCACCTCAGCGTTTTCAGCAATATTTGAAATTTCCATCATGTCGACACAGTCATTGTCCACTAAACAACTCAAAGGCTTGGTCTAGTGGTTGTTTGCTTGCCAGGCTTTTGCCACGTGTGTCACACTTTGGTCATGGTTCAACTCCCATCAGGACCATTTCTTTTTACAACCTTTCCATTTTTTCATGTTTTTTTACAAAACTTTCACAATTTTTTTGACCAATCAAAACTTCTCACTTTGAGATGATTTTTTAAACACTTGTCAATAAATACATCTATTTTATGATAGTGCAAAAATTTTCAGAAAAAACTTTCATCTGATTAAATTTTAATCGAGCCGAAAACGACGTTCTGAACACTTTTTCGAACCTCCCTAAAAGGTGAATTTTTCAAGTTTTCACTCGGCTCGATTTTTTCAAAACTTCATACATGAACCTCACATTTCAAAACATTTTCAAATAATTTTTCAAAACTTTTTCATCAAAACTTACATTTTTTTACCATGATCAATCCGATTTAAACGATAAAATCAAATTCGTTCTTTCTCGAATTTCTCAATCGATCATGGGCCACCCTTATGGTGTAAGTCCCAACTTTATGTATAATTAGTTTTACTTGTACATACTAAATCATCATTGTCAATATTCAAACATAAACAAATTTCTTTCGCTTTGTTTCCATTCGTTTGTTTATAGACCGATGCCATTGGTATTGAAAGGAGCATTATTCCTCTGAAACGCTTTTCAAAAACCAATGGGCCTTTTACGTAAGTCCCATAACATTCTTTTTATGTACATATTTCTTTGTACATATCAAACTTTCTTCAAAAACATATACAATTTTCATCTCATGACAATACGATACTTTTTTATACTCAAGCACGTACAAACTTTGATCGCTTGTTTTACTTCACTGTGTATACTCAAACCAACATCCTTTATGTACAAACAAACATTCCTTGTACATATCAATTTCTTTTCATACAAAACTTTTATCTGTACATAACATGATACTTTTTTGAAAATACCAACATGTATAAACCGATCATTCGCTTCGTTTATCCGTATACCATTGGTATTGAAAGGAGCATTATTCCCTGTGAAACTGCTGAACCAATGGGCCTCCCTTATGGTGTAAGTCCCAACCCTCCTATGTACATCCATCTTTCTCCGCATATAAATACTGCTCGTACATATTCATTTTCAAACTTGTAAATAATCAAGTCACGCTGCTTTAAACGTTTCTACGTATTAATTTGTTTATATTTCATAAACTTCTGTAAATAAACATCATGCGTTGTTTATATTTCTTCATAAACCCCACATATCACACACACTGTTTATACAAACTGTTAATTATAACATAACAATTAGACTAATCAGGTTCCCCAAGTTGTAGCCCCTTGGGCTTCATACAAGACAATTCATCACCAGATGAGTTAGCCTGCTGGGCTTCACAAGACAATCCATCCCAGCATGGGTCAGCCTCCTCTTAGGCTTTATATAAGAAAACCTCCCACAGAGTTTAGCCTCCGCTAGGTTCATATAAGACAACACCCCATGTTGAGTCAGCTCTCTTGGGCTTCGCTCAAAAGAACTCTCATTGAGTTTAGCCTTCTGGGCATCATACAATGAAAGAGACAGAAATCTCTTAACAGCCTCCTATTGGGCTTCCAATACAAAGAGAACTCAGAAATCACTTTCAAAACCAGTAAAGTTTCCCTTGAAATTGCTCTTAATTCCAAAAGGATGGTTTCTATGAAACCTTTAACACAAAGCCAGCCATACCCTATAGCTTCCTCTTGAGCTTCACAGGACCCTGATGACCTCTAATGCCTCCTTCGCTAACATACAAGGACCCACGGGCTTTAAAAGCATCCCTTAATCCAATCAATTTCTCCTTGACATCTATCATCTCATGGAAGAAGTATCTCATCTATCACATCACATACAAAAAACGTTTCAAAACTTTTCAAACTATTTTCAAACACATCCTAATTGTAAGTGGTAACACTTGTACACTCAAGCAAAACACCCAATGCTTACAGCTAAAAGATTCAAACATCTTTTTTCAAACATCTTTCTTAAACATGTAAGTGGCAGCTGTATATTCAAGCAAAACACCTAATACTTTACGAAAGATTTTATCAATCAAACAACTTTTCAAAAATGCGTGATGAAATAGATTAGATACATTTCATTAAGATGACATTTGTCCGTCTTTACTAACATCCCGTTGCTTCACTAGCATGGGAACTACGACGACTTCTCAACATCCTTTGAGAATACGAGGCACAAGGTCTCATCCTTGCCGAGCAAAATTTCTTCTCCCTCAGACCAAACAAACCATAGAACCCTGTAGATCCGATACAAATGCCTGATTCCACTGGGATATGTATGTAGAAGATCCGCATCTTTATGGCACAATAATAACAAACACTAGAATCCCACACATCCACCGCTTCTTAAAATCCCAAAGAGAAACTTTCCCAATCATAGAAATAGCAATTAAACACACAAACATATCAACTTATATATATATGCTTCCATTTAGGTGTCTCTTTATATAACAATCCCCTTACTCAGACCCAAATATTTGCTTAGTCGTTACGCATACCAATATCAATCGAGGGTAGCTTTTCCCTTTCATAATCATTAAATCATCTTTCTTGTGTTGAAAATAATAAAGCGATGCTCGGCATCTTTTATAAACAAATCAAAAGATTAAATCGCTTCGAGCCGTAAGATCTCAATTCACGTCAGATCCTCTCAACACACACCTTTTAGCGAACAATACGAAAATGATCTCCATGGTTATCGCCAAAGATTTGTGCACGCTGGGCATGGTAAAGAAAGCTGGTACCAAGACCTTGGGGCCAAAAATTCCATTCCTTGGGAACCTTACCTCAAATGGAAAGCTCGACCTCAAAACCTCATAATGTCATTTTACAACTGTTCTACCAATAGTTATGGAGCCTGTTCTGGAGGTGACGAACCCTACACCATTCTCCATCCAAACATGCCTACTAATTTTGAAGACTTGAAGAGATCTTGATTCAGCTTTAGAGAATAAAGGGATACATTCGCAAGCTCAATGCCATGCAAGCGAGAAGAAGGTATTAGATTTGACGGGTTATCACTTCAGGAGCAAAGCATCAATACTTATCAACACAAAAGGAAGCGTCCATGAGACCTAAGCTCTAGGAATTTTGTTTTATTTGTTTCTTTTGTACTAGCTAAAATAAACTAATAAAAGTTTGTTCGTCCTTGTTTAACAAATTTAAATTCTAAGGTCCTTGAAAATATTAACATAACATCGCATATCATGGCATAAAAATTCAATGTGTATATTGAAGACCGCTTATTCTCTCACTTGCTTATTTCTAGAGAAATGGATCTTGAATAGATCACAAAAGATCTCCGGCCGTAACTCCCACCTGAGATGTTCACCAATTTGGCCTGGCGGAAAGATCCAAGAAGCTCGTCACCGTAAAGAAGAAGACCATTGGTATTATCAACATGGGAAGAAATCACAAGGGTTCAATCAAGGTGGTCAGATAGCTCAAATTCTCAGACAAGAGCGGAGAAACTGAGGGAAGCATCAAAAACAATGAAGGAAGCCATAATGAGTTTGAAAACAGAGAAGACTATATGGGTGAGCAATATCCTGATGACGGAAAATACAAGCAACTTGAAGATCGTATGAATTTTGTGGAAAATATGAAAATGTTAGGGCTTAACTTTGATGATCTGAGTCTTGTTCCTAGTGTGATAATTCCCCACAAGTTCAAAGTTCCTACCTTTGCCAAGTATGATGGCATCTCTTTCCCGAAGATGCACCTGAAGTCCTATGTTCAGAAGATCCATCCTCATACTGAAGACAGGAAATTATGGATCCATTTCTTTCAAGAGAGTTTATCCGGAACTCTGTTGGAGTGGTATTATCATCTAGAGAGTACCCACATTCATACCTAGAATGACTTAGATGCTTTCTACAAGTAGCAGTACAATGCTGAATTGGCACCTACCCATACAACTGCGAGCATGTCTATGGGTCGGGACGAGAAGTTCAAAGAATATGCCCTGAAATGGAGAGATTTAGTAGGTAGAGTTCAACCACCCTTGTCCAATAGGGAGTTGGTTGACATGAAAATGGGAACACTTACAGGCTCATTCTTCAATCATCCGATTGAAACTCTTCAACCGGATTCACCGAGCTAATATTGACAAAGTAACATATCGTCGGAATCAAGAACGGAAAGATTCAAGTAGACATCTTCAAATCATGGAAGAGATCTTTAGTGGTAAAAAAGAAGCCAATGTTGTGTATGGTCAGAAGAACCATGACAAAGCTAATCGCACTCAATCTGTGGGGGCAGTCGTGATCTCTAATCTCATACCAGCGCAACCTCAACAAGACAACACGCATATGCAGAACGCGCCTAGAAGACACTCTACGAAGATCAACATGTTGTTATCTCAAGCACTGCAACACATGTTGAAAGCAGAACTCCTTACTTGAGGGTCCTCCTCAGAACGTCAACATTCCTCCAAAGTACAATCCTAATGCAAGGTGCATACCACCTAACAAACTGGTGGCAACTTAACGACAACTGCTGGGCCCTCAAGAACAAGATTCAAGACATGATTGAAGCAAGGGAAATTGAATTAACCTTCTTCAAACGCCGAACGTGATCCGCGCACCAATGCCTACCATGGTAAAAGTGCAATGCTATTGACAATGACCTATTATGATGTGAACGAGCTGACTACCTTTGATGACTGTAAGAAATATTTGTCAGAAGCTGTGCCAGTATTTCCAAGATGCCCGATAACTGCGTTGGTGTGCATTTGAGTCCGATAGATGCTTATTGAAAAGGCGTTTCAATGCATGATGGAAAATCGAGAAGTTATTTCCAAACCAACTGTGGGAAAATCTATGTGAAGATGTTGCAAAACTTTGAAGATCAAGACGAAGTTTAAGCCATACTGACTCGATACCTTGGGGTAGCCAAGTGGAAAGTTTGATTTCATGGTTAGATATGCCGCTCCCGAAAGTTACAAGATTCCAATCAAAGACATCAAGGCAACCGGGTGGGGAGACGATTACCCAGAAGAGTATGTTGATGTGAACACAATAAGGATGACCTTTGTCGATCCCTGCGCCAGTGGCACCTCTCATTATTACCTCGCCTGACCAATACCATATTCCTCCGACAAAGCTTATACCTTGGAATTATGGAGTCAAGTTTACTATCATACGCCAAGCAAGAAACATTCGGACCAAGACATTAGCGCTTGGAGCTACCAATCCTGACATCGGCAACATCGCCGGATCAAGCAAAGTGACCAGAATTGGAAGAGTATTTTCCCTAGAGATCTGTCCTCCGAAAGACACTACTACATCAATTCACATTCCTGCTATCAAACCAGTTCCCGAAGCGAGAGGGAAAGAACCAGTAACTCATCCTGCTCAGACAGAAGTACCAAAGGAAGTTGTTGAAGACACCTCCAAGCAAGAAATGGCGGAAATTCTGAAGATCATCAAGAAGAGCGACTAAAATGTTGTCGAACAGTTAGGATAAACTCCGTCCAAGATATATATGTTAGCTCTGCTATTATGCTCTGAGAGCTCATGCTAAAGCCTTAGTGAAGTGTTTGAAGAATGCTCACATACCGCAAGACACTACTGCTAATCAATTCGAAGATGGTATTGCTAGCCTGACCGCCAACAATGGTTTAGGCTTCTCTGATGCTGATTTAACTCCTACCAGAAGGAAACACAACAAAGCCTTGCACATCTCCATTGAATGCAAGGGCACTACATTGTCTTACATATTGGTGGATACTAGTTCTGCTCTGAATGTTCTGCCGAAGAGCGCCCTCGACCGACTTAATATTGAAGAAGTGGTCATGAAGCCCAGTGACATAATCAAGAGCTGATGGTTCAAAAGAGTTACTTGGAGAGCTCAACTCATGTTGGTTCTTAATTTTGACTCTACTTTTGTCATGGACATTCGCCCGTATTATTCTGTCACCGGACGCCCTGGATACATGGGCAGTGTCAGCCACCTCTACCCTACATCGTGTCAAGTACCCAATGAAGGGGAATATTGGTACAGATGCAAAGAATATATGGTGTTATCCATCATTCCGATACATCGAAATGAAGGTGAATTCACGAACCCCCACAAGCTTAGAAGCAATCCACGAGTCATGCCTCACCAAGACTAAGATGTCATACCAATCTCCTTTAGACAGGAGTAATTTCTTTTTCCGCTTATGCTTTAACAATAAAGTTTAGTTTCAATGCCTTGCTCGGGCAAGACCTACCATTTGTGAGGGATATTATTTGTCATTCGTATATTTTAATTCAATAAATCATTGGACTTTTGCATTCAAAACACTTTGCTCTTTATCTTTATTTTTACTTTATCACCCTTTCAAAAAGCTATGTGTTCTTACACACACCCACATAATACACTGCAAATTCACTCCGAATCTCGTCGATAACAGCTCTGCTATTGCTAAATATGACTTTGATAATCTGATCTACCAAGCTGAAGACGAGGGTGAGGAAGATTGTGAGGTTCCAGGAGAACTTTCCAGGCAACTACAACAGGAAGAACAGGTTATATAGCCACGCGAAGAGCCATTCGAGGTTGAAAATCTAGGTACTGACAGAGACAGAAAGGAAATCAAGATAGGAGCAGGTCTTGAGAGCAATGTCAAGGAGTGATTGGTCCAGATGCTGCGAGACTATATCGATATTTTTGCTTGGTCCTACAAAGATATGTCAGGTTTAGACATTGACATTGTGGTATACCGACTACCAACAAAAGAAGGTTTTCTCCCTGTGACGTTGAAGGTCTGGGTCAGATGCGTCCCGAGACAAGAAAATCAAAGATTGAAGAACAATTCAATGGTTTCTAGTCGTTACCATCCACAATGAGTTGCGAACGTGGTTCCCGACTCCAAGAAGGATGGCAAAGTACGTATGTATGGACTACCGATATCCTAATGGAAACCGAAAGACTACCCACCCATTATTGATGTCTCCGATTGATAACTGCTCAACATAAGGTTTCTCCTTCATGGACATCGGTTATAACCAAAGACATGGAGACTGCCACACAGGGGCATTCTCGTTACAAAGTCATGTCGTCGGACTAAAGAACGTCACATATCATAACGCAATGGTAGCTTTATTCCATGACATGATTCATGAGATAGAGGTCTACGCGACGATATGAGGAAGAATATCATCTCGATCATAGCGACCATGATCAAATCCAGCATTTAAAATAGTACCTTTACTATATATATCTTTAATATTTATTCATGATATATTATTAAAATCAAGAATGATTTAAAATGACAGACACATCAATATATGTTAAAGATGAGTCATCAAATAGATCAATTGAATAAAATTAATGTCACGATCAAAGACACATCATCTTGATATTACTCCTCCACATGAATATGATCAATTATCTAGATGACTTAATTAAACATAATAAGAACTGAACTGAACCATATCTTTGATATTCAAACCACTAAATAATCAAGGACACACACTTTTCTATCAGGTTTCAATGCACCGAACATGTAATAACAGGAAGCATGCATCACGGTACTGTGTTACTATTGACTTAAGAATCAAATTGAAAAGGAGACTCAGCTTAGCATCATCACAAATTAGTTTAATGGGACACAGCATCTGAATCTTCATCTACAACGACAGCATGTGTTGAATTTGATCCCTATCAAGAAATCACTTTTGACTGGGCATCAAACGAGAAGTGAATCGGCCAATGACGATTAGCTGCAATTACATCATAATCTCACAATAAGGGACACCATCTCAACTATCGAAAGGCTAGATGAAGCTAGCATACTGTTGTGAACTTTATACCTGATGAACTAGAAGAGAAAACCAATCAATAATGAAGAGGTATCTCGAGCTCAGGAATATCCCACAGGGCATCTATCAATGATAAGAAGTTCTAAGAAGATTTGCCTCCAATTCTCTCTCAAAGAATCGACATCTTATACAAGCGCTAATCACGACTTGTACCTGCTAGATCGTGTTTAAGAATCATGGAAGAAGTTACATGAAGAGATTCGACACCCAATTCGACATATAATTACTAAGATTCTAGAGCGGTGTTACTATCCACCAAAGTATTTGTTACTATGCTCGATCTAGTCACAAATTCCACACACCTCATTGAATGTTCAATGGCCTCACAATGAATGATTAAGAGATCAAACCCACTACTCCAATGGACATCATTTCATTCTCATTGCTATTGATTGTTTTAATGTCGGGAAGAACATCCTGTTGTATTCTCATCCACACAATCTTATCCACAAGACGGCATCCCGAAAAGCATTATAATGGTACCAATCTCAATAACAAAATGATCAACAAACTTACACGCAGCTCAAGATTAAGCAAATACAATCATATCGGCTAAAATGAGCGCGTAGGAAACCGCCAACAAGAATCTCAAAAGATCATACATAAGATGACAAGTGACTTACAAGGATCTGACACGAGATGTTTCCATTTGCTCCTCCACTGCATTCGCACTATAATACTAACATCTACAGGGCAACTCCTCTCTCTCTCGATATGAGTAAGAAGTACCACCCGCCGAGGTTCAAATACCTCAATCAGAGCACCGTGACGCAAAAGTTAGACGAATGAATGGGTCCAGACTCGCCTTGACCGTATCAACCTCGACAAAAATGGCTCATATCATGATTGTAACATATCAAGCGAATGACTATACACTGAAATAAAAAAGCACAATTCTGGTGATCTAGTAGTCAAGCGCATCATTCTTCCACAAGGACCCTGTGGGAAAACACCCATGAGGGACCATTAGTCAAAGATGAAGCACTATGGATGGAGAAGATTCGACCCTATGAACGCGTAAATAATAAAATGCATAAACGAGACCCGCTAGTTGACCGCCTAGGTAAAATAAGGGCATCTTGGAGAACCAAAAGGTTCAAAAAATTTAAGGATATACAAAATGTACACCCGATAACCCGAAACCCAAAATAAGTGCAAAAAGGGTATCCCGTAGACCGAACCGAAAGGCGGTCTAGGCAAAAAAGAATGGTTAAGCACGACTATGTCTCGGCCCAGATCACCTACTTAGACTACACTACTATCGACTAATAAAACTCATCACTTTTCTTCAACTGAGATAGTCAAAATATATGAGCAATAACATAGTTGAAACTCGAAGATTGTTTCACATAGATTTTATAACAATTTCCTTCATATTTGATATTTATAACCTCAACTATAGGCCACTTTTCAAATTTAATGCAAATTCTTTTCCAGCTTTCAATCATTGTTTTGTTTGGTATAAAGTCCAATGTTTGCTTTGAATGATATATGTCCGATAATAAACATATATTCACAAACATATGAAAAGCTATAAATGAATTACTATAGGCTCTAGGAATGATAATACTAAATTCACCAATATAATCCTAAGTCAATATAAACATTCCCAACAGACATCGCTCCCTACAAAGACAAATCTTCTCCAACAAAGTATTACATTATCATCTCCTCCTGAACACTAACTTCATCAGTCCCCGAGCAATGATCTTATCAATTTCATCACATTAGTCCCCTTGTTAAAGATCCTAATCCTTCAACATCATGTTAGTCCCCGAGCAAAGGATCCTATCAACTTCATCATATTATTCCCCGAGAAGATCCTCTATATTTATCACATTAGTCCCCAAAACGTTGATCCTATCATCTTCAAATTTCATCACTAGTCCCCAAGGATCTATCAACTTCATCACGTTAGTCCTCAGCGATTATATCAACTTCATCACATTAGTCCTGAGCAGGGATCTCTCATTCATCACGCTAGCCCCGAGCAGTGATCCCATCATATCATCATTCTCAAATCATACTGGTCCCCAAGCGTCAACATATATCAATCACAGGTTATTCCATCCTCAACTGAGTATCTTTCAATGATTATCTTCCCTTAACAGCAGCAATATCCAGATTCGAAACTTAGTCAGATAGTGCATTGGAGGAATTCATATCTCTCTTGTTCCCCAGTCAGGGTTTTCAACAACTTCATCCCTAAGCGGAAATCAAAGATCTCCAGCAGAACGTTCCCATCTACTTAAAGATGGATATGTTTTCAAATACCACAACATCTACATTCATGCATTATTCATAAAAACTCATAACGTGTGCATATATCATTCACGAACATTGTCATATACTCGCATGCATCATAATCTTCATAGAACTCATATCCAAGATTTATTTCAAAGTGTAAAATTTTCCAAACCAAGGTCAAATTAATAATCAAGCAAGACAATTATCTCGAACGACCATACAAATCATTTCCAGGAAGCTGATCATGGATTAATATCTGAAACAAGACGGGAAAACTATCCGCATGTTGACAACTATTCATCTTAGAAATATCCAAGACTAAGGTTTATTTTGACTCTCTCTTATGATCAACCGCCCCGGATGGCATCTTTAAGCCCATCTCCGACTACATATCTTCATCTCTCCGGATGGCATCTTTAAGCCCACCTCCGATATTTCTCTCATCCTCAAATACGAATGCAGAGTCTAGCTGCATTTACTCACCTCCATTAACTTCTCCAAACGGCATCTATAAGCCTATTCCAAGTATGTCATCAATTGACGATCCAAATTTTATATCAGCAATCAATCATCTCACCTTTCGTGTCACGAAAAGCAAGCACATCAATCTAACCTTCCTGTAAGAAGATTGAACAGGGCAATCACATACCCCAAAATTTTCCCTCCTACTTCTCAAGATAATTCACAAGGGTTGACCAAACAAACCCTCTCCTAAGCAATCAATCCAAACTAGGGTTTTGCTCCTCTTAGGTCAAAATGGATTTACAATGCTTCAAGTGGTCATCATACCTCATCATATTTTTCAAGGGATCACCATGTCAAGTTTCAAGCCTTACAAATCAAATTTGCTCATCCAATTGCTCAGATGTTTGAAAATCAATTGTATTAATAAAAGTCAACCCAAGATAACTTCATAATTTTTGGTCAACATCAATATTTTGAAGTAATATTCATCATTTGATCAAGGTTTGATCATGATTCCTCAAGAAAAGTCAAGATTGGATCAAAAGTCAAAGTTTCTAAATTAGGGTTTTTTAGACAAAAGTCAGCAGAACTTTGACTAGGCATAACTTTTACATACTTTATCAAAAAAATTTCCACCAAAGTTCATTTTGAAGGGAATTCAGTTCTCTACAACTTCATGTCTCACGAGCTTAAAAAATGTCGGTTATGAATCAAAATATTACAGGTCCTTTTAAAAGTCAACAGAACGTCATCTTTTGCAAAGAAGTTTTCATGAACATGGAAACTTCAATGAATATTAAACCAAAAGGAGTGTTTAAAGGACATCTTGATCTTTCTAAAAAGTCCAAGAACACCCAAAAATGTGGAAAATTGAGCAAGATACAAATTGTACAAGTTGAGCATTTTTGAGGAGGTGCATGAAGAGAAATACTTGAGGAAATCAAATTTTTCTAATGGCCTAAGTTTTCTTGGTTCAAACTTGTTTTTATCCAACCTCCAAGCCTATTTCTTTATCTTTTATTTTTATTTATTTTGGATTTTTATTCATTTAAAACCAATTTAATTAAAATAAAAGATAAAAAATCAAAACATTAAGTGCAAGGTTGATTTTCTCTCATTCTTGAGGTCCAAGCAAGCCATACAAGCTGTCAATTTCGAAATTTTTGAGATTGGCAAGAGATTTGATTGAAATTGGCTCAAAAAAGGAAAAATAAATTTTGATTCCAATCAAATATTTTCACATTGATGAGGATATATTTTCTCATCAATTCTTGACCTAATGCCATCCATTATATATATGCATTGATCCTAGATGCACAAGGAAGAAAATTCTTGCCTCCAAGAACCCTAAAAAAGCTTCAAAAAACCGTGTGTTTCAAGCAACTTGCAGACCTATTTTTGCATCAATTCAAGGTATTATAAGCATTGCAACGTGTTCCTTGGAGTCCTCTGAATTGTTCCAGACCATCACCAAGCCTCAACACGTCCAGAATCCAGAAATCACATTCACGGTTTGCATACTCTAAACTCAAAATCGATTTCAATGATTCATGCACTTTTAACATGATTTGATTATATAATTGTGTTCCTGATGCTATTTCGAAGCTTTCTGCATGGTTCGATTTAAGTTTTAGTACAGGTATACGAATCTGCCATGGCTAGGGTTCCAAGCCTGGAATTAGGGCTTTGCGAATTAGGGAAAATTGGACGAAACCAATGACTCCATCATACTCAGAGGATCAAACCGAGTTGATTCATGCCTCTATAACAAATTTATGTTGCATATTACTGGATTTTGATTTTTGTAGAAATTTAGCTACAGGAATAGTCCGTAGGTAAAGGCTATAGCAACGGAAGAAAATTGTGGGTATAGACCTGGGTATTTCAAATGGGGACGATGACCCTTGGCGCGTTTTCTGTTTTAAACTGATTTTCAAAAATTAATTTCGCTTATAATATATTCGTTCCATGTTACTAACACCATTGCAGGCTTGGTCCAGTGGCAAGGCAGCGCGCGTATATCCTATGGGGCAGGGGTTCGATCCCTGGCTACCCCATTTATTTTATTCCTTTGCAAAACTAACTTATTTTCTTATTTTTCTTCAATATTTTCTTTTTTATTTAATTCCTTTTTAAACATTTTTTTAAAACCATAAAAAACCCACAAAAAATATTTCTTTTCATAATTAGGTTAGAAAAACTCTAATTTAATTATTTCATCAAAAAAAATATTATTTTTCACTCATGTTTTATTTTAATTGTTAATTAATCGAAAATTAACTTTTAATCACTTTTTTCATATCAAATTAATCCAGAAAATTCTCAAAAAATATTTTTTCATTTAATTAGGTTTACTAACCCTAAAACTTTTTCCTAACTCAAAAATAATTTTCACTAACATTATTTTCTATTATTTACAATTTGATCCTTCTTGCGAAATTATATTATAATTGTTCACAGGTTGAAATAGTTAGGACTTTAATTTCTCGCATTTTTTCCAATATGATATATCTGCTCATGGGATGTAATAACTTAATTAGGATTTACTTTCTGCACTCCTATATTATGTATCTTCTCCAAATCCATGTAATAGTCTAGGGTTTATTTTCCACACTTTACTTTCCGCAATTTACTTTCTACACATATTTAACTGCTAGCTAATTAGGGTTTTGTATGCCAAGACTAATTCAGTCAACATATATCACTTCTAACACAAGATAAAATATCTGAATACAACACACTTTTCACACATGCACCCACCTTAGGGTATCCTCCCTTGTTGCCTTACGAATACATGGTCATGTCCCTCGAATGTAGGGATATCGTAGCTAAGACGCTTAAAAACATATCATCATAGTCCCTTCGATACAAATATCATAGTCCCTCGATGACCCCCGATGTTGCCTACGAATACATGATCTCATCCCTCGATTGTTGCCTACGAAAAGTGATGATCGTCCCTTCGAATATGCTAAGATATCCTTATATGTTGCCTTCTATAACCATACGATGACCCTTAGAATGTCCCTTCTACATCCAACAGATAAATTTACCTACCAACTAATGGTATGGATAGCGCTACCCTAAAGGAAAGCAAAATAACATGGAAATGACCATTCTGAGTAGGTAATAAGACTCTTTTGCTTGCTCAATCAAAATACTTTTTTACACCTCACACTTTTCAAAAACTTTTTCAAAACACTTTGTATACATTCCAGCGTGAATCAATACAAAGTTAAACAATTTTCCAAAATAAAACATTTCCAAACACTTCAGATACATTCAAATGAGAATTACACAAGTTGCCTTTTCAAAACATCTTTTCAAACGCACACCAAAAGAATTTATAAGGAGCAATTAGATTCAATGATGGAAAGACATCTTCATAAACATCGCCCTGCATCAGAACCAAGGTCTTTTCCTATTCTTTTCTCCTTAATTGGATAAAAGAAAACAGATGCATTTGCTATCCAATATTTGCGATAAAACTGAAACAAACAAGCTGGCCCCATCAGATTACTGAAATCTCGAACTCCTATCCAATACAAAGAGGATGGTTTCATGAAATCACTCTAAAGTCAAGCTATTGGCACATATAGTTTTCTTGGTCTCAACTGATAACCTCGAATGCCTCTGGGCTACAATACAAAGACCCTCGATGACCCTCGAAATGCCTCTGGGCTTACAAATACAAGGACCCACAAGCTACTTAAAAGCATCCCCTAATCAATCAATTTATCCTAGAGATTTAGACATGTATCATCATCTCATATATAGCATCACCAAACTTTTTCAAACACTTTTCAAAATAAAACATCTTTTAAGTGGCAAAGTTTGTACACTGACAAACGCCCAATGCTTATATAATGAAAGATTCAAACATTTTCAAACATATTTCTTAACTTGTTTTGTACGCTCAAGTAAAACACCTAATACTTACAATGAAAGATTTAATCAATCAACTTTTCAAAAATGTATGTGATGAAATAGATTAGATACATTTTTCATTAAGATGACATTTGTCTTGTATCTTATTAAATCACCCTTTTTCTCCAAGGGAAATACGATTGCTCCACTTTCTCAACCTCCCTTTGAGAAAGGCAGGTCAGGTCTCATCCTTGGCGAGCATACTTATTTCTCCCTCAAACCAAATAGACCTTAGTTCCCTTAGATCCGAGCTATAGATGCTCTGATTCCGACTATGGGATATGTATGCAGAGGATCCCAATGATCCTTGTGAGCATAACAATAACAAAGCTTAGGATCCTGCCTAATCCACCTTTCATAAATCCAAAAGGAGAAACTTTTCTGAAATAGAGTAACAAATAAAACACACAAACATACAAAATATGCATAAAAAAGTTCCTATAGAAAACTATAGATATATAGGGTGCTAATACCTTCCCTTTATATAACCAACCCCCTTACCCTGGTCTCTCCCTAATGTGTTGCATCTAGTTTACGCTAGTCGCAACGCATATCATATTTTAGGGTATTTCAGCTTTCCCCTTTTTCATCTTCTTTTCTTGTTTGGAAACAATAAAGCTGGTTCTCAAATGATCATTTACAAACAAAATCAAAGAGTAAATGGTTTGAGCCCCGAGATTCAACCCACTGACTTCACGACACAAAAAGAAATCAAGATAGGAGCGAGCCCTGTTAAAGAGAGAGATGGGATTGATCGCTACAAAAGACTACATCGAGATTGTTTATCCCATATATACCAACTAAGGTTTTCTCCGAAGTAGAAAGTTCATCGTATGTGTCCCGAGATGTCGAGAAAATTAAAGTCAAGTCATGAAGCGCCAATGCCTGTTTCGTTACTTATCCATAGTGGTTGCATCTAAGAAGGATGGCAAAGTGCATGTGTGTAGATTACAGGATCAATGCCATCAGACAATTTTCTCTTCGTCCTACAAATCATGGATGCCCCAGCGGATAACACGCATGGCAAAGTCATGTGACGGCATTCTCCGTTACTAATGTGATCAAGATGGAATCCCAAAGATCACGAGATAAATCTACGATGTATCGACGAACCAAAGAAGAACATCTGATCATTTGCGAAAGTTGTTTGATAGACTGAAGAAATACAGATTGAGACTAAATCCAAGCAAATGCACTTTTGGAGTCAGATCCGAACCAGCTCTCGATTCATTGTCGCGTAAAGGTATCGGATGTTGTCCCTTCTTAGGTCAAAGCTATTCAAGAAATGCCAGCTCCTCGCACCGAGAAAGAAGTCAAAGGTTTTACGATCAATTATATTGTCGATTCTATTGCACATTTAATCTGCTAATGAGCCAATCATCAAAGATCAAGGAAAATGGAAAATAAATTACTGCATACTTTTGATAAAAGTAGTACCGCATCTCATATCCTGATGCCACCAGTTAAAGAAAGACCTCTCATCATGTACTTAACAGTATTAGAGAATTCAATGGGGGTGTGTTTTGGGCCAACATTATGAGTCTGGTCGAAAAGAGTATGCAATATACTACCTTAGCAAAAAGTTTACCGACTATGAAACAAGATACTCACAGCTCGAGAAAACTTGCAGTGTTTTGGCTTGGGCTGCTCGCCGACTAAGATAGTATATGTTGACTCACACTACCTTGTTGATCTCTAAAATGAATCCTATAAAATACATATTCGAGAAACCTGCTCTCTCTGGAAGAATAGCAAGATGGAAAATGATCTTGACCCCGAATATGATATCCAGTATACTACTCAGAAAGCGATCAAAGGAAGTGTAGTATCTGATCATTTGGATCATCAAGCCGTACATGATTACCAGTTTATGCAGTTCGAGTTTCCAGACGAGGATATTATGTTAGTCACCAATTACGAAGAGCCTGGAACAGACGAAGGACCTGAGCTAGGATCCTGATGGACTATGGTCTTTGATAGAGCTTCTAACGCACTTGGCAATGGTATTAGCGCCATAATTACATCTCTTAAAGGTGGCCATACCCTTTTCACCGCCATATTATGTTTCGACTGCACCAATAATATGGCTGAATACAAAGCGTGCATCATGGGTATCAAAGCTGCTATATACTTAAGGATAAAATTCTTGCAAGTATATGGAAACTCAACTTTGGTGATCAGTCAGATCAAGGGCGAATGGGATATGAAGCATCTGAACCTCATTCCATATCGAGAGCATGTCTTGAATCTGATCCCCTACTTCGAAGAAATCACTTTCAAGAACATCCCAAGAGAAGAGAATCAGTTGGCAGACGCGTTAGCTACCATGTCATCTATGTTTAAAGTCAGATGGGGTAACGAAGCTCCTCAAATCACTATTGAAAGACTAGATGAACCAGCATACTGTTATGAACTTGATATTGAGGGAGTAAAGGAGAAACCTTGGTTCTACGAAGTGAAGAGGTATCTCGAGGCTCAAGAATACCCTAAAGGGGTATCTGTCAATGATAAGAAGTTCCTAACAAAATTGTCCGCCAAGTTCTATCTCAGTAACAGCGTCTTATATAAACGCAACCATGAGTTGGCCTTACTCTGATGTGTAGATCAGAAAACAGCTGAACAAATTATGGAAGAGTTACATGAAGGCGCATTTGGTACCCACTCCAGTGGACATAGAATGGCTAAGAAGATTCTAAGAGCAGGTTACTATTGGTCCACTATGGAAGCTGATTGTTATCGTTGTGCTCGATCCTGTCACAAATTCCAAATATATGCAGACAAAGTGCACGTCCCTCCAGTTCCGTTGAATGTTCTGACTGCCCCGTGGCCTTTCGAAGTGTGGGGCATTGACATGATTGGAGAAATCAAACCTACCGCTTCTAACGGATACTGTTTCATCCTCGTCGTTATTGATTACTTTACCAAGTGGGTAGAAGAAGCCTCGTTCGCATCTGTTACCGAGAATGTCGTGGCTCGACTCACCAAACATAATCTCATATATCGATATGGCATCCCCGAAAATATTATTACAGAAAATGGTACCAATCTCAACAATAAGATGATCACCAAACTCTACACGTCGTTCAAGATTAAGCATCACAACTCTTCTCCATATCGACCAAAGATAAACAGCGTAGTGGAAGCCGCCAACAAGAATCTAAAGAAGATTATACATAAGATGGCAGTGACGTATAAAGATTGGCATGAGATGTTGCCATTCGCTATCCATGGTTATTGAAACCACCCGGCTGAACTTCCGACTGATAGGGGTATATCAATGGAGTCGTCATTGAACGTCTTTTATCTCACAACGGAGAAAGGAAAACATTGAGTAAACCTAAAGGGGAGAAATCACGGTCCTTCGATCGAGATATCGAGAGAATCTAGGTAAGGGAGTTACTTACGCGAGGGGAAGGGATTAGCACCTCGCACGCCCGTAGTACTCTACGGTATCCACTTCTATTTTCTAGCTAAAGGTTGTGTTATATCTATCTATACTCAAATGCTACAAATGCATGCAAAAGAAAAAGTAAAATAAAGAAACCTCGATGAAAAGAATGAAGTATTTACAAGTTGTGCTCGATCGAGCCCCGTGACAAGATACCTACGCATTCCCTCATGCAATGGGAAAGTCAGAGCGTCGTAGTTCGGCTCACTTGTTTTGGTGGATTTTGTGTTTTTTACTTATGAAAAAAAGGTTTTAAACACAAAAAGAAAATACGTCCGTAGGCAAAAAGAGTTTGTCTTGGTTGGTTTCTTTTACCTTAAAAAAGGAGTTCAAACCATTATTAAGTGTTTTTGTTTTCAAAGGAAAAGAAAGCAAGTTTTAGTTTTAATTACATGCAAGGATGCAAAAAGAACTATCAAAATAAAAGGGAGACTAGCTAAGTACTAACCCTAATGTTGTCATGCAAATATTGGACCTATGGTTGCGGATGTAAGGGAATCTCTACCTATGTCAAGATGCAAAGGATGTAAATCGTAATGTCTAGGCTCGAGAATCTATCCTAACCGAGCAGCCCTACGGGAAAGCTATCCTATATCTGTCTTTGTTGTAGAACCAAGGGATGCAAGGGATGAAGCAATCAAGTGCTTTGGTAGAAGCACACAAGTAATGCAATGCGCAAACAAATGTCAAACAATTTGTAGGCATAGCCCACGGAGCAAATGATGCGAGTTCAGTAGTAAATGCGAACCCCGGGAATGAGTGGAGAGTCAGAATAGGGAACTATGGCCACTTTTTTTATTGACTCGATAGGAATAGTAACACGATTCACATGCACCATACAGACACGGACTAGAACTGCGGGGGATGACTACCAACCCTTTCCGCTTGCTCATATATCATTGACTCGATAGTAGGAAATATAAAAAGTGGGACTTTGCTTGGTGGTGCCACGTCGGGTTTCCTAACCACTTCTGACCTATGCAAGTACAATTATAAACACAATGAAAGGCGCCTCCCTAGGCACGGATGAGGACTTTAAACAAACCAAACACAATTAGCAAACAGAAGCGCCCTAAATGGGTCTTTAAATAAACCAAAGGGGTTCCTGAACATGCTCCAACTACGGAAGCCCCATCATGCATCTCTATTCCTACTTCTGATGGAAAAGAAAGCTGTAAAGCCCTACTTCTCATGATATCTAGGAAAGATGTAAGAGAATGCGATAAATGGTGTAGAAACTACCACACAGATATGAAATCCGAAGAGCACTACGAGCTAAATAAATACTCCAGAAAACTTCAGGTACTGCAGCCACGCAATAAGAGTAAACCGGTGAGAAGAACTCAAGGTATCAAAACAAGCGGAATGCGTGTTCATACGCATCCAAAGCAATAACAACTGCAAGAGAACCACGCAAGCAGACAATAGAATGTACGCGTATACGCACAAGCAAAGGAACATGTATATACACATTCCCTAGGGGTATGCCTGCAAGAAGGGGGTTAGACCCAAAAAGCAAGCAAAGGAATGTATACGTGGGTATGCAAACGTGAAATATCGAAGAATTGTATCATACGTGTGTACAACACAAGCTCTTGCATCAAATATGTCTCAAACAATGATTAGGAACGGTATAACACATGTTGTTTGCACTTTGAATTAAGGAAGAACAAAAAAAATAGTTACAGTCTGCGCTAAGCCTGGTATATCGCGCTAAGTGCGACCTGAACAAAAACTTTGGTGCTTAGCACGCTCCTGATAGCGCTAAGCGCGACCTGCAACACAAAAGTCAGTAGCTTTGGGGCTTAGCACGCTCCTGGTGGCGCTAAGCGTGGTCTGTAACTTGCAGAATTTTTCTGTTTTGATCTGAATCACCTGTCTACAATGTTCTCAACGTTAAAAGTCAACCCATACAATCAGGCATCAGTTCCAATGTTCATAAACGAAATTCAAATGCACAAACATGTGAGGGATGCAATTTAGGGCAATGATTCCAATGTTCTAGATGAAATTCAAACGCGTGAGCATGTGAGGAATGCAATTGAGCATACAATTCCAATGTTCTAGATGAAGTTCAAATGCGTGAACATGTGAGGAATGCAATTGAGGTAACAATTCCAATGTTCTTAGATTAAGTTCAAATGCGTGAACATGTGAGGAATGCAAGTAAAGGTAACAATTCCCATGTTCTTAGATGAAAATCAAATGCATGAACATGTGAGGAATGCAAGTAGAAATAACAATTCCAATGTTCTTAGATGAAAATCAAATGCATGAACATGTGAGGAATGCAAGTAGAAATAACAATTCCAATGTTCTTAGATGAAAATCAAATGCATGAACATGTGAGAAATGCAAGTAAAAATAACAATTACAATGTTCTTAGATGAAAATCAAATGCATGAACATATGAGGAATGCAAGCTAAGCGACAAATGCAATTCATATATATCAAGAACCAATGTATGAACAGGTTAAGAATGCAAGTTGAATCAACAATTCTAACGCTCATATGCCAACTAACAATGCATGAACATGCTAAGAATGCAAGTTGAATCAACAATTCTAATGCTCATGTAAGGTTATGTATGAACATATTAAGAATGCAAGTTGAAACAACACTTCTGATGCTCATGTAAGATTATGTATGAACATGTTTAAGAATTCAAGTTGAAACGACAATTCTAATGCTCATGTGCAAGATTATGTATGAACATGCTTAAGAATGCAAGTTGAAACAACAATTCTAATGCTCATGTAAGATTATGTATGAACATGTTAAGAATGCAAGTTGAAACAACAATTCTAATGCTCATGTAAGATTATGTATGAACATGTTAAGAAAACAGTTCCTTCTATGTCAAATTCGAGCAGAGGAAGGAGAGTAGGAGCAAGATCTTGTGGAGAGAAGCTGCGATGAAAGAAATCAGAAATCGTAGAGCGCGCTTAGCGCAGTCTAAGGTGGTGGCAGGTGTCTAGGAGAGGCCCGGTGGCGGCCTGTGGTGGTGACAGGTGTCCAGCAGAGGTCCGGTGGTGGCCTGTGGTGGTTGCTCGGAGGGAAAGTTTGAAGTTTGAAATTCGTTCTTGAGTTTTGTTTTGGTTTTGAGAGAGAATTGGAGAGTGATTGGTAATACAAATTCAGCAAATAATTGTCCTCTCCCTATTTGTGAAGGCCAAAATCTATTTATAGTTCTAGGAATTGGGCCTAAGTCCATAATCAAGCCTAAATCATGATTATCCAAATAATTTTTGTAATTCATCCAAAACAGCTAAATCTGTGCGGAATTTGAAGTCGGGATGTAAACAAAAAGTGTCCGGAATGCGATTTTGCTTGGGAGAATAAAAATTTCGACTTGATCGGGTGAACAGTCAAGGAAATACGAATTTTTGAAGTTTCAGCACAGTTTTCAGGCTACCGACACATGCAGAATTCTCAATACACTCTTCGGAGAAATGCCTCGAACATGGGCTTTCTGATCAAAATTTGCAAAAGAGTGTTTTTGAGACAATCGAAGCTAACAAAATTTGTGAACTTTTGGAAGTGGTCCCACCTTGTTTCGATGAAAATAGAACAAGATATGAACTTCCGAAGTTCGCGTATCAGATGAAAATTGTCCGGTTCAGCTCAAAATCAACTCCGAAGAATAAAATTCTGGTATTGATTGGTGAGGAATAAGCTTTCAAGTTGTAAATGAAAGTTGTAGAGGGCTTCAATACGGAATTTTAGAAATCAATCCCGCTTAGTTTCGAGTTTCCAGCTATGAGATATGAACTATTTAGTGGGTAGAACGTACGGTTCGACACTAAAATTCAGTTTAAACCATTGGAGAAATCAATTTCTTTGGGGAACTTCCTCACACAACTTTCTTCCGACTTTCAAACAAAAGTTGTGGATAATAATGAGAGGAACTTTCCGGTCAAAAATCATTAAAAAATACCCGACGAGCTGAGAGATACGCCTTCTAGAATGCCCAAAACGCGGCAAAAACTCAAAACTCACTTTATTGAGAAATAAGCGAATAAATTATTCTTTTTTTCATTTGGAGTACCTTGAACCAAATAACCTCATGATCAATGCTATGTATGCGAATACATGAATGTTTATGCAATCGCATTATAAGCTAGAAATGCAGGAAAGAAGTGGGTAAATTTTGGGGTACAACAGTTATCGCACTTCAGTACGAACATCTATAGGGGCAACCCCATTCTCTCTCGTATATGGTATGGAAGTAGTTCTACCTATCGAGGTTCAGATACCCTCACTCAGAGTACTCAATGACGCAAAGTTAGACGAAGACGAATGGGTCCAGACTCGACTTGATCAGATCAACTTGATCGATGAGAAACGACTCGCAGCCATCTGCCATGGACAGATATATCATAAACACATGATCAAAGCCTTCAATAAGAAAGTCAAACACCGAGCGTACCAAGTTGGCAATCTAGTAGTCAAGCGCATCATCCTACCACAAGGTGATCCCAGGGGAAAATGGACTCCCACCTATGAGGGACCATTTGTGGTCAAGATAGTATTTTCTGGTAGAGCCATGATACTAAGCATTATGGACGGAGCTGACTTCCTGCACCTTGTGAACGCAGACATAGTCAAAAAATACTACGCCTAAACGAGACCCGCTAGGTTGACTAGCCTAGGAAAAAATAAGGGCGTCCTGGAAAACCTACAAAGGCGGCTTGGGAAAAAAAAGGGTATCCCGGTAGAGCAAAAACTCGAAAGGGCGGTCTAGGAAAAAGTTATGGATTAAAGCGTACGACTATGTCTCGTCAAGATCATCTACTTACGGACTACGCTACTATCAAGTTCAAATGGCACAAATTATTTCAATCACCTTCTTCTAGCAGCAAGGAGATGAGATAGTCGAAAATATATGAGCAATAGCACAGTTGAAACTCGACGAGATTGTTTCCACATAGTTTTTACTATTTTCCAAAATGCTTCCGACAATTTCCTCTTACTTGGATATTTGTCTCTTTGTACATGAACTACCTATCTATAGGCCCACTTTTCAAAATTAATACAGTTTCTCTTTTCCATTTCCAATTTTACTTTTATCTGTTTTGTTTGCATAAAGTCCAATGATTGCTTTGAATGATTATATGCATCTGACAATAAAAATCTATTCACAAACATACGAAAAATAAACAGAAACAATAATTACTACAGACTCTAGGAATTGAGATGACAACTAAAGTCACCAATACATCCCCACATAGTCATTTTTGCCAAAAGAATCCCCACAAAATAATCTCTACAATCCCCACAGAGCCATCACTCCCAACAGAAATGAATCTCTCCAACAAATTACTACTCTATCATCTCCTTTCAATAGTGTCCAACACTTCTACTCATCACATTAGGCCCGGATCCTATCAACATCATCATATTAGTCCCCGAGCAGTGATCCTATCAACATCATCACGTTAGTCCCCGAGAATTGATCCTACCAATATCATCACGGTAGTCCCCGAGCAGTGATCCTATCAACTTCATCACATTAGTACCCAAACAATGATCCTATCAATTCATCACATTAGTCCCCGAGCAGTGATCATATCAACTCGTCAAATTAGTCCCTGAGCAGTGATCATCTACATTGTCACATCAGCCCCCACACAATGAACGCCAACTTTGTTACATTGGTGCCTGAGCAGTAACAAATCATCAATCAACTTATTATGTTAGTCTCTAAGAAGTAATAGGTTATTCAATATCACATAATTCCCCAGCAAGGTTTACATACAAGATATTCATCTCCAGCTGAGTACCTTTCAAGATAGTGCATCAGAGAAATTCACATTCCTATTATCCCCCAGCTTGGGTCGCCAACCACTACATCCCCAACCAGAAATCAAAGATCCCTAGTATAACATTTCTATCTTCTTCAAGATAGATACCATAATATCTACATTCATACATTATTCATAAAAGTTATAACATGTGCATTATCATATACTCACATGCATCATAATCTGCATAGAACTAATCATATCATTTCAAGTTAAATTTCCCCCGCAGGTGAAAGTTACTTTCCAAACAGAAGGTCAAAGATTAATACCTGAAACAAGACGGGAAAACTATTTGAACAACCAGAAAAGTTATCAACAGACAGCAGGACACAAATTAATACCCGAAACAAGACGGGAAAGCCATCTATAGCCTGACGAATACTCATTTTAGATATAGCCAAGACGGAGGTTTATTCTGACTCTCTCATAACTCTGGATAGCATCTTTAAGCCCATCTCCGACTACACATCCTCATCACTCCAGATGGCATCTTTAAGCTTATCTCCAACTACACGATGATATCTCTCTACCTGCAAAATGCTGCATATATGGTTGAAAGAATCAATACATACCAGTAATCTCATTCCAAGACAAGCGCAGAGTCTAACGTACGACTCACTCTCCAGCATCAACTTCTTCAAATGGCATCTATAAGCCTATTCCAGCACATCGTCAACTAACAATCTCATTCCATATACCATCAAGTGCAAATTTTTAGGTGTACTCGAGTGTTCAATCATCTTCTACCTTCAGGTCACGAAAGGCAAGCATACCAATATAACCCTTCAGGTACAAGAAGATTGAATAGGGGCAACTGTTACATCCCAAAATTTGCCTTCCCATTTCTCATAACAATCCACATCTCCATATTCAAGAATTTCTCAAGGGTTAACCAGATGAACCCTCTCTTAAGCAATCAACACACAACTAGGGTTTTGCTTCTCTCAAGACAAAATCAAGTTCTAGTGCTTCAAGTTTCAAGCCTTACAGCTCAAGTTTTCTCAGTCAATTACTTAGATGGTTGAAAATTAGTTATATTGGACAAAAAGTCAATTATGGTCAACACACAGTCAAACTTCATCATTTTGGTCAACATCAATATTTTCAAATCACATTCATCTTATGATCAAGGGTTGATCATGATTTGATCAAAAGTCAAAGTTTCCAAATTAGGGTTTTTGGACAAAAAGTCAACAAAACTTTGACTAGGCATAACTTTCACATACTTTATCAGAAATTTTTCCACAACATCTCATTTTTAAGAGAATTCAATTCTCTACAAATTCATGTCTCACAAGCTTTGGCCAAAAATACTCCATTTGAGAGTTATGGATCAAAACATTATGGTCCTTCTAAAAGTCAACAAAAAGTCATCTTTTTGAAAAGAAGTGTACATGAACATGGAAACTTCAATGAAGATGAAACCAAAAGGAGTGTTTGGAGGATATCTTGATATTTATAAAAAGTCCAAGAACACTTAAAAATGTTTAAAATTGAGCAAGATACAAGTTGTGCAAGTTTGACATTTTTGGAGAAGTGCATGAAGAAAAATACTTAGCAAATTCAAGTTTTTTGTAAATGGGCCTAAGTTTTTGTGATTCAAACTTGTTTCTAATCTCGGCAAGAACCTCCAAGCCCATTCACACGCCCTTGCATTATTTATTTTATTTATTTTTGGATTTTATTCATTTAAATCCAATTTTAATGAAAATAAAATACATAAAATCAATTTGATTAATGCAAAGATTATTTTCAGCATTCTTGTGGTCCAAGCAAGCCATACAAGCTGTCAATTTCGAAAATCATTGATTGGAAAAGAGATTGAATGAGATTGAATCAAGAATGGCAATATTTGGTATAATTCCAAAATCAAATATTCTCTCATTAAATGGCATATAATCTTGACATAATTCTTAACCTAATTCATTCCTCTATATATACACAATGCATTTGTACCTCAAGAACAAGGATTGCACGCCCTAAGAACCCTAAGCAAACTCAAAAAAATTGTGTCATTCTAGTTACTTGCAGACCAAGTTTTGCATCGATTCAAGCCAAACAAAGGTTTCCAATCAATTCCTTGGTGTTCACCGATCCATTCCAGACACTCATAGATCGCAAAAGCATCCAGAAACCCGATATCCATCATCACGGTTTGCCCCAAAAAAATTTGAAACCGAATTCATGGTTACATGCACTTTAAACATATTTTGATTGTATATTCATGTTCATGATGTTATTTGCAAACTACCTACATCGTTTGATTGCGTTTTAAGCAGGAATCACAAGATGCCATTGTTAGGGTTCATAAGCTCCGATTGGGGTTTTCTTATTTAGGAAAAATTGGACAAAACCAAAGGCACCATCGTGCTCAGGGGATCAAACCGAGTCGATCCATGTCTCCCTAACAAATTTATATTGCATATTTTGAGGTTTGTGATTTGCAGGTCCTATAGCTACAGATAAAATTCATAGGTACAGGTTTACCCACAGAAAAGTCGTGGGTAAGGTCGCGGTTAATTTTCAAACGAAGAAGAAGAAGGCTTGGCGCGCATTTTTTATTTAATTAGTTTTCAGAAAATATTTTCCCTTATATGCATTTTGTTTCCTTATGCTAACAGCTTGCACACCCAGCTCATATGGCAATACGCACGCGCATGTGACCAGCAGGACCTGGGTTCGATCCCTGGCTCCTCACAACATTTTTTGCAACCTTGCAAAACTAACATTTTTTTTCCTTTTTTTTTTCAATTATTTTCTATTTCAATTAATTTCTTTTTCAAATATTTTTTAAATACAATAAAACCCCCCAAAAAAAATATTTTCTTTTTACAAATAGGTCTGAAAAATCTTTATTTAATTTTTTATCTTTAAAAAAATTCTTTTTCCTTTTATTTTAATTAATTGTTAATTATCCATTTAAATTAACTTTTAATTGTTTTCCTAATTAAAATCAATCCACAAAATTCCAAAAAAAAATATTTCTTTCTTGTAATTAGGTTTATCAACCCTAAAAATATATTTGCTAATTTTCAAAACATTTTACTAACATTTTTCATATTATTTTGATTATTTGTTTACTATTTCGCATTTACGATTCTAGAAACGATGTATAGGTCGCAAAGTTTTATTCTGTAATACCATAGATTTACACTTTCTGCCTTTATTTTTTGTACCTCCTATTATGTATCTGCCCCAAAGCTATGTAATAGTGTTGGAATTACTTTTTCGCATTTACTTTCCGCACTTTTACATTCTGCACTTTACTTTCTACACCCTATAAACTGTAGATATTTAACTGTTAGTAACTAGGGTTTGTATGGCAAGATAAAATTAACCCTATATCACTTCTAATTCAAGACTAAAATATCTGAATTGAACACACTCTTTCACACACGCTCTTTCACACATGCACCCCTTAGGGTATCGTCTCTTGTTTCCTTTCGGAATACAATGGTCATGTCCCTCGAACATAGGGATACCATTAGCAAAAGGCGCTTACGAATAATATCATCATAGTCCCTTCAATACAAAGATCATAGTCCCTCAATGACCCTCGATGTTGCCTACAAATATATGATCTCGTCCCTCGATTGTTGCCTTGAATAAGTTATTGTCGTCCCTACGAAATTACTAAGGTATCTGTCATACCCCAAAATTTTCCCCCTACTTCTCAAGAAAATTCACAACTCCATACTCAAGGAGTTCACAAGGGTTGACCAGACAAACCCTCTTCTAAGCAATCAATCCAAACTAAGGTTCTGCTACTCTCGAGTAAAAATGGATTTCAATGCTTCAAGTGGACATCATACCTCATCATATGCTTCAAGGGATCACCATGTCAAGTTTCAAGCCTTACAAGTCAAATTTGCTCATCCAATTGCTCAAATGATTGAAAATCAGCTATATTGGACAGAAAGTCAATTGTGGTCAACATACAGTCAACCATGATTCCTCAAGAAAATTCAAGATCTGATCAAAAGTCAAAGTTTCTAAACTAGGGTTTTCTAGACAAAAGTCAACAGAACTTTGACCAGGCATAACTTTCACATACTTTATCAGAAATTTTTCCACCAAAGCTCATTTTGAAGTGAATTCAATTCTCTCCAGCTTCATGTCTCACAAGCTTTGGCCAAAAATGCTTCATTTAGAAGTTATGGATCAAAACATTACAAGTCCTTTTAAAAAGTCAATAAAAAGTCATCTTTTTGCAAAGAAGTGTTCATGAACATGGAAACTTCAATGAAGATGAAACCAAAAGGAGTGTTTAGAGGACATCTTGAGCTTTCTAAAAAGTCCAAGAATACTCAAAAATGTTGAAAATTGAGAAAGATACAAATTGTGCAAGTTTGACATTTTTGAGGAGGTGCACAGAGGAAAATACCTAGCAAATGTAAATATTTTCCAAATGACTTAAGTTTTCATGATCCAAACTTGATCTTGACAATATGCATGACATTCAAACTCATTGCCACGCCTCCTTCTTTTTTATTTTATTTATTTTTGAATTAAATGGCTTAAATTCAAATTTAATTAAATAAAATGTAAATATAATTGGCAAGATGAGTTGGGCTTGGTTTCTACTTGTCTTGAGGACCAAGGAATCCCAGAAAGCTGTCAAATTCGTGCAAGAGGGTTTAAGGCAAGATTGAGCCAAGTTTGGAAAGATTTTATACAAATTTCAAATCAAATATTTCTTCCATCAATGCATGATATTTCCTCATTATTTGTGACCAAATCTCATGCTCTATATATACTCTACACATTCACAAGCAAAGGACACGAAACCCTAGCCTCAAGAGCCAACCCTAAAGTGCAAAAAATTTCAAGAAAACTTGCAAATTCATATTTCAAATTCCAGCCAGTTTCAAGCCAAAACAGCCATCCATTCACTCTGCTGAGCATTCCAAGAGTCAATCTCAGGCCTTACACGAAGCCAAAGCCTTCCATAACACGTTGTCCAAGTCACACCGGTTGGTAAGGATTCCTTGAGATCGATTTTAAATTCCATGCATTCTTAACATATTTGAGGTGTTTGTTCATGTTCAGGATGTCATTTAGAGCAGGTACAACATGTTACATGTGAGCTTCAGGGCTTAGATCGTGTGATGCCATTTCTAGGTAATAAGAAGATGTGAGCTTCGAACCCATCGATATAGGAACTTGCAGGCCATAAAAACACCACCAATCGATTCGCAGGAGTCGAATTAGGGGATAGGGTCATTGTTTTCTATTTATCATGGCTATTTGTACAGTTTTGATTTTGCAGGGATCAGAGAAGACAATCAGAGTGTTGACTCTGGCGTCTCTATGTTTTTGACTCCGACGAGGGGTGGCGTGGCATGAAGGCGCGTCTGATTGGCTCACTAATTGAAACTAGGGCCCACGTTTGACTTGTTTGGAAAAGAAAAACGAAATGTTTTCACATGAATAATCGCATGGTTATAATTCCAGAACACCAAATCCACCTAGCTCAGTTGACAAGCGCGCGTTGGTAAAATCCAAGGGGTATGGGGTTCGATCCCCAGTGTCGCCCCTTTCTTTCCTTCACTTTTTCTAACATATTTATGATTTATGCAGGTAACATACACAGCCTTCAGAAGTTCTAGAAAATAGGTTTCCAGAAGTTCTTGAAGGAACTTCCGTACAACCTCCAGAAGTTCTGGAAAACAGGTTTCCAGAAGTTCTGGGAGGAACTTCCATATAGCTTCCAGAACTGGAAAACAGGTTTCCAGAAGTTCTGGAAGGAACTTCCATATAAGTCCCCAGAAGTTTTGGTGAGGAACGATGACCCAATTTCCATAAGTTTTGGAGAGAGTGAGCCAGAAGTTCTGGGATGAACCAAGTCAGAAGTTCTGACAAAAACACAAAATCATTTTTTTTTCTATTTTCCTTTTCTTAGCTAATTATTTTCTTTTCAAAATTAATTTAACTATTTTCAAAATCACCAAAAATATGTTAATTTCAGATCTAGGTTAATTATACACTTAATTAATTTTTGACATAAAAATAATTTATTTTTCTCATGATTTAAATTATTTTTCATAATTAATTAATAATTAACCTAGAATTAGGTTTTTAATGCATTAATACCAATCCAAAAAAATATCAAAAAATATTTTTCCTTTGCAATTAGGGTTTAGATATTTTCTATTATCATTAGACATTTTTCTTACAATTTAATTATTTTATTTTGCATTTAAATATTAGAAATCGATGTATAGGTCGCACGGTCATTTTTGTAATAGCGTAGGATTTACTTTTCGCATTTTACATTTCCGCACTTTAATTTTCTGCACATATTTAACTACTAGTAACTAGGCGTGTATGGCAAGATTAAATCAAGCAATATAGATCACTTCTAACACAAGATAAATATCTGAATACAACACACTTTTCACACATGCACCCCCTTTGGGTATCCTCTCTTGTTTCCTTTCGAATACATGATCGTGTCCCTCAAACCTGGGGATATCTTAGCTAAGACACTTACAAACAATATCATCATAGTTCCTTCGAATCAAAGATCATAGTCCCTCGATGACCCTCGATGTTGCCTACGAATACATGATCTCGTCCCTCGATTGTTGCCTACGAAAAGTGATGATCGTCCCTACGAATATGTTAAGGTATCCCTACATGTTGCCTTCTATGACCATACGATGATCCTTCGAATGTCCCTTTACATCCAACGGATAGAGTTACCTACCAACTAATGGTATGGATAGCGCTACCCTAAAGGAAAGCAAAATAACATGGAAACGACCATTATGAGTAGGTAATAAGACTTTTTTGCTTGCTCCAATCAATTCAAAAATAATTTTTACACCTCACACTATTTTCAAAACTTTTCAAACACTTTGTATACATTCCAGCGTGAATCATTACAAAGTTAAACACTTTTCAAAAACAAAACATTTCCAAACACTTCGTATACATTCCAGCGAGAATCATTACGAAGTCAAAGTGAAATGCCTTTTCAAAACATCTTTTCAAACACACACGCAAAAAACAATTTATAAAGTGAGCTAAAGCAATTAAGAGCCCGTAAATAACTACGGATGGAAAGGGTGTTAATACCTTCCCTTTTCATAACTGCCTCCCTTACTTAGAATCTAACGAAGGTCTTTTCCTGTTCTTTTCGCCTTCCCTTAATTGGATAAAAGAAAAGTCGGTGGCGACTCTTGCTATCCGCAATATTTGCAATAAAATACAAAACAAACAAGTCAGTTCTCCCACTGTATTATAGAACTGGCGACTCTTCTGGGGACACACCCTAAAGAGAGGCTGCCTTAGGGTTTTTAGATCACTTTACTGCTTTTTTGTTTGACTTGTATGCTTTATCTTAAGGGTTTCTTGGGTATTATACTTGTGTGGGATCCTACACCCGGATCCAGGTTTCCTTAGGTAAGTAGCAATAAATCGTCGCGACCGTTAGGCGTATACCAAAACGGTCAAAATGATGGCTATGTTAGTGTGACACTTTGGATGTCCCGATGCTCCGCATGTTCAGTTGAGGAAAGTATTTGGCGTCTGTGTGGTGTCATAAGCACTAACTCAACTTTTAGAACCCTAATTGACCCATCTTGGCCATTAGAAGGTAGTGAGATGGCCGACTTTGGTGAAGATTGAGGTTGGTTGATACTCGATGCTACGCTCATTAAGATTCGACATTCGGGATGTTTCGGTCGACCACTTGGTAGTCGTATTGAAATAAAGCATACGAGAAAGATCAATGATATGAGATTTCTAGAACCCAGTTACTATTATAGGACAGGTTGAACCCACTTAAACTCTGGTAGGGTAGACACTTATACCTCATGCAAGCCTTAAACCTAGGGCTATTGTGTGAATTGCTAGTGCTTGCTACTTGTTTTAAACATGACATCATAACATCATATTATTTCTAACTATTTTAAGGACCTAGGGATTTATCTTTGCTCTGTTTTGTAGGAGTTATGGCTTCCAGGAAGACTATCCGAATCAACTTCATGGGTATACCTTCTTAACTCAAAGAATTAGTTTCAGAAGTTCCTGATCATGCTCAGTTTATCAAAAGGCATGATTATCTACATGACTTGGTTATCTCCGGTTTTGAAGAAGATATGATGCACGTCGTATTTCAGTTCTTCGATCCGAAACATCACTGCTTTACATTCCCAGATTATCAGTTGGTGCCTACATTGGAAGAGTTCTCTAAGCTACTTGGGATACCTATCCTGGATCAGATACCATTCACTGGTTCAGAAAAAGATCTGAAATACGAAGACATCGCATCAGTGTTACATGTAAAGCGATCAGACATTGAAGCTAATTGGGAAATAAGAAGTGGAGTTAAGGGTTTGCTTACAAAGTTTATGATAAAGAAAGCTCGAGAATTCCTAAAGGCTATGAGTTTCCATGCATTCGAAGACATTTTGGCCTTACTAATCTATGGCTTGGTGCTATTTCCTAATCCCGACCAGTTCGTATACGTAAACACCATCAAGATATTCCTCACTCATAATCCTGTGCCTACCTTACTTGGGGACATTCTACATTCTCTCCACACTGGTACCACCAAAAGACAAGGAACTCTCATGTGTTGTATACCGTTACTTTCCAGGTTGTTTATTTCGCACCTTCCTCAATCAGTAATGAAGAACGTGCAAAGATTGAATTGGTCTCAAAGGCTGATGTCACTCTCTCATTCAAATATCCGTTGGTGTCTGTTTTCTCAAAAGGACTTCACTTTCATTAAGCGTTGTGGGGAATTCCCTAATGTACTACTCCTTGACATAAGGGGAGGTATCACTTACAACCCTTCTCTAGATCTACATCAGTTTGGTTACGCTCGAAGAGATGGTCCTCATGATATGCTTCTCCAAGACATTGTGTTTGACTACGAAAATGATCTCCAGAACTACCGTCGAAGATTTGTGCACGCTTGGGGCATGGTAAAGAAGACTGAAACCAAGACTTTGGGGCCCAAAAATTCCATCCCTTGGGAACCTTACCTCAAATGGGTGCGAGCTCGAGCTCAAAACCTCAAGATGTCATTTACAATTGTTCTACCAGTGGTTATGGAACCTGTTGCTGAAGATGACAAACCCTATACCATTCTCCATCCAGACATGCCTACTAATTCTGAAGACTTGAAGAGATCCTGGATTCAGCTTAGAGAAGAAAGGGATACATTCAAAGTTCATTGCCACGCAAGCGATAAGAAGGTATTAGAGTTGACGAAGCTACTTCATGAAGAGTGAAGCATCAAAACCTACTTCAACACAAAGAGGAAGCGTCCATGGGAGACCTAAGCTCTAGGAATTTCTTTTTATTTGTTTAAACTTTCTTTTGTACTTGCTAAAAGTAAACTAATAAAAAGTTTGTACGAGATTGTTTAACAAATTTAAATTCCCAAAGGTCCTTGAAAACATTGCATTGCATAACATCGCATATCATGGCATAACAGGTACATTTAAGACCGGTTTTTCTTATTTTCTCGCTGTTTATTTCAGTAGAAATGGCTCTTGAACAGACTGTCAAAGATCTCCAGGCTCAGAACGCCCAATTCCAGGATATGTTCACCAATTTGCCCAAGGCCAGAAAGATCTGAAGAAGCTCGTCACCAAAAATAAGAAGACCATTGGTATTATCAACATGGGAAGAAATCACAAGGGTTCAGTCAAGGTGGTCAGACAACTCGAATTCTCAGGCAAGAGTGGTGAAACTGAAGGAAGCATAAAAAACAATGAAGGAAGCCATCATGAGTCTGAAAATGAAAAGGAAGACTATGTGAGCGAGCAGTATCCTCCTGGCAACGAAAAATACAAGCAACTTGAAGACCGTCTGAATGCCGTGGAAAATCTGAAAATGTCAGGGCTTAACTTTGATGATCTGAATCTTGTTCCTGGTGTGGTAATTACGCGCAAGTTCAAAGTTCCTACCTTTGCCAACTATGATGGCACCTCTTGCCCGAAGATGCATCTGAAGTCCTATGTTCAGAAGATCCATCCTCATACTAAACACAGGAAATTGTGGATTCATTTATTTCAAGAGAGTTTATCCGGAACTCAGTTGAAGTGGTATTATCAGCTAGAGAGTACCCACGTCCATACTTGGAATAACTTAGAAGATGCTTTCTACAAGCAGTACCAGTCCAATGTTGAATTGGCACCTACTCGCATGCAACTACAAAGCATGTCTATAGGTCGTGACGAGAAGTTCAAAAAGTATGCCCATAAATGGAGAGATCTAGCAGGTAGAGTTTAACCACCCTTGTCCAATAGGGAGTTGGTTGACATGTTTATGGGAACACTGACATGTCCATTCTTCAATCATATGATTGAAAACTCTTCAGCCGGATTCACCGAGCTGATATTAACAGTCGAACGTTTCGAAGCTGGAATCAAGAGCGGAAAAATACAAGTAGAGTCATCTTCAAATGCTGCGAAGAGATCTTTTGGTGGTAAGAAAGAAGCCAATGTTGTGTATGGTCAGAAGAGCCGTGACAAAGTTGATCGCAATCTATTTATGGGGGCAGTCGTGATCTCCAATAACACACTAGCACAACCTGAACAAAACAACGCATGTAGCCAGAATGCGCCACGAAGACAGTTTACGAAGATCAATATGCCGTTGTCTAAAGCACTACAGCACATGTTGAAAGCAGAGTTGATTACTTTGAGGGATCCTCCTCAACACGTCAACACTTCCTCTTCAAAGTACAATCCTAATGCAAGGTGTGCGTACCACTCCAACAGCCTAGGGAACGACACCAACAACTGTTGGGCTCTGAAGACAAGATTTAAGACATGATTGAAGCAAGAGAAATTGAATTCGACCCTCATGTCGAAACTCTGAATGTGATCAACGCACCAATGCCTGACCATGGTAAAAGTTCCAATGCTATTGACAATGACTCCTATGTTTACGATATGAACGAGTTGACTATTCCTCTGATGACTATCAAGAAAGAGTTGCTGCAAGCCGGTGTATTTCCAAGATGCCTTGATAACTGTCGTTGGTGTGCATCCGAATCCGATGGATGTGCTTAGTTGAAAAGACGTATTCAACGCATGATGGATAATCGAGAAGTGTTATTTCTGAAACCATCATATGTGGAGAATCTGCGCGAAGATGTAAGCAAAGTCGTATAAGAAGCCTGGGATACCTTGGGACAGCCAAGTGGAAAGTTTGATTTCATGGTTAAATATACCGCTCCCAAAAGTTACAAGATTCCAATCGAAAACATCAAGGCAACCGGATGGGGAGACGATTACCTAGAAGACTTTGCTGATGTGAACACAATAAGGATCACCTCCGCCGATCATGCGCCTAGAGTGGCATCTCTCATTATTACCTCGCCCAGACCAATACCATATTCCTCTGACAGAGCTATACCTTGGAATTATGGAGCCAACGTTTACTATCATGGCGTCAAGCAAGAACCTTTGACCGTTGAGGACATTGCAGTTGAAGCTACCAATCTTGACATCGGCAACATCACCGGATCAAGCAAGGTAACCAGAACTGGAATAGTATTTTCTCCTGAGATCTATCCTTCGAAAGACACTACTACACCAATTAGCATTCATGCTATCGAACCAGTTCCCGAAGCGAAAGGGAAAAAATAAGTAACTCATCCTACTCAGACAGAAGTACCAAAGGAAGTTGCTGAGGATACCTCCAAGCAAGAAATGGAAGAAATTCTGAAGATCGTCAAGAAGAGCGACTACAATGTTGTGGAACAGTTGGGACAAACTTCGTCCAAGATATCCATGCTAGCTCTGCTATTGTGCTCTGAGGATCATGCTAAAGCCTTAGTAAAAATTTTGAAGAATGCTCACATACCGCAAGACACTACTGCTGATCAATTTGAAGGATGTATATCTAGCCTGACCGTCAACAATGGTTTAGGTTTCTCTGATGTTGATTTAACTCCTTCCAGAAGGAAACACAACAAAGCCTTGCACATCTCTATTGAATGCAAGGGCACTACATTGTCTCACGTATTGGTGGATACTGGTTCTGCTCTGAATGTTCTGCCAAAGAGCGTTCTCGACCGACTTAATGCTGAAGAAGTGGTCATGAAGCCCAATGACATAATCGTAGGAGCTTTTGATGGTTCGAAAAGAATAGTACTTTGAGAGCTCAACTTGCCAGTTATAGTCGGTTCCCATACTTTTGACTCTACTTTCTTTGTCATGGACATTCATCCAGCTTATTCTTGCCCACTTGGATGCCCTTGGATACATGGGGCGGGCGCTGTCACCTCTACCCTACATCAGAAGCTGAAGTACCCAATGAAAGGGAAGATTGTTACAGTATGCGGTGAAGAAGAATATATGGTAAGCCATCTGCAGTCATTCCAATACATCGAAGTGGAAGGTGAATTCATCGAAACCCCCTGTCAAGCTTTCGAAGCAATTCCACGAGTCATGCCTGTTGACTCTCCTGCCACTCCTAAAGTTACTATAGTTCCACCGAAGATGGCCTCATTGAAAGATGCCAAAGCTATGGTTCGAGAAGGAGGCTGTACTATTTGGGGTCAGCTCCCTAATTTTCCATTCAAATCTGACAAGGCTGGTTTAGGTTTCACTATCAAAGGTCAAAAAATTATACGCCGCGAACGTGCTGGCAAACTTCTTTTCCAAATCAACAAAAGCGAAGTCCATGTTATAGAAGACGACGATGGCGACTTCGACATCAATAATTGGATCTTCCCAACTCCAGACGACAGACTCAACAATTGGAAGACTAAAGATGTTATATTAAACTCTTTTAGATAGAAGTAATTGCTTTTTTCTGTTATGCTTTTCGCTTTTTACGCTTTGAACAATAAACTTTAACCCTAATGCCTTGCCCGGGGCACCACGGCTCATTTGTGAGGGTTATTATTTGTCATTCACATATTTTCATTCAATAAATCATTAGTCTTTTGCATTCAAATACTGTGCTCTTTGTCTTTCTTTTTACTTTATCACCCTTTCAAAAAAATATGTGTTTTTACACACACCCACATGATACACTGCAGATTCACTCTGAATCTCATCGATAACGACTCTGCTATTTCTAAGTATGACTTCGATAATCTGATCTACCGAGCCGAAGATGAAGGTGAGGAAGATTGTGAAGTGCCAGGAGAACTTGCCAAGCTACTACAACAGGAAGAATAGGTTATACAGCCACACGAGGAGCCAGTCGAGGTTATGAATCTAGGTACTAACAAAGACAAAAAGGAAATCAAGATAGGAGCAGGTCTTGAGAGAAATGTCAAAAAGAGATTGGTCCAGATGTTGCGAGACTATATTGATATTTTTGCTTGGTCCTATGAAGACATGCCAGGTTTAGACATTGACATTGTGGTACAACGACTGCCGACGAAAGAAGGTTTTCTCCCTGTGAAGCAGAAGGTTCGTCGTATGCGTCCTGAGATGTTCGAGAAAATCAAAGCCGAAGTTATATAAAATTTCATTGTCGGTTTCCTAGCCGTTACTTCTTATCCAAAGTGGGTTGCGAACGTGGTTCCCGTACCTAATAAGGATGGCAAAGTACGTATGTGTGTGGACTACCGAGATCTGAACAGAGCAAGTTTGAAAGATGATTTTCCACTTCCTCATATTGATGTCCTGGTTGATAACACCGCTCAACACAAGGTTTTCTCCTTCATGGATGGTTTCTCCAGTTACAATCAGATCAAAATGGCTCCCGAAGACATGGAAAAGACTACTTTTGTTACACAGTGGGGCACATTCTGTTACAAAGTCATGTCGTTTGGATTGAAGAATGCTGGTGCCACATATCAACGTGCCATGGTAGTTTTATTCCATGACATGATTCATCACGAGATAGAGTTCTACATCGATAACATGATAGCTCGATCACAAACTGAAGAAGAACATCTCGATCATTTGTGAAAGCTATTTGATAGACTGAAGAAATACAGACTAAGACTTAATCCTAACAAGTGCATCTTTGGAGTCAGATCCGGTAAACTCCTGGGATACGTTGTCAGTGGTAAAGGTATTGAAGTTAACCCTGCCAAGGTTAAAGCTATTCAAGAAATGCCAGCTCCCCGTACCGAGAAGGAAGTCAAAGGTTTCTTGGGACGACTAAACTACATTGCCAGATTCATTGCACATCTAACTGCTACTTGTGAGCCAATCTTCAAGTTACTGAAGAAAGATCAAGTAGTGAAATGGAACGACGAATGTCAGACAGATTTCGACAAGATCAAGGAGTACCTACAAAATCCTCCTATCCTGATACCACCAATCAAAGAAAGACCTCTTATCATGTACTTAACAGTATTAGAGAACTCAATGGGGTGTGTGTTGGGGCAACATGACGAGTCTGGTCGAAAAGAGTATGCAATATACTACCTTAGCAAAACATTTACCGACTGTGAAACAAGATACTCACAGCTTGAGAAAACTTGCAGCGCTTTGGCTTGGGATGCTCGTCGACTAAGACAGTATATGTTGACTCACACTACTTTGCTGATCTCTAAGATGGATTCGATAAAATACATTTTCGAGAAACCTGCTCTCTCCGGAAGAATGGCAAGATGGCAAAGGACTTGACAAAATACGACATCCAATATACTACTCAGAAGGCAATCAAAGGAAGTATAGTAGCCGGTCATTTGGCTCACCAAGCCGTAGATGACTATTAGTCTATGCATTTCGAGTTTCTAAATGAGGATATTATGTTAGTCACTGATTACGAAGAACCTGGACCAAACGAAGGACCTGAAACAGGATCCTGATGGACCATGGTCTTTGATGGACCCTCAAACGCACTTGGCAATGGTATTGGCGCCATCATTACATCTCTTATAGGCGGACACACGCCTTTCACCGCTAGACTATGTTTCGACTGCACTAACAACATGGCCGAATACGAAGCATGTATCATGGGTATCAAAGCTGTTATTGACTTAAGAATCAAATTATGGCAAGTGTATGGAGACTCAGATTTGGTGATCAATCAGATTAAAGGCGATTGGGATACGAAGCATCCGAATCTCATTCCATATCGAGAGCATGTGTTGAATATGATCTCTTACTTCAAAAAAATCACTTTTGATCACATCTCATGAGAAGAGAATCGGTTGGCAGACGCATTAGCTACCATGTCATCTATGTTCAAGGTCAAATGGGACAACGAAGCTCCCCAAATTACTATTGAAAGACTAGATGAACCAGCATACTATTGTGAACTTGATACCGAAGGAACAGAAGAGAAACCTTGGTTCTACGAAGTGAAGAGGTATCTCGAGGGTCAGGAATTTCCCACAGGGGCATCTGTCAATGATAAGAAGTTCTTAAGAAGATTCGCCTCCAAATTCTTTCTCAGCAACGACTTATTATACAAGCGCAATCACGACTTGTGTTTACTCCGCTGTGTAGATCAAAAAACAGCGGAACAAATCATGGAAGAGTTACATGAAGGCGCATTCAGTATCCACTCCAATGGACATATAATGGCTAAGAAGGTTTTAAGAGCAGGTTACTATTGGTCCACCATGGAAGCTGATTGTTACCGCTTTGTTCGACTTGTCACAAATGTTAGATATACGCAGACAAAGTGCACATACCTCCAATTCTATTGAATGTTCTGACCGCTCCATGGCCTTTCGCAATGTGGGGCATTAATATGATTGGAGAGTCAAACCCACCGCTACCAATGGACATCGTTTCATCCTTGTTGTTATTGATTACTTTACCAAATGGGTAGAAGCAGCCTCGTCCGTATCTGTTACCAAGAATGTTGTGGCTCGATTCATCAAGCATAATCTTATATGTCGGTATGGCGTCCCCGAAAGGATTATCACGAACAATGGAAGTAGTAGTACCTATCGAGGTTCAGATACCCTCAATCAGAGTACTCTAGGACGCAAAGTTAGACGAAGACGAATGGGTCCAGACTCATCTTGACCAGATCAACTTGATCAACGAAAAACGGCTCGTAGCCATCTGCCATGGACAAATATACCAGAAGTGAATGATCAGAGCATTCAATAAAAAAGTCAAACACCGAGTTTACCAAGTCGGTGAACTAGTAGTCAAGCGCATCATTCTTCCACAAGGTGACCCCAGGGGAAAATAGACTCCCACCTATGAGGGACCATTTGTAGTCAAGACAGTATTTTCCTGCACCCTATGAATGCAGACATAGTCAAAAAATACTACGCGTAAACAAGACCCGCTAGGTTGACTGGCCTAGGAAAAAATAAGGGCATCCTGGCGAACAAAAAAGGTTCGGGAAAAAGTTAAGGATATATATACAAAAATGTACACCCGACAAGTCGAAAACCTGCAAAGGCGGCTTGGGTAAAAAAGGGTTTCCCGATAGACTGGAAACCCGAAAGGGTGGTCTAGGAAAAAGTTAGGGATTTAAGCGTACGACTATGTCTAGTCCAGATCACCTACTTATAGACTACACTACTATCAGCTTCAAGATTTGAATGGCGCAAATCAGTTCAATCACTTTCTTCTGACAACAAGGAGATGATATAGTCGAAAATATATGAGCAATAGCATAGTTGAAACTCGACAAGATTGTTTCCACATAGCTTTTTGCTATTCTGACAATTTCCTCTTACTAGGATATTTTCTCTTGTATACAAATTGCCTGACTATAGGCCACTTTTCAAATTTAATGCAAATTCCTCTTTTGTAGTTCCAATTTTATTGTTTTGTTTGCATAAAGTTCAATGATTGCTTTGAATGATTATATGCATCTGACAATAAACATCTATTCACAAACATATGAAAAGCGAACAGAAACAGTAATTACTATAGGCTCTAGGAATTGAGATGACGACTAAAGTCACCAATACATCCCCATAAAGTCACTTTCACAAGAAATACCTCCATAGGATCATCTCTACAATGCCCATAGAGCCATCTCTCTCCCTACAAAGACAAATCTTCTCCAACAAAGTATTACATTATCATCTCCTCCCATCAGTGTCATTGGTTGACACGTCCAGTGTCAAGCGACACGGCCTCCCGTGTCAACTTCTGGAATGTATTTTCTAGCTTCAGGAAAACTGACTCGGCCCGTGTCAGGTGCACGGCCACCCGTGTCAGGGCTCCTGTAGCACTTTCTCCGAAACTCTGAATTTTGCACTTTTTTGCCCCCGATTTGTCCTATTTTATTCTTTTGAACCTGAAAACACTAAAACATAAAACATAGAAAAATAAATTAAAACACTTGACAGAATAAACAAACGATAACTAACATCATCTATGAATAAAGGTGGAAAAACCACTGATCAAAAGTCTATTCACGAAAACATTATTATTGCTAAAGAATTTCTCTATTGCATGAATAATAAAAAAGAGAAGTTGGGTTAATTTGACGTTAAGATTGATTTGTCAAAAGCTTGTGACAAACTAAATTGTGAGTTTATTTGGAGGATTATGAAGGAGATTGGGTTGCCTGAGAATATGATAAATTTAATTATGCATGAGGTATCGAGTGTGGATACCAACATTAAGTGAAATGGGAATAAAGGAGACTTTTTCAAGCCTTATCGTGGTATCCATAAAGGCGGTCCTATATCCCCGTATCTCTTTGTTTTATGTATCGATAAGCTGACTCACTTGATTGAGCATAAAGTTTAAAGTAATAAATGTATGTCGTGTAAAGTTGGAAAAAAATAGGGTTAGGATATCTCATATTATGTTCCCTGATGATTTGTTCTTGTTTGGGGAAGCATCTGAAAATCAAGTTCTTTGTGTCAAGCAAATCCTATATACCTTCTATAGCATACCTGGCCAAGAAGTGAGTAGTGAAAAATCTAGCATTTTGGTCCCAATGAAGGTTACTAGAAGTTTGAAGGCCAAGTTATTTAATACGTCAGGGTTTTGAGAAACAAAATGTTTTGGAAAATATTTGGGTGTTCAATTATCAGGGAAGGCATTGAAAAAGAATGATTTTAATTATATAACAGATCAAATAGCTTAGAAACTTACAAGTTGGAAAGCTAAACATTTATCATTTGTTGGTCAAATAACATTAACGAAGAGTATTATGGAGGTTATATCGGTGTATCCTATGATGACTACATTGCTTCCTAAAACATGTATAAATGAAAAGTTGCAGAGGAGTTTTATTTGGGGTGATACAATACTAAGAAAAAATATCGTGCGGACAACTGCGATACGATCACTAAGGCCAAATTTAACAGTGGTTTGGCTTTACGTGATTCGCATGTTATGAATCGGGTTTGTATAATGAAGCTATTTTATAAGATTATAAATCAAGAGGAAGATCTATGGTGCAGTATATTACAAGGTAATTATAATTTAGAAATGATATATGGCAAGTTTAAGGCAAGAAACACGGATTCTAGTCTTTGGAAAGCGAAAGTTAAAAATTAACTTGTTGACGCCTCAAAAAATTATTATTCGATACAATGAAGTCGCCATATAACTTTATTTATTCCTAAAGAGGAAATGGAAAATATAGATAAAACCCAAGAATGAAAGTGGAATGGTCATCGCAACCAAGAGATGGATTCTGGAGTCGGTTATGCAAGTTGAAGGTATTAACACCCATCACATCCATCATACTCGATGGGAACCGTTTAGTTCTAAGTTTGTGTGTGTGTGTGTTTAGTGAGTAAATTTTCTATCTTTTAATTACTATGTAGGAAAAGAGAAAAGAGCTGAAACATATTTTAATTTTTTTTAAAAGGCTCACCAAGATGTTAGAATCTTGTGCCTATATATTCCCCAAGTGCGATGGGAAAGTTAGAGCTTACGTAGTTCTCGGTTACAAGAACTTTTATTGGTTGGTTAATTTTATTTATGAAAATAGGAGCTTAATCGTACGTGGGCGATAAGACATCACTAGTGCAATTCGCATTTGAGTGATGAAAGATCGCGTGTGAGCGAAGGAAGTCGCATGTGAGCGAAGTTTGAAAAAAATACTTGCATGTGGGCAAGGTTTGATGAGTTTGAATTGATTTTAATGTGAGAGACAAGAATCAGACCATTACTACTAACGACTAATACTCCAAGTACTCGAATGGAGGGGACAGAATCATCCTGACCATCTTTTTCATCCCAAAAGGCTTTATTAAGAAAAAGTGATAAAAACAAGGTTAGCTTGAGGAAGTCAAGTGTCAGATCGAAAGTTGAAAATAAACTAACAACCTAAACACTTGAGAAGGAGAGGATAGAATCGTCCTAACCATCTTTTCCAAATTTAATATGAAAGAGATTTTAAAAAGAATCACTCGACGTAGGATCGAGGTTTGAACATTCATATAAATGGTCTTGAAGATGAGAATCACTTGGCGTTGGACCAAGGTTTATTGTAAAAATGTTTGAGTGAAGTGAACAAGTTACAAATAATTTATACAAGCGTGTAATAAAGCGAGTAAACGAATTATTAAGAGCCCATACAAGGTGGCTCACACAAATGATAAGGAAATTTATATTGTGTAGGTGCATGTACGGAATAAATTTAATTGATTATTTAAAAACGACGTTTAATCAATCAACTAAAGCCTCATTGTAAGCCCAAAAGCAATTGTGGTGTATGCAATGTGTGATCGTTGCAACGCTTTAAAGCTTTGTCGACTCAAGGTGTAAAAAATGGCTCGCAATGGAGTATTAGTTATTTGAAAAATGGTTTGTGCATGTGATGAATAATAAATTAAAGCAATAAAATAACTAACTAAATTATTACATCTCATGGGGGTGGGGATACATATTTCCAAAATGGGGATGAATCGAGTAATCACGAGTCTGTGAAATAAACATTAATTTATCAATCAACAAAGACAATAATATTTCTAGAAAACTTAGTAACTAAAAGAAAATTTAAAAAAAAATTGTTCTTTTTAAAATAAAATTTTAAGTGGATAAAAATAAACTAAATATATTTTTGTATTTTTTTGAAGAAAGTAAATTAAAACTCCTTAATACAAGAAAAAAGCTTAATCTTATAAAAATGATCCTAAAAGAAAGCTTTTGGTGTTTTTTAATATTGGAAAATAATTTAACAAAAATAATTAGTCATAATGGGGGTGTAAGTTGGGAAATATGGGGTTAATGTTGAAATAAAACGGAGATTGGGTTGTATCTTAGTTAATTGTACCATTGTCAGGACCAAATGTCCATCTTACACAAAAAAAAAAAAAAAACCTAGAAAATTAAATGAAGGGAAAATTTATTTTGCACCCCTACAACTATATTCATACCTTTACATACAAAAATTTTGGACTAAAATACCCTTGTATAAATAATTTATATTTTGAAATTTTTCTTACTTTTGAAAAGTTTTCGAAACACCAAAAAAATATATAAACCGGAACACTTTTTCAAAGTCTTCCGATAAAAAATTTAATTTTCAATATACCGGAACAATGTGAAAAAGAGTTCCGGAAGTCAAAATTTTTAATTTTCATACCAAAACACTTATTAAAAGTATTCGGGTGGTTTAATTTTTTTTAATTTTTTCAAAACTTTAGGCAACACTTTAAAAAAGTTGTTAAAAGTGGATTTTTTTAAAAAATATTTCTTTAGGCAACGCTTTTTCTACATCAGTTCAGTTTTAGCAACGCGTAAAAACGGTTACCTAAAGTCTAGAACTTTTTAAAATAAAATTAAACCACAGAACACATTGTAAAAGTGTTCCATTTTGCAAATTGAAAATTTTGATTCCCGGAACTCTTTCCCAAAGTGTTCCGGTGGTCTAATTTTTTTAAAAAAAATTTAAGACTTTTGGCAACAGTTATAATGCGTTGCTAAAAGGGAGGTGAATTTGCAATAAAAACCACTTTTAGCAATGCTTTTAAACCGTTGCCTAAAGTCTTGAAATTTTTTTTAAAAAATTAAACCACCAGAACACTTTGGGAAAGTGTTCCGGTATGCAAATTAAAAACTTTGACTTCTGAAACTCTTTTTCACAGTGTTCCGGTATAATAAAAATTAATTTGTTTACCGGAAGACTTTGAAAGTGTTCTGGTTTATATATTTTTGGGTGTTTTGAAAGTTTTTCTGAAAAGTGAGAAAAAAATAAAAAAAATATAAATATAAATTATTTATACAGGGGTATTTTGGTCCAAAATTTTTGTATGTAGGGGTATGAGTATAATTCTAGGGGTACAAAGTAAATTTTTCTAAAAGAGGCCGTCGTTCCTTATTATCTACATTATCAAAACGAAACTTAATTGAAAATAAAAAATAAAATAAAAAGACGTTATCTCTCTCTTCTACCTTTTCGCGAATCTCGTTCACGTTAAAACAATCGACTCTGTATTGCTCTCATTCCAAACTTTGTTCTTCCCTCACGATGTATCGCTCTCGACGACCATGGATGCTTAGTGTAATTCTCTATAAACTCAATGCTTCTGCTCAATCGATTTCCATTTACACCTTCTTTACATCTTCGTCTCTGTTCTCCATCGTCGGCGGCCATGGATTTCAAACGCAAAGCATCAAGTAAAACAACAAGTATAACAGAGTTCTGTATGGTAATTATCTTCTACTAAGATGGTTTTTCTACCTCCTCTCTGTCTATTGTTGGTGTCTTATATAGAAGGATTGAAAGGGGTAGAAGGGGAAATACGTGATGAATTAGGATAAGAATGAAGTACAAGTTGTAATAAGGAATGAGCTGTGAATTTTGAGAGTGAAGTAGGAGGTAGTGGAGCACCTGTGTGATTGAATTATACAAATATTTGTGGAATTGAGAGGATCCGATGGAGGTTGAGTGGCATAGTGGTAGCTGTGAAATTGTACTAATTTTTGTTTTTGTAATGCAGTGCTGCAGGGCATAAAATCGATTGGGAAGGTGGATGTTGTGATGTGTGACTATGGAGGAATATAAATTGTGGCCACAATATTTTTTGTTATTTTTCCTTTGGATATATACAGTGTTTGTTAGTGTATTGTTTTTAATCTTATGCTAATAAAACAAAATTGGACATATACACCGTTTTTTCGATACTATTCTTTATGTGCAAATGCAACTAAAAAACGCAAATAGTGAAATGAGTAAAATATGCAAAGGTGATGAGTGCTAATTTTTGTGAATTTGAGTGTTATAATTAACACTCATCGGCTTAATTCATTTTCTTTTCGTCAATAAACCTCAACTTTTCGTATATATTCGGTATAGTTTACTTATAGTGTATATATTGCGTTATCGTATAAATATCATTGAGTTTAATTGATTTTATCTTATTTTCAGGTATTCAAGCATTGATATTTATGTGTTGTTAGATAAATCATTGAATAAGCTTTCCAAAGCTTCGAACTGTGCGCGAATTGGAGTTACGGTTCTCAAGTTATGGCCGAAACAGTGCTAGATTTTTCAAGTTCCAATCAACAGCGCCCCGAGCTCTCCCAGAAGTGCAGTGGCGCCCCGAGCTCGCCCGACGGTGCAGTGGCGCTCCAGAAGCGTGAAAATGCACTAAAAATGCTATTTTGAGCGCTAGGCGGTGCGGGCTGGGCAGAAACTCATATTTAGGTCCAAAACACAATTTTTAGGTATGGGTTGGGTAATTTTTGATCCCAAACCATCAAAGATCTTTTTTGTAGGATTAGCTAGAAAACAACACTTAGAGTTTGCTTATGGATGATCCAGAAGCAGAGTTCTCATCAATCGGCGCTGACAATCTATGAGATGTGTATTTTTCCTTTATTTCTTCTCTTTGTATTTCTCTTTTGCTGGGTTTGTTTGTATAATTACTTTGAACATATGTATATTTGTTGGTAATGGTGTTGTATAAAGTTTGCTTTACAAATCATTATTGATGTCTTCTTTAATCTTTTTGCTTCATGTTTGGATTTGGGTTGTTATATATATTTATACCTCACAAATCTTGATTAGGGATGAATATCTATTAGTTTCTATATTCTAGAGATAAATTTAGAGCTAATATTTACTTTGGATGCTAAAGGTTAATGCCTCCGTGTTGTTGTAGTGCGCAAGACATTGCCGATAGAATAATACGGTTGGTCTCCGAATTGGCGTTATACATAACCTTCGTTGTGGGTCCATCTCGTGGTGTTCGTGATGATTTTGACGAGTAAAGTAGGTTGAGTGCAACTGATCAATAGGTTAAGTTTATGATGAGTAAATTATATGCATTCTTGATAAGTTTATCCTTTTCTTTGTTTTTTTATATTTATTTTCTGTTGATACATTTCTATACAAACCAACTCATTCAAACCCCAAACTCACTTACGAGAGATTTTTTCGAACGGAAATTCAATATATCAATCTCGATGGACACGATACGATATAGCCTATATCCGCTTTAACATAGTGATGTTGCCGAGGATTGATGTTTATTGTTTCGCATCGCAAAAATTCTTTTGTTTTTGAGTTTTGTAATTAATATATATGTTGTATAGAAATTGTACATGAATTTGTATATGATTATCATATTTGTGAATTTTACATGTTATACATACTTGTGCATATATGTGTTTTTCTTTGTTTTCATGTGATATTGTGAATTGTATTGTTTTCGTAACGTTTGTTGTGTGGTTGTTAGGATACTTTCTTTAGGTTTGCGCGGTGTGACAATATCATGTCATGACAAGAGGAGGTTTCTAGCTTGCACAATAAGGGCGTCGAGCTTAAGACGGAAAACAAACATGTTTGTTTGTGTTTGTTTATGTGTGTGGTGACCTGTGTTTTAACAAGTTGAAACAAGGAAATATTCTGAATTTCAAATCTTCACTTTTCAACTTGTTAATTCATTTTCATTCGATTTTCGTATCGTTATTTGTTTTGTTGTGTCAAATTGTGATTTCTGCAAGTTTGTCGTGTTTAGCTTGAGGAGTTTTGATGGTTGTAAATTTTGTTTTTCTAATTCTTTTGTTTGTTGTTTGTCGTCCAATTTTGGTTCAATAACTTGAGGTTGCATTTGATGATTTTTTTAAGTTCGAGTGTTTCAACTTGCGGATGTATGGTAATGATAATGTTTTGAAGTTGGTACTCTCCAGGTACTCGTTTATCGCTTTCTATAGCATAACATGTTTAGGAAATTTATCATTTGTACATTTACTATGCCATTCATTCTTTTTGCATTACTTGCTCATGACTTGAATCACTTTAGTTCCATTTTTAACCATAAATGTGAGAGAACTTTCCATTGTTCATATATGTTGGAGGCCACATTCTTGTTTTAACTAGATTTTATTATGTTTAATCTTTTGTTTGTGTTGATTATATGAAAGCATGAAAGTGATCAAGACATTTTTGTTAGATTTTGAGCAAAACTATCTTGGCCAAATATTCAATTCATCTCGTGAGTGTATGATCATTTGTTAACCCCTTTGAGCTTTTGTCAATATCCATGTTTAGTTGAACTTGATACTTATCTATGAGTGTCCAGTTCACCTTTTTTGTATGGATGTTGATTTATTTGTTTCTTGAACCCTCAACTATATGTTGTTGTATAAATTTTTACCTTGCCTTAGAAAGTAGGGAGTATTCACATGATGATGTCAATTGAATTCAAGTTGGGGAGAGAAATGTTTGCTCATTTATATTGTGGTTGATATGAGGTTAAGAAAAAGAAAAATAAAAAATAAAGTGAAAGAGAAAGAAAAAAATTAAAAAACTTTGAGAAAGAAAAACAAAACGAGTATGGAATAATGTTATGATAACAAGTGATGTGTGTTGGTTTGATAAATTTGGGATGAAAAAGAAGTTTGATTGAAATTATGTTGTTTGAAACTTTGTGGAAGTAATTGCTCATTTAGGTTAGGGCAAATTTTTGTTTCGATTAACTTTATGACTTATCACTTGTTTGTTAACTAAGCCACGTTACAACCTTGAAAAGCCCTTGTGATTCTTGCCTTTATATTTTCAATATGAGTTTTTGGATGAATGCATAATTTTGTCTATTTTTTGTAAGATGTGGATGAGTGTCAAAATCCTCTCACCTTTGTGTGTTCTTCATCTACTGATGAATTTTTGCTATGTATGATTCATGATTGAGCTTGTATTGTTTTAGAATGTCTAGCATGATTTTTGTAATTAGGATTTTTTTCGTTTTCATGTCATCATTGTAGGATTGTGGTAAGTGTTTACTTTACTTGTGAATTTTTAATTTGAACTATACATTTGTTTTCTATTTTCAAAACTTATTGATTCATGATTCTTAGATTATCGTCTTTTGTTTCTTTAAGTTGTTTGACTTTGTTTGAGGACAAACAATATTTTAAGTTTGTAAGTTCCTTGTTTTTAAGGATTAACATTAATTTTTTAAAACAAATAATAGCAGCAGTAATGTAATATACAATAGGATGTATAACTTGAATATATACAAAAAGAAGTCCTATTGGAATGCCTGAACATGTTGTGTTGAATTAAATCAACAACTGGAACAACATGTCGAAGGAGATGTCATGACATCAAGCATTTAACATCACGCTTATTGAACTGATAAATTAGTTCCAGTTCTGTTTTAAATTATGCAGAATATTCAGGGAATATTATGCAACTTATGTGGCTTATACTTGAAGGCATATGTGAAGGTCCAGAAGATTTAATCAAAAGTTAAGGAGAAAAATCAGGAAAACAAAGATTAAATACCTTGCTTGTAACATAAGTTTTCTGCAGTTTGTTATAGCTGATATGTTGTTGTTTGAAGGCCCAAGTCCAGTTTGGGATCAAGTTATAAATAAGGAGTTTGTAACCTAGTTTAGGTAGCTATCCAAATTTAGTAAGGATATAGTCATTAAGGTTATACGTGTGTGAACCACCCAGATGTTGCTGCGGTAAAGCGGCAAGCAAAGAGTTGGTATTTATTTTTACCGGGTGATATATACCGGTTAGGTTATATTGTACCGTGTCCACAGAGATTGGTTATTGATTCGTCGTTCGACAATTCTACCGTTAATGAGTTTGGGATTAAAAGAAATGAAAATAAAAGACAAAAAGTAAATGAACAAAAAGTATAAAGGATAGACAGCTTATTCGGAACGAATGTAAACTACCCGTCACAGACTTAAATCTACCACCCAGTTATACTCGGCCTGCGATACTCGTCCGTGTCATCACATACCTCTCACAACCTTGGTTATTTCTAACCCAAATTGAGAATCCTCCTAAATCATCTCGATATCCATGTTTGGCCTATCTCAACAACACGGAAGTCAACTGCGTCACCTCCATAACCATCTCTAGCATACTTCATCCAACGCAGAGGCATTAAGATCAAATACTCTAAGTGAATGTTAGATCTAAACCCATTTCTAGTATTCAGAAACTAACAGATAATCATCCTAGGTAAGAATCTAAGCAATCTATCTCTAGTAAAGCTCAAATCCCTAACATAAAGTAAAAACCTAAGACAATCACCGACACAGATTCGTAAAATAAATTTTATACAACGCCAAGGGCGATAAACATACATGAGTTATGCGTAGAAATACATACAAACCCAACAAAAGAGAAATACACAAAGAGGAGAAGAGATAAACCAAAGATCTACACTGGTTGTCAGAGCCAATCGAAGAGCAATCCACCTCCAATCTTCCATGAGTAAACCCCAATGTTGTTTTCTAAGCTAATCTACCAAAAATGAAGGTTGATGGAAATGGGGATCAAAAGCCACACCAAAACCATAACCTAGAAATTTGTTTTGAAAAGTATTTATAAACAAAATCCCGCAGACCGCGCTAGCCACGCTAAGCGCGACTTACTTTATTATTTCAAATCACTTAGCAGCGCTAAGCGCGCTCAGAACCGCGCTAAGCGCGAAAGTTGTTGTTTGACCTCCCAAAAATGCGTCTTCGGAGCCGTGTCTTCGACACTTTATTCCTCCATGCTCCAAATATGCAACAAATACCTACAAAAATAGATACAAAACTATTAAACGGTACATTATGTACGCAAAACACAATAAAACGTATTTACAACAAAAATTGGGGTTATTCAACGATTATTAACAAACAAGAACAGATAAGTGCCACAAAACATAAATACAAAATAACTACATTTTGGCACTTATCACCAGACTGTGGGATGGTCACTGCGTTTTACCTCAAAGCCCGTAGGCAAGAGGAAAGTTGTTCTCACTCAGAAGTTGTGAAGTAATGAGTTGAGTTATTGTTCTTTGGAGGAAGCTGTGAAGCAACTCCAACGTGTGTTCTAAGTTAGAAGCATATTGCTTTAAGTCATAGGTAGTTTGTGATAGAAGTGTATCTTCTGATCATGTGTGTTTAAAGAGTGTCTTCAAGTCTTGTGTTCTTGTTATAATCACTGCGTGTGATTGAGGGGGAGTGAGAGGGGTTTCTCATATCTAAGAGGTTCTTAGGTAGAAATTGCATTGTGTAGTGATTAAGTGAGGAGTTGTAAACGGGGTAGTTTAGCTTTGAATTAATACTTCTGATAGTTAATTTCATCCTTGGCTTGGAAGCCTCCAGATGTAGGTGTGTAGCACCAAACTGGGTGAATAATTCTCTGTGTTCTTTATGTTTTTCCTGCACTGTAACTTTTACCTTGTATGTTTGTTTAATGTCAGACCAGATGTCTCGACATCTTTATAAGACATTTGGGACTGCTGTACTAGAATTTCAATTGGTATCAGAGCAGGCATCCTGGCTGTTTTTGGATGAGATCCTAGGGGGATGCTTTCTGGTTACATACAAGGTAGAATGCTTGTACTGAAGAATTTTTTGAACAAGGTTGGTTCATATTGTATTTCTATGGTCCCTTGAAGTGGAGGATGAACCTATCTATGGAAGACTGGTGTGTACTGAAGACAAACTTGACCAAAACTCTTATACCTTATTGACGAAAGAAGAAGATAAAGCTAGAACAGAAGAATGTTAATTGTCAAAACCTTTATGCGGGAGTGAATATATTGATAAGTTAACTCTTAAGCTTATTTGTGGTAAAGCATCTTCCTGGTTATGGTATTATTTATGTTACCTTCAAGCCTATAGTTCGATGAGAAGCCAATATACGTAGGGTTGATTTATTTTCACTCCTAAGTTACCATGCTTTATGAATACTATTGAGGTGTTTATGTATTCTGCTGCACGACTTTTGATATAACCCTTAAAGTATGAGAAGGATTCTAGGGTTGTTTTTCCTCAACAAAATATATGTCAGATGTTTCCAACTATATTAAAAGTGTCAAAGATACTTGAGATCTTCATCAAGTCAATTCATAAAGACATTTATTAATGAAGTTGATGAGAATCAATTGATCAATGATCCTGATATACATTTGCATATTGTTTGAAGACCTTGAAGACTGTCAAGGATGATATGTTCCAAAAAGATGGATTTGATGTTATATGGGATGTTAGAACATTACTTCAGCAGATATACAGGTACCAATTGAAGAGTAGATGCTTTGGACATTGAACAAAAGTGTTTTGAATATTTTTGTTTGGAACCTACTCCTGATCTGGAAGAGGAGGCATCTAGTTTGTGCAAGTTGATCATGACACGATCAATAGATTATATACTCTACGTTTTAGTGTATTTCTGACCCGAGCTTATGAGAGTATAGAATTTGAGCTTTATGTGTTTGAAAAGAACTCATAAAGGTCTCACCACCAGACCCTTTATGCATATGAGTGAGCTAGTTTTTGAAAGATCTTTCTGATCAAAGGAACCAGATTTATGGAATCCTGTTTGTGGCTATAGAACATATTATGTTTGAAGTGGAGTACTGTGATCCAACTACAATGTTTAATATTCCATAACCACAACAAAAAGCAAGGGGATATAGGACCCCCTTCCCTCAGCCCACGTTTAGATTGCTTTTCCTTTGTAAATGTGTCATTAATTTTGAATTGGTAGTTAACAGTAGAAACTACCTTCATAACCCAATCAATGAATTTTTTAGGGATCTGATTTCAACCATTATACTTTTTAGTCTCTGTCAATCAATAGAGTCGTATGCTTTTGTATATCCAAATGCACCATACACCTAGGCATCCCACCTCTCCTACTATAGAACAATTAAATTTAAAATAAAATAATTAATTTTATGAATTAAATTAAGAGTAATATTAACATGTGTCATAAAAAAATTTGATAAGAATTAAATAAAATAATTTTATTTTTAAAATTGTGTATTGAATTTACTATAAATATATAATTATTTTTTAAATAAATTTTTTTAATTATAGATTTTTTAACATGCGTTCTTAAGATACATGTTAACATTACTTTTAAATTAAATATATATATATATATATATATATATATATATATATATATATATATATATATATATATATATATATATATATATATATATATATATATATATATATATATAAATTTTATATTCCTTAATTATTTTATTATCTATTTTTCTGAATTACTATACTAGAAAAGTATAAATTAATTGATATAAATGTATTATTAATTTCTTTATTATTCAAAATTGAAAAAAATGACCCAAAAATAAAAAATTAAATCGCCGCGTTTATAAATTTTGCAATCACATACAATTAGTAAGTAGTTAGTATATTTTGATAGTCATTTTTTTTATTACATTTCTCAATAATCTTACTTATTTGAACTAAATGTAATGTTAATTATTTGAACTAAATACAACAATAAATATATTTTAATAAATAATATTAATTTATTACTAAAATAAAAATAATAAAAAATCATGTGACAACGATTTTTTTAACATGTGAAATCAGTAATAACATCTGTTTTTAGTGACCTTATTTTCTCATGGCAATATCATGTCATTGGAGTCTATTATTATATTTTAAAAGTGTGATATCTTTACTCTAACCTTAATTTAAACACCTTCATTACATCCAATCGGATTTGAGAACTACTATACATAACAAAACTAACCAGATTTATTTTCACAATACTATTCTCTAAAAAAAATCTACAATTATAAATAAATAATATTAAAATTATAAAGATAATTTTTTTTTATTTTAAAAAAAAAGTAAATAAATAAATTTTGTTTAAAGAAATCCAAAACCCTTAATCGGTGGGGTCAATTTCTAGTTTTAATTGTGAGAGGGAACAAACGAGTGATATGTCACTATTGAGGCATTATTAAAATTAAAAGTTGTCGGCATACGTTACAGAAGCCAATGCTCCTAATAAACAAAATAAAGCGTGTGGACTTCGATACCGCTTCCACCAAATCTTGTGCACATTGTCACGCCCTTTGACATATTCCCAAGTCAACCTCCCAAACACTACTCCCCGGATATCTCCTCCATGTAGAAACTAGAAACCTCTTTTACAACATTTAAAGTTATTACCAAAAGAACATTCAAAAATTTGAGATATATTTGGATGAAATTTATATTAATTTCAATACTTTAGGATAGAGATCTCTTTTTTAATTGAGAAATTTTGAATTCCAATTCAACTCTTAAAATAGAATATCAAATCTTTAATTGTGAAGGAAAAAACAGGCATTAAAATGGGACTATTTTGAAGAAAAATGTTAATGTGAATACATCATCACTTTTTATGAATTAAAGTAGAGCAATTAATTTTATGAATTGAATTCAATACAAAATAAAACTATAATTATTTCATTAAATTACTTGCCATCCTTATCACACATGACCTACCATATTTATCATTTTTTACTTAATTATGTATTTATTTAAATACTTTAATTATTATTAAATGGGAAATTTTATATTTCTTAATTGTTTTATCATCTATTTTTTGTATTTTTATATTAGAAACTTAATAGTATCTATTTTTTTTTACGTTATATAAAATTCTTACATATGATAAACTCAAATATATAGATTTAAATTTTTCTTCTATATGCACTCTCTGTAATAAGTTTGAGAAATCAAACAACCATCTGTTCTTCGATTGTATTTTTGCAGCAAAGTTCGAAATTGGTTTTACAAAGTTATCAACATTCGTAATTCTCTTTTGACGTTAGAAGATTGGTGGGATAGCTGCGCTAGCCGGTCTAATTAGTGTAAGTGAACCTTCTTACTAACATTGTTTATATTGTCCAGTTCTCATGAGAAGCGATAAACGGAGTATATTCAAAAATCTAGTCCCAGGTCTTTGGGCCACCACTCAAAAAATCAACAGTTATATTCTCTTAACAGGTTCTAACTCTACTGCTGCTTCTTTCTCTTCCTTTGATGATTTTCCTATTCTTAAAGTCTCCAATATCAAGATACGTCCTCCGAATACTTCTCGTATCATCGAAGTTTTGGCACTCTCCTCCTCTAGATTGGATGAAATATAATTATAATGGTGCCTTTACTTTGAATTCGCTGTCTTCAGACTATGGTGGTATTTTTTGAGCTAATCTTGGTAATTTTCTTTTATTGTTCAAGCTTTTGTTAATATTTCTCTCGTTCCTTGGCAGCTCCGGTGGCGCTTTTATCTCCTACTATCACAACAAACATTTATATTTCTTTCATATTTTCAGAGAGGACAATTCTTTTAGCAGCTAATTTAGACTTAAACATGACTTTCTAACTATTTTTGTAACTTGTTGATGGAGTTGGCTTGTCTCTCCAACGTTTTTGTGAAGTTGTAATTTTTTTCCTTTATTTTTTGTTCTTGATTGGTTTTAATATAAACGATACACACAAAAAAAAATTAGTGTGTAGTTAGTATATTTTATAGAGGTCATTTTTGCTATTACCTTTCTTAATATTACCTCTTTCTAAATTTAATTACTTATTTGAACTAAAAATATAATTATTGTTATAATCTTATTTATTTGAACCAGTTACTTATTTGAACTAAAAATATGAGAATAATTATTGTCATAATCTTATTTATTTGAACCAAATATATACATGGTTGTGCAGTCATAATAAAATGACTACCGAGAATACATGTTCCGAGTTTAAAAAATAAAAATTGAGTGACCAAAAACTAAAAACTAAATAACGAGACACAAACTTCAGCCAATCAAAAAATACTAAAATAAATATATTCTAATACAATATTTTTATTTATTTAATAATTTTTTACTTAATTAAGTACAACAATAAATAGATTTCAATAAGTAATATTAATTTTATTATTAAAATAAAAGTAATGTTAAATATATTTTTAGTATTTATAAATTCTACAATCATATTAGTTAGTATATTTTAGAGGTCATTTATATCATTATCTTTCTCAATATTATCTCTTTCTAAATCTAATCTTACCTATTTGAACAAAATGCAAGATTCTGAAGTCATAATCTTACTTATTTGAATAAATGCAGAAGGATTTTGGTGTGATGTTCTTACTTATTTAAACTAAATTTAGGTGGATTTTAACTTCTTAATCTTACTTATTTTAAATTTTAAATAAATATGTATGGTCATAATCTTATTTATTTGAACTAAATGTAGAATTCTAAACCATCAAAAAATTATTAAAATAAATATATTTCAATCCAATACTTTTACTAACTATTTATTAATTTTTCACTTAACTAACCACAGTAATAAATACACTTTTCAATAAATAATATTAATTTTATTATTAAAATAAAAAATTATTCTAAAATATTGTGCATAATTAAACTAACAAAATTTGATATAACTTAAACAACAATGATTAGTAATTAGGAATAATTTCCCTATCCATCACAGAAAATTTAGTAGTGTATTTTCAACTAATCACATAATACTATTTAATTTTAATATATCTATTTATTTATAAAATAATTATTACTACCCGAAGAAAAATATTATTTATGGATTTTTAAAAACTATGTTGATTTATGAATATTTATAAATTCGATATATTATAATTTTTTAAAAAAATTTCTAAAGTATAGCATGACCATTTTATTGAAAATTCTATATATAAAAAAAAAAAAACAAAGCAATAAGATTTGCATAGAGATTCCAAAATGCCAACCAAGTTTTCTCTAACTTGACTTTGTAAAAACACTCCCACTTTTCCCTATCTATATAAACAAAGTCCATCCCACTTATTGTACTATATCACCTCTCTCTCTTCACCTCACCAAAAGTCAGCGCCTTCTTTTGTCTTTCTCTCTCAAACGGAACCACCAACCTCACACATTATTGCAGCCTTTGTCTCTTTTCCTATGGAACAAGATTGGGATCTCCATGCGGTGGTTAGAGGTTGCTCCACCGTCACTTCCACCACCAACACACCAACCCCTTCTATCTCCTCCTCCTCTTCCTCTTCCTACTCCTCTCTTTTCCCCCTCCAACCCGAACCTTCTTGTGCCTTCTCCTCTATCTTTACCACCCAACAAAAACCTCAAACTTTCTCACTTTCCACACCCCCTTTTGAACCAAGAACCTCCATTGGAGAATTGCATGAACTTTGTAAGCCTTTCTTTACAAGATCAGAGCCTCTTTCTTTGCAAACTTCTCCTCTGTTTCCCTCACTCTCTTATCCCTCTATATCTCCCAATTTACCTCAAACACAAGACAGACAACAACAACAACAACTACTACAGAGAACTAAGCAACCACATCAAAATGATTCTCTCACCCACCCAAGAACAAAAAGAAGGTAAATATAAAAATATAATAATTTAAATTACTTTTTGATTTTAAAAAAAAAATAAGATCTTGAATTTACCCATCTCATAAAAATCATGCTCTTTTCTGTTTCTTCACAGGAAAAACCAACTTAAGAAAGTTTGTCAAGTACCTGCAGACAGTCTCTCTTCAGACATATGGGCATGGAGAAAATATGGACAAAAACCCATTAAAGGGTCACCATATCCAAGGTAAATTTCAAGAAAAAAAAAATCAATTTTTTCTCATTTTTATGAAGTAATTTTTATTAAATTTTTCTTGTGTTTTGCAGGGGTTATTATAGATGTAGCAGTTCTAAAGGTTGTTTAGCGAGGAAACAAGTTGAAAGAAACAGATCAGATCCAACAATGTTCATAGTGACATATACATCTGAGCACAACCATCCTGCTCCATCTCACAAAAACTCTCTTGCTGGTTCAATTCGGCAGAAGCCATTAACGCCACCTCAAGCTGAAGGTGAAACAACCAACAAAGATGTAGCAAAAGGCTCTTCTCCTGCTACTACCACGACTACTACTACCTCAGGAGGTGAAGAAGAAGAGGTTCAGAATCAAGGAGAAAAGTCTGAGAGCAAGGAGGATTCTTTGATGGATGATGAAGTTGGAGGGGATGAGTTTGGTTTGTCTGATGTTGTTTTGAGTGATGATTTCTTTGACAGTTTCGATGAACTGAGTCAACTCGGTGGCTCTGGAGATTGTTTTGCAGATCCATTTTCTTCTGGTATAGGGATACCTAATTGGGCTGCTGCTACGGCTGCTGGTGGTAGCTGATTTGTGTTTTGTTGGGAAACTCAATCATCGGAAACATGTCTCTTGCTTTTTCATTTAAGAGTATAGGAACTTTTTTTCTTTTTTTTTCTCGAGTTCGCATCCTCTGCATCAATATTTGATATTTCTGTATAATTATCAATTAAATTGACGTATGAAGACGATGAATTTTTTTTGTTTGTAGAGAAAATGGAACATTTTGGAGGAAGTTTTATTAACAGTGAAAGTATAGTAAAGTAGTGAGGGATTAGTAGTAGTGAGATAGATTAAGGTTTTAATTATTTATGCTAATCTTGTTTAATTTGATTTTATTATTATTCTTAAGCATTCGCACTTTCATAATAATGTAAAGTCAATTTATTTTAGCATCTATTTTCAATTGTCATTTACTTTGTCTAAGATTTTTGTGTGACTCAACTTCACAAAAATACAAAATTTACTTTTAAATTTGTCTTGAATTGTGAGCCTAACCTCACTCCACAAAATAATCTTGCATAGGAAGATTCATAAGGGTTTATTTGTGAAATGGAAATAATACATATTAAAATTTTAAATTTTAAATTTTTATTTTCTTCATCCTTAATTGTTATAGAGATCAAATAATTGATATTTAAAATAAAAAAGTTAATACTAAAGTTTTTAAAGAAAAAAAGTTTCCTTAACATAAAATGTATAGGAACACTTGTGTTAATATTTTCATGTTGTATGTAATAAGAATTATCACTTAGCCCTGACCAGAATTTAAAAACTTGATTACTCTATATTTTAGTTGAGTATAATTTAGCAAAGAACTTTGGTTGACTTTTAAGTTTCACAAATGATTAATATTTTGTGAGTATGATACAAAGGTTCCATTCCGTTGTTGTTTATTATGTATTTATTCTAATAGTACTATGCAAGATTAAAAATAGTATTGAACCATTTATGGGACCCAAAGATGTTAAGGTAATCAAGGAATTAGATTCCATGGTCCATATTCATTCTGAAAATTTTCTATAAATTGTAGTATTAGAAGCAAACTATTACACGTCTATATAATGTCTTCCCAAGAAAGTGACACGATAGTTTGAACTTTGAACTTAACAAGTCAGGCAGAGCAATTTGTAATTGTGCTATTTGCCTGGCTTCAAATAAATAAGAATAGTGCATATTATGCCCAGTGGAACCACTCAATTAATATGCAAATTTATCTTGGATATAAATATTGTATAGTTTTCACATGATTCATCTTAAAGAGGTATTATAAAGCTGCTATTATTATCATCTATAGAAATTATTCATTTCATACAACTTGATCAAATTTGATTATATGGTTAAGATAATGATTTATTTATTTTTAGGTTTGAGGTTGGGAGGGGAAAAATGTCACAAGCTGATTTTGTTCACCAAACTTTTTACAATTTGTCAACCAAATGTGAGAGCTGGACCTTACTAGTTCTCTAAAAAAATGGGGACCAGAGTGCAATCCAGTATTTTTTTATTTTTTTTGGGATCAAAGTGCAATACAGTCATTTATGAGCTGTATATATATCACATTTAGCCTATACACACATTCGTTGAATAAAACGGTTTAATTTTTAAATGCAATATTCTTATTTTGAAATAAATTAAAAAATAGTGAAAATTTAAATTTAAACAGTTCAATTTAGTGTAATGATAATAAATGTCTTTTCTTAAACAAGGATATATCAAAACAGAAATAGTAGGGATACTACTACAACGAATTACATCATTTACACAATTCATTTCTTGCTAAATGTCAACACATCTCAGCCTTTTAGGATATGTTGTTTGCAGAGTTGCTATTTTCCTATATTTTCTTATATACTCAGTTTGTACCATCACAATCTATATCATTCTTAATAACAAATTTTAAAAAACATGCACAATTAAAACAGGAAATAGTCATTACATAGACTAAAATATATTCAAGGGTTTACAATACTGCCATTACAAAAGAAGACTACGTACGTCTTTCATGAGATCAACCTTTTTGATTTAACATAAGTTTTTAAACATAACTAACAAGATTACACCATACACCAGCCACCAAAAACTTGATTACATAACTATTCAACCTTCGTACTTCCTTCACCTTTCATGTTTCAGTTTTCTCTTTTCACCACTTTCACTCGCACTAGGTTTGTCGGAGGGTACTTAATAGTGAAGTGCAGGATATCCCCTTATGTCAGTTGACGATCGGTTGCAAATTTATACCAGCGTTTGGCAAAAAAAATCTCTGTTTTTTCCTTCCTCCTCTTAAGGACACAAGGCTGGGAGACATGCATTCAGATCTGTGTCAAACAGTTCAACTGAATTGTAGGGTTCTGTAAAGCATTTTTTTGATAACATGAGCAGGTATTTGCTGAAACAAAACAAGGAAACTTCACAGTTAGTCTATCTACCTTTTCATTATTATATATGATCAGAATTTCATATGTACTGCATAAGACTAACCATAACGTTGGCTCTGACAGTTATGCCATTCTTAACCTTCTTCTCCCATGAAAGCTCACGCCTTTCGATCACCGGATTATCAATTACTCCGACAGGACACGCGACCTCTGCCATCCTATGTTTTCATGCCAGCCAATAACACATGTTATTTGTTTAATTTATGACAATCTAAATGAAATGTTTTAGTAGTAACAAAATATTCACATCTACTTTATAGTTTATTCAAATCCATTATTTTCATCAACTATCATTTCTTCTAACCTAAATAACATCAATCAACATTGTCAATTTCAGTTTTGTCTTTTTAACCCTTAAATATATCCCTGTTACAATTACAAATCTACATAAATTACTACCACATCTGAATTTAAAATGACTTACCCTTCAGCTTGAGTGTTCACCTCAACATTTTTTCAGCAGCATCCAGCATGAACTGTTCTTCCTCCAATTGTCGGGCAACAACAACAAACTCCCTATAAGAATATGTATTTCTTATCTTACCGGTCCTTAACTCATATTCTTCGTCCTTATCCACATACTCATTGTATTTCTTTAAGATAAACTCATCTGTTAATCTTCCATTAACATACAGTCTCACACTGAAATGATATTAAACATATAAACCACTTAAATTTCATGTTTGGGGTTACTTTAAAGTAACATGCAATTAGTTTGATCTAAGTAACATGCATGGATAAAATCGAAACCTCATACCTTGAAGATGGTTGGTTGATAGGATGAACAATCCTTCCTGCTACATGCTTCATGTTCCATTCGTCTAAAACCTCGCGCTTCTCCGTTACTCCGTGCAACACTTTCTCAAGAACTAAGTTGTACCAGACTATTTTTGGAGGACTCTCGCTCAATCTTCTTCCAACAAAACCCCTGCAAAACAAAGATGTAAAAAAATATCTTCTTTTCAAAATACATGTATATTTTATAGGTTTATTGTTGAGTTCTATGTCTCTGACACGACTCATTGGAAGCGAAAAAACATATGAAAGAAAAAGAAAAAAATTTCTTCTTACCCAACAGCAGAGCACCATCTTTCCTTTTTCCTGTGACTTTTTTTTGGGTTTTTCTTTGACAAAGCTGCAAATGATATCTTGATATGCCTTGGTAGATGGACACTTACTAAGAGCATTCACATCCATACTACTCATATTAATGGTATAAGTGAGTCTCATCTAATATAATATATTACTTTACACTTCTCAATTATTTAAATCACTTAACTATATTTTCTAAATATCCATACTGCATACTTAAAACTCTAACATGGGTCCCACAAAATTACATTATATTTCAAATTTATTTTTTATATTAATATATAAAACATATAATTGAAATAAATTAAATTTATTATATCAAAATGCATAAAAAATAAATAAATAAATATATATATATATATATATATATATATATATAATAAAAATATTCAAAAAATAAATAATTAAAAAAATATGAAAATATATTAAATAACATACTACATGACACATAAGTTATACGAAAATACAAAAATTAAAATAAAATCATAAATATTAAAATAAACTATTAGCATAATATATAATAAACATTTAAAATAATTTCTAATTCTGGTTATTCTCATGACCAAAACGTTCTCATATGTGTTCTATCAAGTCCTGTTAAGGTGTCGATGAATTTGCTTATCGCGAACATTATGTCTTCTACGTAAGAACTCTTGAAAATCATTATTAGAATCGTTTGGTGGTGCAGTCTGTAACACCCCATCTAAATACCCCGAATATATTAATTAAATTAATATCTAAATCATCTTTAATCAGAGTTTAACACGGTATAATAAGGGATGTCACAATTAATAATCAAAATAAACTCCATTCAAACAGTAGCCATGCTACACTGAGGATCATCATCCAACAATTCAATAATTGTAAAACCATGTCTTACACAGCGGAAATACCAAAATTAAAATTAATAAGACATCAAGGTCATCAAGGAATTCAAATCCAAAATAATTAAACAGTAATGATTCTCTTAACTAAGCGTTCCCCAGTGTTACAATCTAATCGAGCATGACAAACACACGAACTAAAAGATAAGCTCTAGAGCCATCCTCACCGACTCCTCGCTAATTTAATCGAAATGGTAAAGTAAGGGTGAGACTTCTCATAATTAAAGCATATTATAAGTCTTTCAATCAATAATATATCACAAGCATATTATTTCACCCACTTAACATAAATTCAGATTCACACACACAACCATATTCATCATGCTTAATCATAACAATCAACGAAGAGTAACACGGAAGACATCCTAACATGTTACCACTTCATACAAATATAATGCGACTCAATGCATGCGGTACCGACTGTGACCAAGTCACCCAACACCGATCCATCATCAACCGGATACGGTACCATCGATTCGTCCATAACCACTCGGACACGAATTAACCACCCATCCTCACTCGGGTATCGGTTATCGGCAATCCAAGCCAAATTCCGCACAATGGGAATTAACTTCACCAAAACAATGCATATGCACGCACATCAATAGCATGCAACATTAATCAGTCTATGTAATACATCAATTCAACATAACTGAAACAACCATCCAACATGATATCTCAACCAATCATGCATACAATCAACATCAGCATAAACATGCAAACCAATCAACATGATATATCAATCCATCATGCATACATCTAACATCAGTGTAAACATGCCAATACATCTATACATTATCAGTACATCCATCAACACAGGATCTCCACTACACACCATTAACTATGCGTCAGTCAAAAGTCACTTATCTCAGAAATTGGCTCATTTTCAAAATAACTTCAAGTTTTGGAAAATATTTTCAGTTCATAAAATAGAGCATTAAATTTAGAAAATAACGTCCAAAGCGCGCTCAAAGCGGACTTACGGTTTGGAAGTTACGAATTTTCAAAGTTTGGCATTTTTCAAAAATTTGGAGTGGAACCCGGTTCCTACATATACAGGAACCGGTTCCTAAAAAGCTTCAAAACCTCGCTTCGGAAAAAATGTATGGGAACCCGGTTCCGACACATACAGGAACCGGTTCCCACGTGTATTTTTCAGATTTTTATAAATTTTCAAAGGGCAACCCGGTTCCTACCCATACAGGAACCGGTTCTCACGTGTTAAAATGTCATTTTCTGCACTTTTGACAGCATCCTTCCATTTTCAATTAAACCCATTTTTACCCATACGAACTCCAACATGGGAAACACTAAAATACATCATTTGGCATCATCTATCTCATCAAACAACATATTTCCATCATCTATTTTCATCTACTGACACTCTAATCATATTCCATACATATTCTGACACAATCAGACTCAATCTGACACCAACTGACACTATTAGGTATACATCCATGGAAACCTAGAATTTCCTAAACATAGATTCCTAACATGCCATGGTCTATAATATTAACATCAAAACCTATAATAAGCAATAACCAGTCGAAATCACCCTTACCTTGTGGGTTCTTGATTCGACACCTTAGGTCTTCTTCCTCCTTTTCTCCTCTTCTCAATTCCACGTCGGTGAGTTTTCTCCAAAATATCCTTTTCCTCTTTTCCTTCTTTTATTTCTTTTATTATTCTAACATAATAAAATAACATAATTAATGTGAGTAGAGCCTTTTACTCCTCACACCCTCACTTTATTCATCACGCCACCAATAAACCCACTTCCATTTAATTCAATTGACTTCCAATAATCCAAAATATTAAATATTACATTCCTAATTAAATTAATAATTAAAAATCGTAATTATTTAATAATCGATTTATTTGGGGTGTCACACAGTCGGGTCATTGCCCAAATGATCATAAGAATAATCAAAATTCCCCCCATAGGTGGCACGTTCATCTTCAACAATCATGTTGTGCAATATGATGCACGTGTTCATTATACGTTTCAGTGCATCCAAGTGCCAAGATCGAGCCGGGTTACGTATGATTGCAAAACGGGATTGTAGAACTCCGAATGCTCGTTCGATATCCTTTCTTGCACCTTCTTGATGTTGAGCAAACAATTTTCTCTTATCCCCTTATGGCATTTGGATGCTTTTCACAAATGTAGCTCATTCAGGATAAATGCCATCTGATAGATAATAGCCCATGTTGTATTCATGTCGATTGACTGAATAATGGACCTCAGGAGTTCTCCCTTGCATAACATCGTTGAAGACATCTGACTGGTTCAACACATTGATATCATTGTTTGAACCCGCTACCCCAAAGAAAGCATGCCAAATCCATAAATCTTGTGAAGCAACTGCTTCAAGCATAACCGTGGATTTACCATGATCACCTCGAACATATTGCCCTTTCAATGCAACTGGGCAATTTTTCCATTCCCAATGCATACAATCAATACTCCCCAACATACCTGGAAAGCCATGTGCCTCCCCATACAGCAAGCGTTCAATGTCTTCAGTTGTTGGCTTTCGCAAATATTGTGACCCAAATAAACTAATCACACCCCTTGTAAACTTATCAACACATTTTAGTGTCGTGGTTTCACCGATTCTTAAATAGTCATCTACATTATCAGCTGATGTTCCATATGCCAACATACGAATAACAGCAGTGCATTTTTGTAGCGGCGAAAGACTTGATCTACCGGTTTCATCAATCTTCAACTGAAAATACTCATCATGTTGACCAAGAGCTTCAACGATGCGAAGGAATACATGTTTATGCATTCGATACCTTCTACGAAATTGCTCATCCGTGTACACTGGAGTTTCTGAGAAATAATCATTGAACAACCGCTCATGTCCTTCTTCACGATTCCTCTCTATATTCCTTCTTTGGCGTCTAGGCCTACTTGAGCTCTCACATTCTTCTTGCGCATGACTTTCAAAGTAGAGCTTCACAAGTTCTTCATCCATGCCGTCATTCATAAAATCCATGAACATTTTTCCAAGATGGGAATGATTAGAAGGATCCATGTGAAGTTAGGAAGTTGGGAATGATTTTTTAAAGGTATGAAGTTAGGAATGATTTTGAAGTTTGTTATGCATGTTATAATATTTATAGGGATATGAATAACGGCTAGTTTGACTAAAATTGAGTTTGAATAACAGCTAGTTTGAATAACGACTATTTTGAATAACGACTATTTTGAATAACGACTATTTTGACTAACGGCTTGTTTGACTAGCTATTTTGAATAACGGCTAGTTTGACTAAAATTGAATTTGAATAATGGATATTTTGAATAACGACTAATTTGACTAAAAATAAACTAGTCTTCATAAACTAAATTTATATATAGATATTAAATCCAACATACATAATAATTAAATTCAACATAGATAAAAATGACTAGTCATCATAAACAAAATATAAATTAAATCCAACATACATAATAATTAAATCCAACCTACATAATAATATCAATTAACTCCATATCTATCTCTAATTACACCGCACAAAAATTCGTGATCTCGTAGTTGTCTTGGTGTCATATTTGATGTATCCTTCGAGAGTATTTGCAAATCATTAATCTTTGCCGTATGCAACTTAGCATCAACCCTTTTCCTCTCTATCTCCATTTTTTCACTCTCAATACGTGCATAATCACGCAAACCCGACATTAATTCAATTTTTTGTTTAAGTCATCTTTCATAGCATCAAATTTAGGAGTAGGTTTTTCCACAAACTTTTCTTTTTGCTTCCTTTTGGCCGCCTTATTACCGATTGGACGATGTAACAAAGTCGGTGATGGTGGATTGTATTCGCTTGTTGGTGTTGTTGGGTTAGAAGATGTTGAATATGCTCGGAAGCCGAACTCTTTGTTCTTTTTGAAGGTTCGATGAACCTCCAAGCCATTTGGGTTCATCTCTCAATAATTTCCATGCGCTCGAAATGTGAACTTTTTATGTCCGTCTTGGTAATAAATATCACATGGCCAAACGATGTCACTCTCGAGCTACCACTTTTCTTTACGACAACTTGTTTGTAGCACCCAACAAACTTTTGTACAGAAGGATTAATATTTTTATGCCATCGACCTTTTAGTGCCAACGGATTCCTCTCGGGAAAATTCTTGTGGCGGTGGTTGTTATAAGCTTCACCAATCCTCTTCCAGAAACTATCTCCCTTTTGATCAACCCCAACAATTGGATCCCTTGACATGTTGAGCCATGATTGAATGAGAAGTTCATCCTCCTTTGGTTGAAATCTTATTTTCGACATATTCATAACCGATGTAGTTTTGACTTCTTCACCAAGGTTGATTGTTTCCAACCCATCTTGAGCTTGAGGGCAAAATTGTGGTATTTCGGGCTCTTGATCATTTACTTCCATATGACTACTATCCATTTGAACTCCATGCAACATAGTGGGACTAGTTGATTGAGATGGAAAGTTTTGATAATAATATGGATAATTTCCAAAGTGTGGATTATTTTGTTGATTTGGTATAAAAGTAGGATTTTGAAAATTTGAGTTATGATGTGGGTGTGGATTATTGAATGCATTTTGTTGATTTGGGAGAAATGGTGGAATGCCACAATTTTGCATGAAATTGGACCAAGAATTAGGGTGGTTGGGATTCATTGACAAATAAAATGTGTAGAAGAAAAAGATTAAAAAAGATGAAAGAAATAATTCAAATTTAGACTAAATATTGATGAAAAGTTGTGATAGATTGAAATGGTTGATCACTAATTTATACTCAAACTACTTTTTTTATAACAAATTAAAAATTGTAAAAAAAATTAAATAGAGAATGCAACGGTACTTTTTCTAACGGTAATATTAACTTGAAATTTTAATAATTATCCAAAATCAATATATTCCATAAATACAACGATGCCATTTTAAGATACAGTGCCAATTTAAACCACAATAAATAGTATTTATTATCCATGCTACTCTGACACCAAATAGTACAGCTAAGCTTTTACCACTCCGATAATTATGCTCTAACAATAGATTGTTCTTTTTGTTCTTGGGATAATAGAAGAAAATGGTTTTGTGTTTTCTTTAATACTCTTTTTCTGTTCTCATTTAAATTCTTACACTTCAGTCTTTTTAAGCACGTGTGAATTTTTTTAACTTACATTAATAGTTTATACTTTGTGCTTAATATAGAACTCAATTCTGCCATTACTTTCTATTTGAAATAACATTTAACATTTAATAAATAAATAATATAATCTTATTTTTTTTCAACATAAATTTAATATTCTTTTTTTCTGAACATACAATTATGGGATAAATTTTGTTGTTGAATTATATTTTTTAATACTATTTTTTAAAAAAATTAAATAAACTAATATTTGGGGTTTCTACATTTTTGTTTTTATATAATATGATAAATTCATTTTTTAAGACATTTTATTATAAATTAATCATTTTTTTATATCATATTTTTGAACCATCGATGTACACGTGCGAACACATAGGTATCGACTAGTTAAAACAAAAATAGTAGGGATATTGTTGCCCAAATACACAACCGGACCTATAAAAATAAAAGTTGAAGAAATTGCTATCCAAATGAAATTACCCTAAATAGTATGAAGGAAATTTACAAAATTTGTAAAAGTGACATTTGGAGAAAAAATATCCCCTATAATGACCATGTTCACGCTGTAACTTTAATGTTCCAAATAATGTTTGAAACAGAGCAAACTTCATTCTTAAAAATAAAGTTTTTCTTAGTCCTCCAAAGCGTCCAATAAATTGTCAACCACACGATACATTTGTTACCTTCTTTTATCTTCTTCTTAAAGAAATCGACCCATAAAAGAACATTCCCCTCACACATTTTCCTCCATCCTCAAACTCATACCTACCAAATCTGCAACAATATTCCACTCTGCCACGAATATTTGCAGGACCACAAGAGACGATACAAACTTTCTACCTCTTCAAAACAAAAGATACATAAAAGGTCATATGGAGAATGTAATATACCTCTGATTGATAGTTGTTCCTTCGATGCAGTTATGTCTAAAAGAATTCTCCATATGAACACATTGACTCAAAAAGGCCCCAAAGATTTCCATAGCAACTTGAAAGCGTTCTCTCTAACCTACCCAGGACCCGACTGCTCCTCCAAAACATACAACAACTCATACTTGCTACTGACCAAGTACCCAACCACCGGATCCGAAATCCAGTCCACAGAATCATCTGCATAATTTGACATAACTATTATTGTCAAAATTGAACACAACGTCTGCAAACTACTTGCAATCCCTAGAGAATGAGGTTATAGATTATTAAAATCCCCCCAAGACCACCCAACCTCCTGCCAATGCCCCATGTCTACAATAACACCATTTTTGACACTACACAAAGAAAATAAATATGGAAATACATCTTTCAGAATGAAGTTATTGGTCCATTTTGAATGTCAAAACGGGATTTTGATTCAACTTCCCAAACTGTAATGGCAGTTGTTAATAAAAAATTATTCATGATTCCTCTTAATCTTCAAAACTACATCCTTCCACCAAGAATATTTAGACCCTTATTTGTCAGAACAACCATTAGTAAGAACTTCTAAGTTTAAGTTATTGTATCTCTCCCTTAAAATGTTGATCCATAAGGAATCCTCGCCTTTTAAAATTCTCCATTTCTATATTAGAAGAAATGTCATATTAAACTCCCCAATCATATTCAAGCCTAAACCACCCTTAACAATTGGCATACACATTTTGTCCCAACCTACCCAATGGATCCGATTTTTGTCCTTCGTTCTACCCCAAAAAATTTACTTGAATCTTCATAATTTCTTTACATATAGCAACCAGAGATCTATAAAACAACATCTGAAATATGATGAAAGATGGAAAGGCTACACATAACAAACTTAAGTAAAGTTATTCTAACTCCTAAATTGAGAAATCTACCAGTCCAACACGAGAGTCTAGACTTCAGCTTGTTAACCAACGTAGTCCACAAAGAAATCTGCCTCGAGTTAGAGCCAATTTGAGTACTGAGAAAATAAAAGTACTATCTTCAACCTTGCAAGATAAGAAATTTGTCGCCGCATTGAGAATATGACGACTCAAGTTAATTCAGATTAAATTTCTCTTTTGATAATTAACTCCAAGCCCAGAAAATAGTTCAAAACCTCTGAGCACCGTCTTGAGGGCCCATACGTGATTCCAATTTCCAACTTCGGCCAAAAGAGTGTCATCCGCAAACTAAAGGATATCCACTGTACATAATCCTTTCACATTGAATCCAGAGAAATCTCCTAATTCATTAGCCCTCCTCACTAGACTGGCAAGACCTTCCGTTACTAAAACAAACAAGAACAGGGATAACAGATCTCCCAACCTCAAACCCCTACCAATTTGAAACTCCTTTATCGAACTCCCATTCACCAAGACAGACATGTGACTACAAAAAACGATTAAATTCATCCACCTACACCAAACCTCATTCTTCTTATGATGTCAATGAGATACTTCTAACTCACCTTATCATAAGCTTCTTCAAAATCGACCTTGAAGAGTAAATATTCTCTCTTATCCTTTGTAGCATAATCCACAATTTCGTTTGCAACTAGAACTCCTTCAAACAATTTTCTTCTAATAACAAAAGCACATTGGCTAGGGGAAACCAAAGAGCCTAAAACCTTCAACCTCGACGCTAGAAACTTTGAAAGAGCCTTGTATAAACAACCAAAAAGGCATATGAGACGATAATCATCAAGCCCAAAACAATTGCTAATCTTTGAAATTAAAGTAAAAAAGAAGAAGAAATGGCTTTTGACAACACTCAATTACCTTCAAGGTCATTAAAGAACCTAATGAAATTCGTCTTTAAAAAGACCAACACTTACGAATAAAGAAGAAATTATAACCATCTGGACTCGGACTCTTTGAACCTTTTCAACCCCATGTGGCTTCTTTAACTTCCAACTCAGAAAATAAAACCTCTAGAAAACATCACTCCTATACAAACAACTTATTAAAATGAATGCCATTAAGCAAGGGTCTTTGAAAATCCGCCTCCACGATTTTCTCACTAAAGTGACTCATAACTTCTTCCTTTACTTATTCCATGGACTCCAACACCACTTTAGAGGATGAAATAGATCCAACAAAGTTTCTACGACGCCTATCCTTCATAACATAATGAAAATATCTGCTATTATAGTCGTCTTTGCGATCCTACTTGAATCTAGATTTTTAAAACAACATGTTCTCTTTTATCCTCATATTCATCCACATCCTACTCGTTCTAGCACTCCTTTTAGAAACCAAATAATCCATAAAAGGGCCCTAATAAGAGCCCAAAAGCTCATCCGCCTCGTTGATGTCATTCAAATCCCCCTCAATCTCCAAATCCACCTTCCCGAAAACCTATGAATTCCATCTCCACAAAATAACCTTCAAAAGTTTTAATTTCTCCTTGATAACATAGTCCACTCTACCATTGATTCTCAAATTATTCCACTCTTTCTCCACAAATGGAAGAAAATGTTTTTCCTCAAACCAAGCACTATTTACCTTGAAAGGTTTGGGACCCTAATTCGATTTGTTCACAATTGACCAAATTGGACAGTGATCGGAAATGTCCCTTCTACCAATCATCTGGCCCATTACTCCCCAACTATAAATAATTGAATATGATAAGAGTAAACGGTCTATTATACTCTTTTCTTTTCCATCCTCAGTAAACCAAGAAAAATCTTTCCCTTTACAAGGAACATCGATAAGGCCATTATCCACAATGAACCTCCCAAACTCCATGATCTTTGCTTTCCTCGCATACAAAGTTCTGCCCGTTATTTCCTTATCACAAACCACCGAATTAAAATCTCCAGCCACACACCACTCCCCACCCACAAATTTTGATTTTTACTTTAACAAAGACTTCCAAAGAACTCTTTTTGAATTTAAATCGCAAGGAGAATACACATTTACCACATAATATGTATTATCCCTCCATCTCAATTACACAACAATAAAGCATACTCCTTTGAAACTAAAAATAACCTCACGACTTCCCTCATTCTATAAAGTTATTAACCCACCTGATTGCCTTACAGAACCAGAATAAGACCATCCCATCGTTTCCCGCCTCCATAAACTATTGACAATACCATGATCCACAACTTAAACTTTAGACTCATGAATAAGAAAACAACCAACCTTAATTTGAAAAATAATTTGATTAATCCGCTTCCTCTTTAACAAACTCCCACACTCTCTAATATTGCGAGACCTGATTATCATGATAACCGATTAGATGTCCCCTTCTTAATGATCTTCATTTCTCTATCGCAATTCTCCAATTCATGAATCTTTCTACTATAATCTTTGTCTACAGCAGTTGAAACAACCCCCAAATTAGAAATATCTTTCCAAAATTTCCCTCCGACATTAGATTCGACATCGTCCAAAAACTTGGTGTTGCAATGAACCAAATCTGACTCTGAGTTAGAATCGCAACACAAAATCTCCCCCGACTAAAAGCAAATCTTTCCCACCCTCTGCTAATTTATCGATACTGGAAACCTGCTTGACACAAATACCTCTGTTATTTTGGATAAAACCCTGAATAAAAGTACCAGGAAGACCAAAAGGGCCTGAGGGAAGATAACAAACAATAGAGGCCCCAGGGTCATAAATCTTCATGGCTTTCTTCTTGGGCGTGCTTTTATTGCCAGATAGAGGCCCATAAAATTCATATATGCTTTTAACCTTCTAAACTTTATTAAAATCCTTTTTACCCTCCGTAATTTTAACCATTGGTTTAAAAAATGTGTTGATAGAGAAACTCTCAATAGTATCCACATAAGTAGGAGAAGAGTTTAAAAGATTTGGGGTCCCACTATTTAAGAGATTTTGCGCAGAGACCTATTTTTCCACTTCAACCACCTTATCAAAAGAACAAACAAAAAGGTTATTTACCGCTGTCTGCCTAGGACACTCAACAAAAATACTCTCTAAAGGTTCTTGCTATATTGCTATCCTAGGACTAGAGCCTGTGTCCACATATTTATCCTTTCCAGTAGTACAAGTTACATCCCTTTCCAATCTATCATTTTCCGTAAACACTATTCTTGATACTCATAATCCAAAGATGAGGCTACCGACTGAGTGAAACCCTTCTTTTAATGATTTAAAACAACACGCAAGGGACCGTAAAATTCCTCAAGAATTTTGATTCTGAATAACTCCCCATTAATCTTAGCACTGAAGTTATCATTCAACATCGCCGCACAAGTTGTCCTTACCATGATTCTAAATATGTCCATGTTCTCAGCCTTCAAAGTGTTTTCATCTGAACAAATGTACTTGCCAACCATATTTGCCACGAGAGTAAAGAAATCAACGTTCCAAGAATAACATGAAATATCGTAAACTCTCAACGACGCCACCCTCTCCTTGTCAACATCACTAGGCTTCCATTCTCTAATATAAGAAAACCATTACCTCCACCAGCTTTCTCCTTCCCTAATCAAATAACATATCTCGCCTTATTCTACCTCATTCAACAAGCACAAATTAGCCCTTATTGGAGTAACCTTAATAAAAAAATAACCTTCAATCTCGAAGCTAGTTTGAATGTTGTAAGCCATTCTAGGATTCAACACTACACCAATGAACTCCTTTTTCAGCCTCTCATTATCTTCACTCCTGGACTCGAAATTCATATGAAACCTAGAATTCATAAAGGCAGAAGCATTATCACTTTCGATATTTCAACCACCTCCGTAAAAGAACACCCACCTTGCCTACTCCCTCCCTGACTCCCTGAAGCTTCCTTTTCCCGACTTCCTCCTGACCTACTCTTGACTTTGTATTTTCCCTGCCATTACTCTTCATCGTATCACCTTTGTTGAACCACATGATGTACTCACACTAGATCATTCTGATTGATTATATCTTCAAACTTATATTTACTTCTTGGCAATAAAACAACTTTCAATAATTGAAGACTTTAAGATGATGTTTTGACATCTGATACGACATCATACTTTATGGTTTTGGGGGGTTCACATCCATAACATCTTATTCATAACACTCGGGGGAACACAGGAAGCACAATATACACCAACTTTACATCCAAACAATTAACATGATAAAGAAATAGTATGGTCCACTTCTCAATGGGCTTTTCTTTAGACTTTCACTTATGATTTTGAGATGATGGATGTCATAGTTTGTACCTACAAAGGAGATTCCCTCAACTAGGTTTCTGGAACAGACTTAATTATGGCATGACACAGAATTATTCAGATTCTTCATAGCAATCCGACCTCCTTGATTCTTCTTGACAATACCCTTCCAGGATAATATTTAGGGAAGTCAACATTCATGACCATGTTTTACTATAGTTGAGACACAATATTCAGCTCCAATTTTTTCTATGGTCAAGAAAAAATCTCCACATATCTGGTTCCTGTGATCAGAAGAATGTACCAGATATAAGCTCATCTAGATATCACATAAAGGGATTGAGAGGTATACCTTTATGAGTCTTTTACTTCCACTAAGCTTGACTTCTATACTCCTTTATGAGTCTTTTACTTCCACTAGGTTAGAAATAAATAGACATCTGGAGTATAAGAGCTTGTTGATCATGTCATGATCAACTAATACAGATGTCTCCTCTTCTAGATCAAGAGAAAGCTCCAAACATATGTACTCACACTACATTTGTTTATCACCCAGAACATATGTTCTTCAACTGGTAGCTGCATACCAATAGTAATGTTCTAACATCTTACAGAACATCAGTTACATCTCCTTGGAACTCATCATCCTTGATAATCTTCAAGGTCTTCAAACAACTTGCAGATGTATATGAGAATCATTGATCAATTGATGCTCCTTAACTCTATTAATACATGACTTTATGAGTGGACTTGAGAGAGATCTCAAGTGTCTTTGACACTTTTAATAACGTTGTGAAGATATGCCAAATATTTTGTTGATAAAAATAACCGTAGGATCCTTCTTTCACTATAGGGGTTGCATCAGAGGCTATGCAGCGAAATACAACCATACTTCAACAGAATGTACACAATACTTACTCCATATTTCACTTGTAAGTATAACACATAAGGATTGAAAATAAATCAACCCTACAATAAGCTTTCCTCTCCACCAAGCAACAGACTAGACCCAACCAATATCTTGACTAATGTGGAAACACATAAGCACAAAAGTTACCTAATCAATAGATTCACTTCCACACGAAGGTTTTGACAATCTTTTCCCTGTGTTGATTATAGGCTGAACAATACAATTCAAAATCCTCACTCCCGCATGAAGTCTTTGAATTTAACTTTCTTGTCCCAACATCATTATCTTCTCTCTTTAAGAAGTACAAAAGTTTTGGTCATGTTGGTCTAGCTTTCCACAAATAGGTCTATCCTCCACTTCAAGGGACCATACAATATAAACACTCCTTATTCAAATAATATTCTACCTTGTATACAACCAGAAAGTATCCCTCATGGATCTCATCCAGGAATAGACAAAATGCCTGCTCTGATACCAATTGAAATTCTGGTGTTGGCAGACTCAGGATGTCGTGACATCTGATCCGATATTGTAAACTAGACAAGATATAATATAACAATTAATAGTGCAGAAAACAAAATAACACAAGGAGTTGTTAACCCAGTTCGGTTCTAACCAACCTACATCTGGGGGTGTGACACCCCAAATAATTCAAGTATTAATTTAATTAGAATTTTAACCATTAATTTAATTAGAAGTTTAATTATTAGTATTTTGGATTATTGGATTTAATTAATTAATTAAATGGAATGGAAGTGTCGGGGTGAGAAGTGTAATTGGAGGGTGTGAGGGGTAAAACACTCTAATTATGCTAATTATTTTACTATAGTTATTATTAGAATAATAAAAGGAATAAAATAGAGGAATAAGAGGAAAAGAGAAGGAATTAAGAAGTTTCCCTCTACGTGCATTGGAGAAGAGAAGAGAAAGAGGAAAAAGCCAAAGGTGCCGGAATTCGAAGAATCGTCGCAAGGTAAGGGGTGATTTTGTCTGATTGATATGCCTTATGGGTTTTGATAATCAATAGGATTGAATAATACGTTAGGAATCCCGATTTAGGATTTTCTAGGTTATGCCCTAACGATGTGGTCTGACGTAAAAACCCCAATTGGAATACATAGTGATTGTTACTATGTGTATATTTATGTTGTGGATTGATCAAGGAGGGTAATTCTAGTGTTAATTGGATGTAATAATGCATAATTTTTACTGCATATGTGTTGCACCCCAAAATTTTCCCTCCTATCTCGATTTTATCTGGCTTAGGCTTCACATTCATCTGCATACGCTTCCATTAGGTCATTGCATTAAACAGTCATTCATTCATGGCATATGCATCATTTCGTCGTATTTAAATTGACCAAAGTTAGTTTAAATCGACATTTGCATCGTTTTATAGTTATAAAATACCCGATATTTCACTTCATTCATTTTTATCTCCTTACATGTTTATTGTATCGTTTTAAGTTGATTATATGTCGATGATATCAATATTTCGATTTTACAAACACACTGCTAAAAGCGATTCGACATTGTACGAAAATTAGTGGGAAAAATATTTCAAACTTTCGCCTCTAACTCACTGCTTTATGAATCTACGTGTCGCGTAGATCATGAAGATGTGATCTCTCTAATTTTTCGATACATTTCGAAATTTTGTTTTTGACCGTAAGTGTTTTAAAATCAGATATTTTTATTATCGTTTTTATTTCAATTTTTAGTATTTCGATAATTTTTCTTTAATCTACGAAACTCGTAATTTATTTTAATGTGCTCATTTTATTTTTTTCGGATAATTTATTGTCTGAACTTTTATCATTTTTAACAATTTTAGGTGTTCATTTTTTTATCTCTAAAAATCAAACAAAAAAAATACTATTGGGCTTGATAATTTTTACCCAACCCAATTTTGTGGCCCATTTAATCATGAGGGGTATTTTAGACATAATCAAAAATTGCTAGACCTAATTTTTGGGTATATATATGTGTCATGTTACTGTTCAAAGGGGGAGCCAAATCTGAAAACAAAAAGAAAACGGCGGATCTGATAAAAAAATTAATCTCTTTTTCATCTGGCAAAAATCTCACTGTTTTCCTTCTTCACTCATACTCCAAACTTCCGTAAACCACTCACGGTCTCTCCATCCAACCCATCACCTTATCCCTTTCTTCACTCCAACCTCCCCCCTCGCCATTCATCTCGTCACAACACCACCTCGCCGGAAACAGATTCCAAACCTTCACCGTTCACTCCATTTTTCCGTCGACTTCCCTCTGTTCCCAACCGTTTACACCTCAACTCTCTCTCAACCATCGCTGTCTCCACCACACCCATCCGCCAAACCCTCATCAACAACCTTCGATCCTTCTGTTCTCCGCCGTGAAACCCCCTCCGTCGTTGCTTTCCTTCAATCTTCACACCTCTATTCATCACCACGCTTCTCCCTGTTCTGCTCACACTCCCTCCGAATCTGCCATTCCCTCTGTACTCACGGCCTCCACACCATCTTCATCAAACCGTCAACCACCTTCGTTCTCTCACCGAAACTTCATTCTGCCGGAACCCCCCTTACTCATCTGCTGCCAGCCTTCATCGTCGCTCCACACTTTCAGCTGTCTCCGTTTCCCTCTCAAAATGCAGCTCTCTCAAACTCACTGCCGAGACTCAACGCAACTTTGGTCCTGGTAGCGGTTTCTGTTATCAACGGTTCCAGCCACAATATGTCCAGAACCTTACACAGAACTGCAGTTCTATTTCGTTTCAAGCTTCAACATAGCTTTGGTCCTGGCAGCAGCTTCCGTTCTCAACGATTCCAGCTACGATACAACATTGTCGCTGATACAGAGGCCGTAATAGACACGGATAACAAACAACGACAACTTCAACGTTGCATCTCGGTAACTTTCGATCACTTTCGATTTAATAAATTGCCTACTGACATATTTTTTTTTATTCTGAGATGTGTGTATAAATGCTTGTGATTCTGTTTGGTTTAAATCTTTGTTAAACTGCAGTGAGGAGTAGACTATGTGTCAATATAGTTGTCCATTTGTAAAAATGTGGATTTGTTTGCAATATGAGACCCTGTGTTAGTTCTAAAGCTGAATAAAATCATTTGTGTTAACACTGAATTTTGATTTTTCGGTGTTGGTTTACTCTTAACCGTATTGCTGTCTGATTTTTGTTTGTACTTCGATTATGAATTTTGCTAAATTTGAGTTTTTGATTTGGTAATGGATAAATATTTGTGTAGTTTCGATGATGGTAATGGTAGTATTGTGTTTAATCGTGATAAACCTAGCCGAGAACTACGGGGGCAGCTTTGTTGTTGTTTCCTTTGAGGCAATTTCGAACAAGGATATTTGTGAAAGTTCAAACTGTGTTACTAGGGTAGTTTCAATGAAGGTGACGATAATGCCACGTTCATTCGTGTAAAAAATCAAACCGAGAAATCATTAGGGATGTCACAACATTGTGTTATTCTCATTTTAATTGAAGTTTATGAGTTTGAAAGTTGTATAATTTTGATGAAGGTGATGTTGTTTCCGTGATTATTCACGTAGAAACTAACCGAGAAACCATTGAGACATTGTGTATTATGTTATTCTCATTTCTTTTTAACTTCGATTGGATTTGATAAGAGGATTCCATACCGTTTTCGATGATGGTTTGATGTCTATGTCGCGTTATTTGTGTAAGACTTAACCGAGAAACCTATGAGGGTAGCACATTTTTCTTTAGTGCAAGAAAATCATTTTTATCTTGAGTAAAGGTAATTGATTAGTGGCTGCCCCGAATTCGGTTTATTTGTTAAAACTTGATTGTTGAGTTTAATTTCATGACATGTTGATTTGAATCCATTCGAATGGATGGTTAATGTGGTTTTGATTATATTTCAATTTGAATTCGAACGATGGAATTTTGGTTGCAATAGCGATGGTGTCTCGGTAGTTTAATTGATTTAAGTGGAATTTTTGAGTATTTCTTAAGATAACGAAGTTGCTGCCCGTTTTCGGTTCATGTGGTTTAAACGCGTTTAGAACTCAATTTTCCGTTTTTCGATTGATTAACAACATAAGTTCTTTGGTTAGTCCATTTGTGAATAGATAACCATGAATAAATTCTTGATTCTTGAATTGTTCGTTCATTCATATAAGTTGCATTCGATTTTAATATCTTGCTTATTAACCATGTTTACTTTATCGTCATTTCATTTCGATTTTATTCCATACTATGTTACTAATGTATTTGTTACTTGTGAACAGATATCCAAAGATCATTCCAAGCATTCACCTACAATTGATGCATACACTCGTACTTTATACTTTCTATTTAGTACTTAGTATTATTTAGTAATGTATATTTAATGTTGTAAACATATATAGTACTTAGTATTATTATTTTTCTTTTTACCTCTTACATTTGATATTGTATATATAATTATATATATAGTATTTTTATTTTATATTTAGTATTGTAAATATAATTATATAGTATTTCTATTTTATATTTAATATTGTAAATACAATTATACTACTTTTATTCATATATTTTATTTGGTTCAATTTGTAAATAAAATCATATTGTAATTATTATTCTTGTGTTACGATTTCGAATTTGGAATTTAATTCAACCTTCGAATGAATTTGAACGCAAATATATCTATTCTTCGCATAGTTTTTGTTTGTATCTTGAATGATGTAGGAACCTTCATTTGGTATTTATCCGATGCATCAAGCCTTGTCCGATCTTGAAGACTACCCGGAGCTCAATTCTTTCACCGCATAGAAGCTATTTAATTATTCAAACTAATTCGATTTGGTTGTAATAGCTTAGGATTTATTTCCTTGTGTGTTCTAATTACCGTTTAATTATGCGTTTATCATATTAGAACACATAGCCTCCTCTTGGGCTCCTCATCAAGAAACAGGTAAACATACACACAATGCGCACCTGCACACATTTATAGTTTGGTCCTGGGCTTTTCTACAGCGACAACTATTCGATCGATTGTTCCAATCGGCCGTTTAGAATATTAGTGTCACGCTAGTCCCACTTTTAGGAGCATACATAAAGCCACTTTATATGGGCTCGCTTGTTTTCCTAATTGAATTATTCTATCCACAATCAAACCCCTAAAACACTTTCAAATTAAATTAATTAATTGAATTTGTTTTCTAAATCGATTTTCAAAAAAAGAACATTTGGATAAGATTTGTTTTAATTGTTAGATGTTAGCCTAACGATTAAAACGAATCGAAGTTTCTAGTTGATTAGATGATAGCCTAATAAATTAAGAAATTTCAATCCATGTTCTAAAATAAAAAATCTAGTGCTATGGTATTTAATTAAATTGTTGGATGATAGCCCGACGATTTAATTAAATTTAAAGTATTTGGGCCGTTAGATGATAGCCTAATGACTTAAATACTTTTATTCCATACACTTAATAAAAGTGAACTTTGTTTCACCTCACCTTTTCATAATAAAGATTTTGGATGAGAGATGATTGGTCGAGCTCACTCACCAATTTCGAGTATCCGAATCGTTAGATGATAGCCTAACATTTTGGTACTTGTCATCTACAATTAAAGTCAATTCAACACATTCAAATTCCTCTTTCGCTCATACGCGGTCATCAAAAACATTTTCTTCTAAAATCAACACAACCAATCCAAGACATTTTCAACAAGAACTACAGAGTTTTGACTTTCCCATTGCACAAGGGAATACGTAGGCACGCGGTTTCGAAACCGTGTCAAACTCAAAATAAATAATAAACAAACCCCTTTTCTTTTATTTATTCATAACTTAGAAATTAGCGATTACACACACAAACACATTTCGAACTAAATGGGTCCTATCGAGTACGATGGACGTAAGAGGTGCTAATACCTTCCTCTTGCGTAACCGACTCTCGATTCCATTCTTTTTGATCTTGTAGACCGCCTTATCCGATTTTTGAGGGTTTTATCTATATTTCCCCGTTCTTTCTAGAACAAATAAAATTAGGTGGCGATTTCATTGTTTTGAGAATTCATTTAAATGATTTTTGAAAAACGAGTTGCTTCAATATGTTGTACCTTGAATGTTGGAAAAGATTCTGGTTGATTGGAATAGCAAACAGTGGGAAAAATATGGTTTTTAGGTGAAAATACGCAGCATGAGTCGAAACATAAGACTGTATCGATACAAGCTGGTATGTGATAAAAACCAGAAGCGTGAAGAAGAATTGCATCTACACATAAGCCCTTGCATCGACTCATGGGGCATTTTTGGGAGTCTTGGATCGACACATACGAGTTATGTATCGACACAAACAGTTTTGCATCGATACAAGAGAGTATGTATCGACTCATACTGAAGAAACTTTTAAAAACAGAAAATTGAATTTCGTATGAGTCGACTCATACGCTGCTTGAGTCGATACAAGTCATGCATGGGTCGACACATGAGTGTTTGGATCGAATCATACTGTTTAAAAACAGAACATAACTTTTGGAAAATTGTTTCGGTCATATCTTTGCGACCGTAACTCCGATTTAGTTGTAGTTGGAACCGTTGGAAAGCTGGAAGTATGAATTATCCTATAAAAACACTTTAAAAACCTAGTAAGTGAATCTTGTTGAATTAATATGACTTACCGTATGAGGAATTCGTTGTTATCATGGTTGTTCGTCGTTGATGTTGTAAATACTTGATAGATGTTATATCATGTGTTGTGATGGACGTTATATATGCATGATTATGTTGTGTTGTTTGATGGTGTTAACTATGTATAGAATGATGTTGTGATCATATTCCGTTATTTGATGTGCATGCTTTTGTTGTGTTGCAATTGTGTACTGAAATCTGATTATGTTAATGAGGATGAAATAATGTATTGAACTGTTTTATTGTTTTTAGAAACGTATAATGCATTTTAATTGTTGATGAAATCTCACCCTTACTTTGATGATTTCAGATTAAAGTTAGCAGCTTAGGAGTTGGTGAGGATGGCTTATAGAGTTGTGCTAGTTAGTTATCCATGTGTCAGTGTCATGCTCTGATAGTTGTAACACTGGGGAACGTTTGACTGAGAGTTCTGTTTTATACTCTATTTTTCTTTGATTTATTTTTAGGAATACTTATGAATTGAAGTTTATTATGTTTGGTTGCTATTTTCCGTTGTGTAGAACATATCATTGGTTTTGATTATTTTAATAAAGATCTTCAGTGAAGCATGACTACTGTCTGTTTTGACATCTTATATTTGAACTTGAATTGTAATGCCCCTTTGTCATATGTTAACTCTGATTTAATTAATAATCCGCGGGGTATTTTAGAAGGGGTGTTACAGGGGGCATACTAAGCCAGGAATGAAGTTCACTATCAGCAGTATTAATTCAGAGGGAAACCTCCATGTTTACACTCCTCATTTAATCAGACTACCCAATGACCCTTCTACCTAAGATACCATACTTATATATGATAACCTACGCTCACTTCCAATCACCTCAGTGATGTCTATTAGTCACTATCACACTAGTAACTAAATCAACTACTTGGCTCCTAACGCAATTAGCTTGGAGATACCTCAGTGACCATCCCACAATCTGGGTGGTTCACTTACATGGCTAACCCTAAAGATTACATCTTTCTAAAATCGACTAGCTTACTAAAACTAGGTTACAACTACTTATTTATAACCTATTACCCAACTATATTTGGGCCTTCAAAATAACAGCATAAGTTGTAACAAACTTCTGCATTAACAAACTTTCTGCAGAGATAAACAAGCAGATAACTTTTACTACAATCAAGGTCCTTGCTGATCTTTCTCCTTAGCTCTTGGACCTACATATAAGCCTTCAAAGTCACACCACATATGATGCATAATATTCCCAGAATATTCTGCACTAATTAAAATAGAACTGTAACAAACTTAACAGTCTCTATAGCGTGATGTCTTGATGTTTGATGTCTCGACATCTCATATGACATATTGTTCTAGATGTTGAAAAACTTCAACACAGTATGTTAAGGCATTCTAGATAGGATTATAAGTTAGAAATCCTACTATACAAATACATTGTTTCTGCTATTTATTTGTTTTATTAAAATTAAGCCAATCCATACAGATCAAGAACTTACATTTGGTTACAATGATATTTCTATGAGCCATTTTAGAAGTAGTTTTGAGGTGGTAATATTTTGATGGTTATGCAGAATAGATAACATGTTTATATAACCCAGTATAAATCAATGCATGCGTAGATGTGTAGATAAAAAGACAAAATATATAGGCCAACCGTTCGTCCAAGGGTAAGACGATTCTCTGCCACGCATGCATGAGTTCGTCCAAGGCAGGGATGGATGGTTACGTGTCTTGTATGCATGCTTCTCTCTTATTGTGTTCATTGTAATGTCCAATCTCTTTTAGCCATTGTAATTTCCAATCTCGTTCATCCTGCATCTCTTTTATATTGGTGCATGTTATTACACAGTGGGTAAACATTAGTGCATGTTATTATATAATGGATATATGCATGCTTTTAGATGGTGGATAATTGCATGTTCCTAGCACATGAGGCTATATAAAGGCTCAACTCAGTATAGTTTTATCATACAATTTTTTTCTTCTTTATCATTCTCAATAGTAAAATTGTTCAAGTTGTAATTTTATTAACAATTTCAATGGAAGAATTATTATGGATGGGAGAAAAACACCGTGGTATACCCGCAAACATCGTCGAATACGTAAGTTTTTTAAATAATCATTGAGATTTCAATTTATATACCATATTTATTAACACTTTTTTTCTACCGGACCAAACCAACTTTAGGTTTAGACTCCACTCACATTGTCTTGAGGCACCTAGTGCAGTAATCATTCCATATTTGAATCATGCCGGATTTGGCGACGTTGCAAAAATTCATACAACTAGAGTTGATTCAAAGCTTGTTGTTGCTCTTTTAGAACGATGGAGACCGGAAATGCATACATTTCATTTTCCAACGAGTGAATCTACCATCACTTTGGAAGATGTACGTATGTTATTTGCAATCCGTATAAATGGTCAAGCTATTAATGGTCCAACCCAACTAGGTAGAAGTGTATACATAGAACACTTGGGTGTAGAACCATCTTCTGGTGATAGAGTAAAAAATGTTGTAAAAATAACATGGTTACAAGAGGTGTTAGCCTACCTCAAAAGTAGGGAAGCACCTACCGAAGAGGAAAACATCCTCCATGCCAAAATCTATATTTTACTTCTTATTTCTTGTTTTTTATTTTCTAAAAAGAGTCAAAACTTGATGCATTCTTGTTGGATATCGTTTGTTGGGAATTTAGAAACATGCAATAATTATAGTTGGGGCTCCACATGTTTGGCTAACTTGTTTAGATGTATGTGCAAAGCATCCAATAAAGGAGTAAAAAGTATTGGTGGTTGCGTACTCCTCATAAACATTTGGGCATTTTGGCATATACGTTGATTGCTCCTATGAATTACCAAGTTCCAAAATATCTATACACCATTAGGTAACTTTAAATTATATTTTCATAGTTTAATACACACAATTCTATATGCATATGGATAATTTATGACATGTGTTTGTTTTAAAAATGCAAGGTTTTCTCAAAGAGGCATGGAGTACGAAACTAGTCCTCATCATTTTCTACGTGGATATCGACATGCTTTTGATCACATGATTACTTCCGATGTAAGTCATATAACCATAAAATAACAATTCAATTAAATGGGTGTCCATTGAATGTGTATTTCGATACTTAATTAATTTTTTCTTTAATAGTTTAAATGGAGGCCATACCTTTCATATCCGAAAATTGTTCGTGTTGATAGGTGTGTATGGAGTGTGACGACTCCGATTATATGTTTTCATATTGTTGAGATGCATCAATCGGATCAGGTTAAATTTATGTTTGGATTTGAGCAGGATATCCCTTCTCAACTAAGATGTCTGATGGAACAACATGATACTGAAATGCAATCCACTTGGGGTGTCCATTGGAGTACCGTCAACCAACAAGAAAATGAAGAGTGGAATAACATAAGATATTTGGTTTTGAATGGGATCTCTTGGACTTGAAAATTCATACATATCAATGAATATATTAATTGGTTTAGAAATACTCCTTTAGTCTTTCCTTCTCAACCACGGTTTTTAAACGACCCGTGTCAGTTTTCCTCCTATACAACACAACAAGACAGCATGTCGCACATGCATCAAAATATTCCTCAAACAAACCCATCACCTTTCCAACCACAAACATCAACATTCCCACAACAAACATATCATCACACTTAAACCACACAAAAACATTCGTTCTATGTCACCTCTTCACAACAACCCCTTAACCAATTTCCACCCCATCAACCCATCTAAACCACAAATCGACCAACCTACCAGTACTCTCCAATACCTCAACCAAACTTTGATTATTCATACTCTCACTCTCAAAAACATCCGTGACCACACTTATTCTAGTACTCGATCGTCCAAGGAAGGGACGCACACTTAAAGGCCATAACTCCCGGGTTCCGTTCGTCTAACCCATGGACGAACCAATGGGAAAAGTGTGACATTTGGGGATTTCAATGTGTGGCATTTTGAGAAATTTTTTTCAATGTGTGGCATTTTGGTACTTATAATTTCAAAACGTGACATTTTAGTAAAAAATTCAATCTAAACCAACTATGAGATATTTATCTATACTTTACCTTTTTTTAAGTCATTTAAGTTTCAATAAATATACTTTTATACTCTTTAGATTCATATGTCATATTATTACATCATTTATTTTTATATTTTTGGCAAAAATATATAAGAGATTCTTTAAATTATTTTATTATAAAAATGGTTATTTAAATTTTTTTAGTACAAATAAGTTCTTTAAATTAACTAACGCGTGTACCGTTGAATTTTTACCCTTTCTTTTAATTTTAGAATAAATCAATCTTCCAAAATATATAAAGTTGCAATAAAATACATATATTAGCATCCTAAATACATAAAGTAGCATCTAAATAATATAAAGTCAAATCCTAATTCAACCAAAAAAACTTAAACAACCAAGTTGTTACAAAAAAATTTTAAATGACCAAATTGTTACAATAAAATAACTTAAATGATCCCTAGAGTAATTATGCCTATATTCTTTTAGAGTTTCTTCTCGTCCCCCCGTGATCCGGCTATAAAGAACGTTATTTGGCAACCTTCTAACTTAGGTTGACTCAAATGTAATTGTGGCAACGCTTTTAACTATGACAATTTTCTTCTGGCTATGGGGTGTCTACATGGACCATAATGGAGATTTCATCTTGACTTTCTCTAAAAATTTGAATTGTTCTTCTTCTCTTCATGCTGAATTTTTGGCCGTTATTTTAGCTCTAGATATTGCTAAACAACATGGTTGGCCTAAGCTTTGATTGGAAAATGACTCTCTTTTGATTGTCCAAGTTGTCACCAAGGGCGATTCTATAGCCCAACGAGCCTAAGCCCGCGACCGGGCTCAACTCCTATTTTCTTTGTATTCTCTCCAATCTAATAGTCGATTTTTAGACAAAATTAGTAAAATCAAGGGCAAAATTAGTAAAAATAGGATGTGAAAACTGAAAATTTTGCGGTTAATTTTTTTGCCTAGACTGTCTAAAATTCCTGACACCACCACTGATTATCACCAATAGTCTGATTATTTCTTAATGAAGCAACTCGATTTTCAAAAATTGTTTAATTTTCAAAAATAAGTGAAATCGCCACCTAATTTTATTTGTTCCAAAAGGATCGGGAAAATATAGATAAAACCCCACAGATACTGATAAGGCGGTCTACGACCAAAAAATATGGAATCGGGAGTCGGTTATGTGAGAGAAAGGTGTTAGCACCTCTTACATCTATCGTACTCGATGGGACCCGTTTAATTCTATGTGTGTGTGTATATTCTCTAATTTCTAAGTTATAAAAGAAACGAAATTTGTTTGTTATTGTTTTGAGTTTGGCACGATTTTTGAACCGTGTGCCTACGTATTCCCTTGTGCAATGGGAAAGTCAAAACTTCGTAGTTCCTCTCAAAAAGGTTTGAATTGGTTGTGTTGATTTTATAAGAAAAATCGTGCATTAAACATTTCAAATGCTTGAACTTGGACTTGTTTTGTTTGTTTGAAAAGCTTAAGTCCTCGCTCTTGTTTGAAACGGCTATTGCACACTCTTTATCGGAAAAGAGTTTGATGGTCGCGTATGAGCGATAAAAGAGTTTGAGTGATTGATTTATTTTTATGTGGGAGACGAGTATTGAACCATAAGCGTTCAACGACTAACGCCCCAATTACTCGGATGAGTGGACAGAAACATCCTAATCATCTTTTTCTACCCAAAAGTTGTTACGAAAGGTGAGGTGAAACAAGGTTCACGTTGATTAAATTCAATTAAGACACCAAACATACAGTCGAGGGTCGATACTGGACTGACTACCATATGTTTGGGAGGAGGGAGAAATAGAATACTTATTTATGAAAGTATTTTTGAAAAGAAACTCGACGTTGGATCGAGGTTTAGAACTTTTAATTATGAAAGCATTCTGAGATACGTGCTGACATGAAATGTGGAATCGGGTTATGATTAATCAAGTATGTGGACTTAATTAATCTCGTGAGGATATGTGCTCCTATCCCCAACCATGGGACCCTGGTGCATGGAAAATTGGTATATAGACCAATGTTATTTTCGGGTTATGATTGATTAAAGCAACAAGGGCTTTGACCAATCTCGTGAGGATGGCCATGCCCATCCCCAACCATGAGACCCTTTAAGAAATCAGCATATGAGCCAATCGAAACAGAATCGGATTAATTTTAACATTTAGTTGCGTGCGAAGTGTACAATGGTGAATAAATACTGAATGAGCAAATAAACAGACAAATATCACACAATACAATCGGAAGTTTAAATAGTTATTAGAAATTATTTTTTCTGTTTGATGAAAAATCGACTAATAGTTTAATCGATGAATCATCAAATAAAAACTATCAGAGCCAATTATTATTTAGTACATCGCAACAAATAAATTATTTACATGGAAATAAATCAATTTAAAAGATGAGAGTTTAGAATTAGCCTATATTGCAGTGCATTCCTCGCTTATTCAACAGAAGTATGCATCTACTAGGTGAGATGGTTAAAGGATCTCAAAAGATCTGTTAAGACATCAATTGTTCAAACATGTCAGTACATGTTATTGCTACGTGTTGGAAGTGTTTATCCCCCTCAGATGGTGTTGAACTTGATTCTTATCTCCCCAGTGAAGTCGCCAACTGAAGCAACTCGATTTTCAAAAATCAATAAATTTTCAAAAATAAGTGAAATCGCCACCTAATTTTATTTGTTCCAAAAGGAATGGGGAAATATAGATAAAACCCCATAGATATGGAAAAGGCGGTCTACGACCAAAAATATGGAATAGAGAGTCGGTTATGTAAGAGGAAGGTATTATCACCTCTTACATCCATCGTACTCGATGGGACCCGTTTAATTCTAAGTGTGTGTGTATATTCGCTAATCTCTAAGTTATAATCGAAAAAGAAACGGAATTTGTTTATTATTATTGAGTTTGGCACGGTTTCAGAACCGTGTGCCTACGTATTCCCTTGTGCAATGGGAAAGTCAAAACTCCGTAGTTCCTCTCAAAAATGTTTTAAGTTTGTTGCATTGATTTTATAAGAAAAATCGTGCATTAGACATTTCAAATGCTTGAACTTGGACTTGTTTTGTTTGTTTGAAAAGCTTAAGTCCTCGTTCTTGTTTGAAACGACTATTGCACACTCTTTATCGGAAAAGAGTTTGATAATCGCATATGATCGATAAAAGAGTTTGAGTGAGTTGATTTATTTTTATGTGGGAGACAAGTATTGGACCATAAGCGTTCAACGGCTAACGCCCCAATTACTCGGATGAGTGGACAGAAACATCCTAATCATCTTTTTCTACCCAAAAGTTTATTAAGAAAAGATGATGTGAAACAAGGTTCACGTTAATTAAATTCCATTAAGACACCAAACATACGGTCGAGGGTCGATACTGGATTGACTACCATATGTTTGGGAGGAGGGAGAAATAGAATACTTATTTATGAAAGTATTTTTGAAAAGAAACTCGACGTTGGATCGAAGTTTAGAACTTTTAATTATGAAAGCATTCTGAGATACGTGCTGAGATGAAATGTGGAATCGGGTTATGATTAATCAAGTATGTGGACTTAATTAATCTCGTGAGGATAGATGCTCCTATCCCCAACTATGAGACCCTGGTGCATGGAAAATTGGTATATAGACCAATGTTATTTTCGGGTTATGATTGATTAAAGCAACAAGGGCTTTGACCAATCTCGTGAGGATGGACATGCCCATCCCTAACCATGAGACCCTTTAAGAAATCAGCATATGAGCCAATCGAAACAGAATCGGATTAATTTTAACATTTAGTTGTGTGCGAAGTGTACAATGGTGAATAAATACTGAATGAGCAAATAAACAGACAAATATCACACAATAAAATCGAAAATTTAAATAATTATTAGAAATTATTTTTTCTGTTTGATGAAAAATCAACTAATAGTTTAATCGATAAATCATCAAATAAAAACTATCAGAGCCAATTATTATTTAGTACATCGCAACAAATAAATTATTTACATGGAAATAAATTAATTTAAAAGATGAGAGTTTAGAATTAGCCTGTAATGCAATGATTCCGAGAGGTACGAAAAAGAAATCCATCTGATCCTTATACGACTGGTCGGCGGAAGTTCAGTACATGGTGGCAAACCGGATGCGTCGGATCTCCTCCTTCAAAATACCTCAACGGCTAAGGTGACGTATTACTTACCAATTACCTTTACTCTTTTTCTTTTTGTTTTATAAACAAATTATTTAACCAAAAAGAAAAATAAAATAAAAGAAATGGAAAGAAAATAAAATTAATTAAAACAAGGTGGTGACACTTGTCACCACCAGACTTAAACATAAAAAAAAAACTAAATTGTTTTTTTTAAAATGAGGTTAAGATAAAATAAAAGAAAGAGGATTACCCAAAATGGGCAAAAAAAACAATCTGTCTCTCTCGCTCGTATTCTCACGCATTCATCTTCTTCCTCTCACTTCACGCGTCCGCTCTCTCACCATCTACCCAGAAACCTCATCCTCCCTCTCTTACCCAACTGTCTTACCCAGAACAGAAACTCACCTTCTCTCTCGTTCCCTTTGACGGAACCTAAACAGGAAACAAAAGGTAGCCACGCCGGAAATTGCCTCACGGCGGTGACGGCGGCGGCGAGGCCTTAGGGTTTCGGTTTCCTCACAGTTATCCGCTTCTATTTACTGATGCTTGACTATGTTGTTTTTTACAGATGACACAAAATATTTTCTGGAACCCTAGAGCTCCAATGGCAATAGTGAAGCAATCTTACCCCTTTCGATGGTATTTCGGGTGAGATCGTTTCGAATTTCTCTTATTCTTTCTCTGTTCGGAATATGATTTCTGGAAAAAAAAACCTGTCTCTGAAGGTGTTCTGGTGGGGAAATGATGATAGGACGTTTAAGGTTGTTTTTGTATGTTCGTGACTTCTGGGTTTGGGAACTGGTTTTAGTTTTCTTTGAACAGATACTGCCTTGTGTTTTTGCCTTGAGATTGGTTCTGAAACTTGGTTTCCTGTGGCTTTCACGTTCTGGTTTTTTGGCTTATAGTTCTGGATTTGTATTTTGTTCTTGGTTTTTTGTTGTAATGGCTGCTGAAACAATGTTGGGTTGTGATTTTTTTTGGTTTGGATCACTGGACCTGAGGCTGGTTTATTGTTTTTGCTTCTCTTTTGTCTTTTGGAACAGATTGGTCTATGTATCTTTTTGGCTTGAACTGTGAAGAACAGACATTACACTTGTGGTCTTTTTTGGTTTTGAATGCTAGGACAGATACTATGGTGGTCTTAGCTATGGCTTTTTAATGTTTAGAACAGATACCCCCTTGGTTTTTTGTTTTCTAGTTGGTATATAAGTTGATACTACACTTGTATTATATTCCTGCTTGGTATTGTGTTTTTTAAAGAACAGATATTCTGCTTTTTCTTTCTGATTGGAACAGATATCATTCGTCTCTTTTTCTGGTATTATATCTTGGAATAGATATTTGCTTGTCTTGGTCAACCATATCTCTTCTACTCTGGGATTTTCATCATTATTGCTGGCTTTTACCCTTTTCACCTTAGGTGAAACAAAACCTTTGGAACCAACACTTTCTCCTTCTATGATACTGCTGTAATATCTTGCTTGCACCATTTGGCTTACCTCTTTGGGATCTACTATGCTTTATGCTATTTTGTGCTGGTGCTGATAACCATATCCTTGTCTCTATTGCTGCCCTGTTGCTTCTGAATTGTTGGATTGTTGGGATTATTTGGACTGTTGTATTGTTTGAATTATTTGGACTGTGTGTTGAACTGTTGGACTATAACCATGATGAATAACTGAGTTTTGGCTTTGTTTGTGAACCGAATTAATTCGTGATTTGCAAACAAGCTCTTTTTCACCGATGATTAATCTTGAACAAGATTATGAGGATTAGCATTCTTAAAACCCGATTCCCGCCAGAAACTCCTATTGATGAGTTCGAAAATGAAATGTTTTTCTTGATTTATGTTGATGCTCAATTATAGTTACTAATCCTGTTTTCTTTTGTTGTTTTCATGTAACAATGTGATGAAGACGGAGACGATAAGAGGGCAGGCCGGATGTGAAGAATGGCTCGGAGGAAGACAACAATTCGCTCGAACCAAAAACAAACTTTAGAAACTTGTAGCATTAGAATTAAGAAATCTTTGTAACTTCTGTAAGAATTAGAATACCTTGTAATATCAAATTGATAAGAACAATTGTGTTTCAAATTCAAACTTATAATTCCAAACTTTTCTTGCAAAAAAGCAATGCAATTTGATACAAATAAAATACCAACTTGAATGACATCCTTAGATTGAATCCTCATTGATGTATTTGCTTGAAACGAGTGAAACAAGTAACATACTCGTTACGAAACGAAACTCTTTGCAACCGATATTTCTCCGCTAATGAATTCAAAACCCAAGAACACATCATTCCCTCAATTGGACTTAAATCCCACAAGAAACAAAGAATTCCTTTTAGAATTTAAATTCCAAAATAAATAATTATTTTTGAATTCAAATCCCAAAAAAAACAAATAATTCCAGACAGTTCCTTTTGAACCAATAATTCGAAACCTCTTGAATGATAGTTTGAATCAAAATTGAATCGGTAACAAAACCACACTTTCCTTCTAAATCCAACACAATTCTTTCCACGAAAATTCCCTGTAGAAACTCCTCTGAAGCCACAAAGAATGAACGTCTATGCTTGAAACAATGAGGTAAAACAAAGGGGAAATTTTGGGGTGCGACACTTAGCAATTCAAAATCAAACCAGCCCAATAGAAAATCGGAAACCAAACCGAAATCGCAAAAAACGCATTTGGTTCGGATTAGTTTGAGTCATCTTTTAACAAAACTGCATGGTTCGGTTCGGTTTGTGATTTGTATTTTGCAAACTAAATCAAACCACATTATGTTACAACCTAAATTTTACTTAATCCGCCACAAATTCAAACTTAAACCTATTACATATTAGTCTTATGATTACGAACATTTTTCTCTTCCTTACACTTATGGTTTCAATTTCAGTCTTCTTAAATCCCTCCTAGCATTATCACACAATCTTCAGCAGTTACATCTTGTCTCTTCTTCTCTAATATCTACTCTTTTATATTCTTTCTTTTTCACCTTCTCTAATATCTACTCTCTTATATTCTTTCTTTTTCACCTTCTCATTTTTATGCAAATGTTCTCTCTTTCAATTTCGTTTTATCACACATTTTTATCTCTAATATCTCATCTCTTATGGTCTTTCTTTTCCATCTTCATTAATCTTTCATCTCTTCTAGTTTTTTTTGTTTCATTATAATATATTTTTATATTGTTTTATACTATTATTTTATGTTTATTATTTCACCTTTGTCTAATCTAATTTTTACATATTAAAAGGAAAGTTGTTGTCCAAATATGATGAGTTTTGTTGCTATTTGGTAGTGTATGAATGGCCAAGTCCCAAGTTTATATTGTCATCTATATGTGCATGTATGACTCAAAAAAATATTTTTTAAAAACCGAACCAATCGAACCAAACCAAAGCGCATTGATTTGGTTTGATTTGGTTTTTTCTAAAAGTTAACCGAACCAAACCAAAATGCACACTTTTTTCTCTCGCGTTTCGAAAAAAATTTGCGTCAAAATCACCCAAACTTCATCGAACACCCCTATCTTTACATATATTTTTTTTATTAATTTTTTATTTTCAATGCATTCATTACTGTTAGGCCAACCTTTAACACTTGACGCTTTTTAGAGTAATCTTGGATTTTGTAGTTGAAAAACTAAGTCTTGTTTTAACATAATTGTTTTTTTTTTTTGGATAAAAAGATATATTGAAAAGAATATTAGAGGTACTCAATTAATACAGAAAAATTTAGAGATTTTCAAATTACTTCTACAACTAATCTCAAACCAATCTCACAACAAAGATTTAACCTAAAACAAAATCTTATTAATATCCAAGAGCATCTCCTTTAAATAAAATTGCATTTCTAGCGCACCACAAAACTCAAGTGAGAGAATTTTTCGTGCCACCCCTATATTTGTATATTTCGAAAATATCCCTGATCCTATTTATTCAAAAATTTTACTTTTTTGAAAAAAAATTTACTGTTGATAAAAATAACCAAAAACTAAATTTTCGGTAGGTGAGAGCAAATTTCTGGTACCGTTATTTAGCGCATACTGGAAATTCTTTGTAACTTTCCAATTTATGGTACCAATATACCGGATATGTACAAATTACTGGTACGATTTACCGGAATTTGTTAAATTTTCGATTGGATTTACCGGAAATTGCCAAAAATCCGGTATATTTGTTAGCATTACTTCACGAACCGACAATTCCAAAATTTTCGACATACAAGTAATACCGAAAATTTCATATTTCTGGTATACCAGAAATTTCGTTAAAGTCTAAAATTTCCGGTATGGCAGATAAAGTGTTATATATTTGTGGTCTTGAATCGGTTGCTTCAGCTTCTTCTACGGATTCATGTACTGATCTTACACAGTACTTCATCACCGATACAGTACACTATTTTTGACTTTATACGCATTGTTAAATTCTTTTCTAAATTGATCTAATTTAGCTAATTAATCGTTAATGTGATTGTCAGATTTTTGAATCACGAGAGAAAGTTCTTGAACGGGCACGGTCAATTGGAAAAACTCATGGTATTGCTGTTGTTACAATCCAATCCGACACTGCTAATGGTATGCGAGGGAGGAAGGATAAATTAATTATGGGCTGTGACAGAGGAGGTAATTACAAAAAGAAAAATAAATTTGCAGCTCCTTCCGATGACACTTATTCTATGAAGGTTAAATGGCCATTCAGACTGAGATCTGTTTCGAGTGGTGATGGATGGAAGGTGATGGTAAGATGTGAGATGCACAATCATAAACTAGACAAAGAATTGGTATGACATGACATTTTGGACCGTCTAAAAGAGGAAGAAAGAAAGTTTGTGAATAACATGACGTAGTACAACATGGATCCAAGGTACATTATTTATGCTTTGAAAGACAAAGATTCAGAAAACCTTACGTGTATTACCCAGATATATAAAGCTAGAGCAACATACAGAATGAACAAGAGAGTTGCAATGACATAAATGCAAATGTTATTAGGTCTTGTTTACCGAGAGAAATACTTGTAATTGTCTAGAAATAAGGATAATTCAGGTATGGTGACTGATATCTTTTGGACACACGTTGATTATGTGAAGTTGTTGAATATGTTTCCGATGGTGTTGAATTTTTATTGCACTTACAAAAAAAATAGGTAAGAATTTTAATTTTAATTTCATGACATCTTAAAAATGTGTCGAGTGAGTTGGTTGCTAAATCGTCTACGTTTTGTAACTGTACAGGTGCTAGATGCCACTGCTTGAGGTTGTTGGTGTTACATCAACAAAATTGACGTTTTCAGTGCTTTTGCGTATTTGGAACGTGAAAGGGAAGAGAACTTCACATGGGCGTTGGAGAGGTTGAAAGAGTTGTTTTATTTTGAGAAGTTGCTACCAAATGTCATGGTGACAGATCGGGAGCTTGCATTAGTGAATACCATTGAGTCGGTGTATCTGAATGCTTCTCATATGTTGTGTACGTTTCACATTTCAAAAAACGTTATCATGAAGTGTAAGGAGTATGTAAAATCAGAAAGACAAGAACATGTCATGGATCAATGGAACAACATGATGTATTCAAATACAGAAGACGAATTTGATGTACATCTGAACCATTTTGAGAGTGTTTGTGGTGATATTCCTCAATTTGTGAAGTATGTGAAAGAAACACGGTTAACACCATATAATGAACTGTTTGTTGCTGCATGGACTAACAAAATCACTCATTTAGGGAACACAACAACAAACATGTACATTCTTCTAACATGAAATATGTTTATGTTTATGCATTAAATTGAGAGTTGTTTATGTAATGTGTTTATGATGCCTAGGGTGGAGTCTGCATATTAGAGACTGAAAAACATGTTGACTACAAGTCGTGGTGATTTATGTGCAAGCTGGGATGCTGTGAACACAATGTTGAAGTTGCAGTTAGGTTCTATAAGGGTGTCGTTTCAAAAAAGTATCGTCAATATTGATCACAAGTATAACACCCGATTCTATTCTAAGTTACACGATTTTGTTTCAAGACAGTGTATACAACTCAATGGAAAGGAACTAGAAATAGTCAAATATGTTAGTACAAGCAAATAGAGGTGTTGTTGTTACATTAGAACAACACATGGGTTACCGTGTGCATGTCAGCTTGCAGGTTTTTAGATTTTAGGCACACTTATAACTTTGGAAACAATTCAAGTATTTGGACAAAATTGCAAATTGTAGAACATAAAGAGAGTCCTGAAGAGAAAATGTGGGATTTAGAAGAGGAGTGCGAAGAGTTGAAGAAACAGTTCAGTGCTCTGGATATTGTGGGACAAAGAGTGTTGAAAAAAAAAGTCTGTGACCTAGTTTATCTATCAAAAACTTCAATGTGTCCACCGCCGGTGAAATATAAGTCATCACATTGAGGAGTTAAGAAGAGTAAAAATGGTACGGAAAGTGATGTGCATCATGATCCAAGTCAGTGGGAATATGCTGAAGCTTCGCAATGGAGTCAGACTACAAAGAGATCATGCACACAACCAAGTGGGAGTCAATCGTCAACCATACTGATTCATAGGCAACCTTGTACCAATTCCGCAAAAGACGAGAACTTGCCACAATTTCCTGCTTTCTTTCATCCATACATTGAAGATATTATTAATGTAGAACCATATGGGAACTGTGGTTACCGTTGTATTGCAACTGCGTTGGGATGAGACACATATGCATGTTTTGATGTTATGAGGCAGTTGGATACTCATATCTATCAACACGAAACATTGTTTTCCAAGGTGTTCTACGACATTGTGTCTTATGTGAGGAATTCATTAATCGTGAAACACTTGGGTCTTCAGGGTAGAGAGAAAAGGATGTCGATTCCAGATATGGATTACCCTATTGCTTGTAAATATGGTGTTGTTTTTGTTTCTTTATCCATGAGTCATAGCAGGACATTTTTTCTGCTTCTCATACCTCCACCTCTATACATAAGTTGTCATACAATTGTTGCAGTTGGTTTTGTCAACACAAATCATTGGGTTTTGCTAAAATTGAAACTCGGTTGTCCATTGCCTCCCGTCATATAGCGTTGGAGGGATAATTGTTTTGATGGTGCAAAAGGATGGGAATCAACATATGCGGATCAGATCATACATTGGGCAATACTGTCTAGGGAGTGATTGCATTTTATTTGTAATGCATCTATGTATAACATTAATTATATTTGTTGACATTAATTATATTTGTAATGTCTCTATGTATGACATTAATTATATTCATGTATTCTATTTAAGTAAGAGTGTAAAAAAATTTCAAAAATTTTTAAGTCCTAGTATTACCGGAAATTTTAAATTTCCGATACAAAAGCAGTACCAGAAATTGTAAATTTTTGATACCGGACATTTGAATTTTACAGAAAAAATTTCATCAAAGACGGTAAAATAATAACTTTTCTACAATTTCCGGTATTTATCATAAGATTTCTGGTACGTACCGGAAATTTTGAGATCTCTGATATTTTACAGGAATATTTTGATAAAATTGTCTTATTTAAGGAATGCCAAGTACAAATAGGGATAGGAGGAAAATTTCGGGTATCTCTTCACGATATCACAAAACGAAGAAGAGAATCAAAGAATTCAAAATTATCTAAAAGTGAACCAAACAAAATATTCTCCTGAATTCGCAACCAGTTAAAAACAACAAGCCGAGTATGAGAAGAAATTCTACAATGAAGAAAAACACGTCCTGCTAATTCTTCAACATCAAAATAGAAAGGACAAAATGTATTATGAGGATCATTGATAAGTCTTCTCTTTGATAGAGCATCTCTTGTTGGGAGACAATCCAAGAGTAATCACCAAGCGAAGAATCAAATGTTGGAAGGAACTTGCGCTTTCCACAACTTTGAGAAATCCTCCTCCGAAATAGAGTTCTAAGCAACATGCCAAAAATAAAGATAACAATCTACTCTCTCCGTTTCAAAATAATTATCGCTTTAAAGTTTTTACACACAAATTAAAGAATATAATGATGTTGTCATAAAATATTACTCCCTCCGGTCCTTTTTATAAGAAACACTTCACCTTTTTAGATTCATTGAATAATTAATGTACTTGGTCTATAAATGGTCCAGGTACATTATTTATTCAATGAATCTAGAAAGGTGAAATGTCTCTTATAAAAAGGACCGGAGGGAGTATATTTTTATAAAATTAACCTTATTAATTTATTGAAAATAGTGTAGAGAGTAAAAAATAAATGATACAATTGAAAAAATAGTAATAATTACTATATTAAAAAGTGAAAATTACAGTCATTTTAAAACAAAATTTATTTGCTAAAACGGAGGGAGTAGAATAAAATCCTTCAAGATTCGCCGGCAACAAAAAGATTCTTGCAGCCTCTGCATTGGATGCAATTCAGCCAAGATGAGAAGCAAAGCTTGAAATTCACCAAATGATAGAACATGACATCACTTTTGCAAATGCAGGTTAGAGGAATCAAGATAGAAATCGACCAATCAATTTACATGGTTATACAGTAATATTTATCCTTTTAAGCATGAGTTCATTTTGAAGAAAAAAATGTTCCTGTAAAAATAGGTTTGGGATGAAATATTAATAATATAAATGCATGTTTGGTTCTAGGGTGATAAAATTTGATTTCGAATAAATCAAATTTGTGAACGGATTCTATTTAAAAATAAATCGAATGTAAATTAAATTTAATTATATTTGAATGAATTTAATTTAAAATAGTTGAATAAAAAATTTAAGTATAGAATTCATTAGACTCATACTATAAATTATAGAGAAAAGAGATAATGCACTAACACTATAAATTAACTTTACATTATTAATCAATGACGATCATGTATTTCATCAAGGGACGGATCTATAATTATTAAATAATGGGGGCAAATTCATGCTTAAATTTGTAACATAAAAAATATAATATTATTTTTGAAGTACAAATATTTGTAATGATAGAAAAATTTCTTATTTTTATGAAATAGACTTTTTAGTAACATAAAGATCACAATGTGTCAAGAAAAGTTGCATTTGTTATATTTGAGGACAAAGTTATGTCATGTTGAAGTTGGCAAAAAAATCCATCACGTGTACTTGAAAAAATCCAATGAATTACATGGCTTTCCAAGCAAAATTAGGACTTGACCAATTAATATAACTTGTAGAGGGCATCACACAAGAGTATTTTGAAAAAAGAATGAGATCCATATGATAAAATTGAGTAAGTTATTATTCTTGAAAGTTGGGTAAAAATCACTTGAAATGACAGCAAGAACAAGAATAACAAGAACAACAACGAGAAGAACAACAAGAACAACAACATGAGTAACAATATGAACAACAACAACAACAAAAACAACAAGAGCAACAACAAGAACAACAAACAAATAAATAAATAGAATCGTTAAACAAGAACAATTTACCTGACATAGTAACAACAACTAACGTTGCTAAGTTGAATCTAAACTTTTCATGCCTCGTTCAATTTAGAGAAGAGGTGATGGAGTTCGAAAACTCGTTAATGGAAGAAATGTTTTTGAGTTTTGTTTTTGGAAGAAATGATATTTTCAAGTTTAGTTTAGTGGAGGAACGATATTTCGTAAATGGGAGAAGTTCGGAGGCAAAAGGTGAATTTTATTTAAGTACGTCTAGGGCAAAAGTGAAAGAACTAAGAGTGTTATACGTCTTTTAAAAAAAAAGACACTACTTTTTATCACGGTTGGAATTCCAATTGTGGTGAAAAGTGACCTAAAAATAAGTAATAAATAAAAATATTGGTGTTGGGATTCGAACTCATGACTAGACGCCCCTTTTCACCACGGTTGAAATTCCAACCTTGATTAAAAGTGGCTTAAAAATAAGTAAAAAAATGTTGAGATTTGAACCCATGACTTGACACCACTTATCACTACGGTTGGAATTCCAACTCTGACTAATAGTGACGCCTTCCTACTTTTTGCCGTGATTGTTATTAAGGACCTTAGTGAAAAGTCTTTTAATAATTAAAAAATGCAGGTGTATAAATATCACCTATTACTTCGATTGATTGAATATGTGTGATAATAATATATTATGAAAGATATATTTTATAGTAGTGAGATGTTTAGTCCTGATCATGGGGGAGGTGTAAAGAGTCTAACATCAGACATTATATAGTCAGTACATATGTTTATAAGTGGGTGTAATCTTCATCCTACAAACCGATTTTGTAAGGATGAGTTAGGCCCAACAGCATTTCTTAACATGGTATCAGAGTCTGTCTGGACTTAACTCAACCCTACTGTTAGCTGGTGATTTTGATGAGCCATTTGGTTCGAAACAATGAGCTTTATATTGTTTGGAATTTGTTCGAATGAAGAGAGTAAGGTCCAGAGATTGCATTTCGGCTGAAAGGCATAGAATTTCGAATGAGTTATTGTTGTTGGAAATGTAGAGTTTTTAAATCTAAGGAGGTTTCGAATTCAAATGAAAAGATTTGAATTAATTATTCCCGTTGAAGGTTCGAAATTTGAAATGAAGACTTAATCCTTGATAACAGATAATTCGAAATTCAAATATAAGGCGTCATTCCATTGAAGGATGCGTGGAAACCATAGATTGCAGAAGCCATGCAATCTTTGAACGTGGCATATTTTTAGAGTAGGACTGTTAGAGTCGAAATAGTATAAATAGGAGTCTTAGTGTTAGGATTTCGTGTGTTCATTTTATACAAAAACTCTTATACTCAAATTACCAAGTGTAAGGGAAACGAGTTTGCAGAGACATGTACGTATAAAAACACCATTGTTTATTTTCAAAGTTTAAATTAAAAGTTCTTTATCTTTAAAGTTGTTTCGTTTTTAGTTATTCCTTTATCTTTCAGTCAAGTTTATACTTTCCGAAAATCTTTATTTCTTTGCCAAGTCTTTTACATTTTTTAAACCATTCACGTCATCTTATAAAATCTTTCTATCAGTTTAAAGTCTTTTGATTCGAAGTTACTCACAAAATTGAGATTTATTTTGTCAATATCTTTATGTTTCGGTCTACAGTCTGTTATTACTTTCGATCAAAGTTTGTATAACCTTTAATCGAATCCTTGTTTCATGTTCTTAAGGATTCAAGTTCTTAGATAGAATGTTAAATACGAGTATTATGTCCAGTTCAAACACCAATACTTAGACACATGTCCTAGGATTAATCTAGTCGATCTTGTAAGTTATCAAAGAGATTATTAATTTGGAAGACTAGCGGTTGTTTACTAGAAATCATTGTAAACAAATTGGCACTCCCAGTGGGACAATGTCGAAGTGTAGTTTGTTTTTGATTTTATTATCAATCATTTTAAGTTTGTGATCTTCTTAGTCTAGAGTTTCGTTGTGCTATATGAACCTTAGAAGTGGTAAGATAACCGACAGTAACCAACCAATACCTAGAAGAAAACATACCAAAAGAATGGTTAATACAACCACCCAAGATGGGGGACAAAATCCCCCACAAGGGACATGCACGGTCGTTTCTAGTTCGACTGATGCATTTAGCGTAATTCCAAATTCGCAAGTTATACCAGTGGCCACAAACGCTGCAACATTGGGTAGTCTGGGTAGTTCGAGTACCATCCCTACAGGCACGATGGAGAGGCAAACGAATGGGTCATCAGGGCCTATCTTGTCATCTGTAGGAACTCAAGCCCAATACTTAACCCCAACAAGGCCTCCAGGTTTTGATTCTTTTAGGCCTCGAAATCCTCAATACGGAATACCAACTTCGTTTATGGCAGGATTGCACAACAGTACATCAACCTCTCCCCCAATCCAAGGGTCTAGTTCTGGGATGAATCATTTGGGCCCAAATACCCAAAGTCTAGGAAGTTACACCCAAATGCCTACCCTTACAACAAGTAATCAGGCAGCATTTAGGCAGCAGATGGATGATAGTAACCACGATATGATAGGGGTCCTGGCCCGCGAAATGAGTATAATCTTTACTCTTTTAATCCAAAATATTAATAGAACCAACCAGGAGAATGTAGCGCAAATGGATCGAATAACATATTTCTTTGGCGCCCCTGATGCGCCTACGAGGCGTAGGCAGAATCAAATAGTGATTCGAAATAAAGAACCTACCATTGAACATATTCGACCCCCTAGACAGATAGGTGAACAAAGAAATATAGGGACAAGGGAAGAACAATGGGAAGTTCAAGAGATACAAGAAGAACAACCTAAAAGAGTGATGATGGTAAATAGGGACCAAAATGCAGACGAAGTCATCCATAGGGTTAGAAATGATAATATGATGGCAGGAATTAATTTAACCACCATGATCTAAAGGATTATGACCCAAAATGGTTTAAATTCAGGATTTAGGAGATCAAACTATACATCCCCTATTACAAAATATATCTTAAAATTTGAATTGCCAAGGGGTTGTAAAGTCCCTAAATTTACAAAGTTTGTTGGAGATACAAGTGAATCAACGATCGAACGCATAGCAAGATATTTAACTGAAGCAGGGGATTTGGCGAATAGTGAAAATCCTAGGATAAATTACTTCCTAAGTTCTTTGACAAAAAATGTCTTTACTTGGTTCACCACTCTTCCTCCAAGTTCCATAGATACTTGGCCCTACTTAGAAATATTGTTCCATGAACAATTTTACATGGGGAAATCCAAGATAAGTCTAAAAGAATTAGCCAGTATTAAAAGGAAATTCACATAGCCAATAGATGACTATTTGAATAGGTTCTGTCTCTTAAAATCTAGATGTTTCACTGTGGTCCATAAGCATGAGTTGGTCGAAATGGACGCTGGTGACCTGGACTACTCTATTCGAAAGAAAATAGATACACAATATCTGAGAGACATGGCACAACTAGCAAATAAAGTTCGACAAGTAGAAATATTAAAGGTTGAAAAGGCCATGGCTAGTAAAAACTAGGGTTAATAGCCATTTACCCCCCTGTCATATAGGCGAGTTTTGATTTACCCCCCTTTAAAAAAAAATTGGATTACCCCCCTAAAATGTTAAAATGCTAAGTCTTTTGCCCCCTATGTATAAAAATTATCCCCCTGTAAAATATATTTTTTTGATTTACCTCCTTAGTTTTTACACGTTTAGGGGGGTGCCCAAAAATTACAAGGGGGCAATCCAAAACTTTTTTTTAAAGGGGGGTAAATCAAAACTCACCTATATGACAGGGGGTAAATGACTATTAACCCTAAAAACTATAAAAAAAAGAAAGAATAGCCTACATATAGGCAGAAGAAGAAAATTCAGATGACTTCTAGGTTCCTTATGGATTCGACCAACTCGAAGTAGATCTGGCAGAATTAAAATAAGCACCCCCTTATTCTTGCAAGGTCTTTGTCCCATCGAATGGGAAGAATCCTGTTGAGAATGAGAAAAGTGATAAATTTTCCAAAAAGTTTTATACATTTGACATAACTAAATGTGATGAGATATTAGATTTACTTGTTAAATATGGCCAAGTGATAGTGCCTCCCAATATTAAAATTCCTTCGTTGGAACAACGGAAGAAAAGAGGTTTTTGCAAGTATCATAATTTCCTTGGCCATAAAACCTCACAATGCTTTCTTTTCAGGGATCTAATTCAAAGTGCTATCAAGGAGGGTAGGCTTAACTTTGCTGACAAATCAAAGAACCCCGTGAAGGTTGACATTGACCCCTTGCTGATGACAAAAACCAATTATGCTGAGCCACTTGACATTAATATGGTAGAAGTTGGAGGAAAAAGTGCTGACCAGATCGATGAGTTTCAAGAAGAAGAAGATTTTGTTTTGGTTTTCGGCAACATAAAGACTGCTGATGGTCTCCCCAGTCCTTCAACCAAATCAATGATGTATGATATTTTGACTGGGGCAAGGTCTACTGAAGGCCCGGTTATTTCTGATGAAAATATGGCAGAGGCTGCTGAGGGACTCAGAGTAAAATTCGAAAAAGTTCAGATCACTAAGGGTCAAAGTGTGGGAGTTCACATGGTTGATCTCAAGCAACCTTTCCCAGAGATGGAAGAAGTGGAGAGATGCCTTGAAATCGAAAGGGAGCAAATGAGAGAGGGGTATCCAAAAAGAGAAATCAGCCTGTGTGACTATCTGACTGATGATTTCGAATTAGATGGGGAATCATTTTTAATGTAAATTATAATGTAGTGTATGTGCTCCCATATGAGTACAATCAAGAAACTGAAGTAGAAGAATCTGAGGAAAATGAAGAAGAAAAGATGGAAAAACACATACCTGTGTGCTACTATATCATGAACAACGCTGTTGTCGAAGAGCAAAATGCCTTCTTCGAGAGGCCTGATCAAGGAATGAAGGGCCATCTCAAACCTTTATTCATAAAAGCCAAAGTGGAACAATTGGGAATCAACAAATTTTTAGTGGATGGAGGCGCAACAGTGAATCTGATGCCTCAATTTATGTTATGAAAGATTGGAATGTTCGATACAGATATCAAGCCACATAGCATGGTGTTGTCAAACTATGAGGGGAAAGTTGGACAAACTTTGGGGGTGGTATAGGTTGATTTGACAGTTGGTTCAATAACAAGGCCAACTATGTTTATGGTTATTGCCTCCAAAGCTAATTACAATTTGTTGTTATGACACGAATGAATACATGGAATAGGAGCAGTTCCCTCATCTATGCATCAAAGAGTTGCTATTTGGAGAGAAGACGGGATTGTAGAAAATATTGAGGCAAATCAAAGTTACTACATGGTGGAAGTGAATCACGTGGATAGGAGAAATTTTGATCGAAACATGGCCAACATTGGGCCATGTAACACAGCAGAAGAAGCGTTCGAACCAAATAAGAATTCTTTGTACTTTATCACCCTTCACCCAAATGGCTTTCAATGGGATAGGGAAATAATGGGAAATGAAGAGGATGTTGAAGGAGTCCCTTGGGCACGACCAACAGGATGGGCTGACGAAGACCCTAGTTATTACTGAGTCTCTGTTCTTTGAGAAGATTTCGGCCTACTTGGCCAAGAATAAGATGAAGACTGCTTTAGAAGCCGAAGTAAAAAACATGGCCATCAAAGCCACAGGAAAAAATACACACAATAGGTCCTGGGGAGTACAACAAGCCTTTATCCCTTGTTGGACGGGCTTTGGAAGCATAAGACCAGAGGCTGGATGCTATTTACGATGAAGAGCCTTTGGGATTCGAGAGAGATCCATAAATATCAAGCGCGAAGATACTGGAGCAGAATCCCCTCGAAGAAGTAGATATAGGAGACAACAACGCGAAGAGAGTTACATACATAAGTACTAAACTCAGTCCAGGGTTGAGGAACAAGGTGATCGAAGTATTAAAACAAAACAAAGATTACTTCGCTTGGAATTATGATGAGATGCCTGGTCTGAAGAGAGATTTGGTCGAACACCGGCTTCCAATCAAGGATGGCAAGAAGCCCATCAAGCAGATGCCTCGAAGGTTCGCGCCAGCAATCCTCTCAAAAATCAAGGTAGAAATTGAAAGGCTCCTTCATTGCAAGTTTATAAGGACCACAAGGTATGTAGAATGGCTAGCTAATATAGTTCATGTCATTAAGAAAAATGGTTCTTTAAGAGTTTGTATAGACTTTAGAGATTTAAATGCTGCAACCCCTAAGGATGAGTACCCTATGCCTGTAGCAGAAATGTTGATTGACTCAGTTGCAGGTTTCGAATATTTGAGTATGTTAGATGGATACTCTAGATATAACCAAATTTTCATTGTTGAAGAAGACGGGCCTAAAACATTGTTTAAAACCCCTGGAGCCTTAGGCACCTATGAATGGGTAGATATGCCTTTTGGGCTAAAAAATGTTGGGGCAATATATCAAAGTGCAATAAACTCTATTTTCCATGACTTCATCGAATCCTTCATGCATATTTACATAGATGATATAGTGATAAAATATGTAGCATATGAGAGTCATTTGGATCAACTTCGCCAATCATTTGAAAGAATAAGAAAACATGGCTTGAAGATGAACCCTCTTAAGTGTGCCTTCTTTGTGTAGGCTGGAGATTTCCTGGGCTTTGTGGTCCATAAGAAGGAGATCGAAATAAATCAAAACAAGACGAAGGCTATTATGGAGACAAAATCACCTACAATGAAGATAGAGTTGTAATCCCTCTTAGGCAAAATAAATTTTCTACGAAGATTCATATCCAACCTGAGTGGGTGAACTAAAGCTTTCTCCCCTCTCCTTCGTCTCAAACAAGGAAGTTTCAAATGGAAGGAAGAGCATCAAGAAGCATTCGAGAAGATCAAAAAGTACTTGATGCATCCTCCTATATTATCATCACCCTCTAGGGATAAACCCATGAGATTGTACATATCCACATCAGATGTAACTATAGGTAGTATGCTAGCCCAGGAAGATGATAATGGCGTCGAAAGAGCCATTTATTATCGTAGTAGGGTATTAAATAATGCAGAGACTAGATATAGAACTATAGAAAAACTGTCTTTGCTTGTATTTCTCTTGACAAAGATTAAATATTATATAAAACCAGTTGATGTTTATGTTTCATCTCATTTTGATGTTATTAAACATATGCTTTCAAAGCCAATTATGCACAGTAGAATTGGCAAATGGGCCTTGATGCTCACTGAATATTCCTTAGCCTTTAGGCATTTGAAGGCTATGAAATGTCAAGTAGTTTTGGATTTCATATTAGACCACTCTGTGGTCGAAGATTCAACACTAAATTATGTTGAATTACAACCTTGGAAATTATTCTTCGATAGATCAACATACAAAGTAGGAAGTGGAGTTGGGATTCTTATAATTTCTCCTGAAGGAATTCCAACATAATTCAAGTATAGATTAGAAGGCCCTCCTTGCTCCAATAATGATGATGAATATGAAGCACTCATTACTGGACTCGAAGCTTTGCTGGAATTGGGGGCATACAGGGTCGAAATCAAAGGAGATTCTGAGTGATTAAGCAAATAACAAAAGAATACAAGAGCATAAAATAAAATTTGATCATGTATTTCGTTATTGCCAACAGATTGCTCAAGATATTTGAATACGTAGATATCAAACACATTCCCAGGATAAAGAATCAAGAGGCAAATGACCTGGATCAAATAGCCTCAGGGTATAAGGTATCCACAAAAAAGCTTCAATATCTCATCGAAGTAAAAGGGAGAGTAATGGCTACTAGGTTATCCCCATCAGACTTAGAAAATTCAAAATTGGGATGTGCCATTAGAGAAGAGTTTGAAGTATTGTCCATAAATGTTTTAGCAGACACAGACTAGCGAAGGCCAATAATAAATTATTTGAAAGACCCTTCGATAGACACGGAAAGAAAAATTAAGTATAAAGCGTTATCCTACGTCTTAATAGGAAACAAATTGTTCAAGAAAACTCCAGAAGGGGTATTGCTTAAATGTTTAGGGGAAAACAAAAGTATATCTTAGTAGGTATAGATTATTTTACAAAATGGGTCGAAGCAATACCTTTGGTAAACGTTGATCAGGAAACTATCATTGAATTTATCCAAAAGCAAATAATTTATAGACTTGGAATACCAGAGAGTATTACAATAGACCAAGGATAAACCCATATTATGCTCAAGCAAATGGTCAAGTTGAGGCAGCCAACAAGGTAATAATAAGTTTGATAAAGAAACATGTAGAACGAAAGCCAAAGAATTGTCACAAGACTTTGGATCAAGCTTTGTGGGCATGTCGAACATCTCCTAAAGAAGCAACAAATACTACCCCATTTCAACTTATATTTGGACATGACGCGGTCCTTCCAGTCGAAGTTCATTTGCAACCAGTAAGAATTCAAAGGCCGGATGAAATCCCTTCTGAACATTATTCGGAAATGATGATGAACGAATTGGTAGATGTAGATGAAATAAGGCTACACGCTTTAGAAGTTTTGAAAAGACAAAAAGAGAGAGTAGCCAGAGCTTACAAAAAAAAAGGGTTAAAGGTAAGTTGTTTCCAATTAATGATTTAGTTTGGAAAGTTATACTACCTATGGATAAAAAGAATAAGTCATTAGGAAAATGGTCACCATATTGGGAAGGACCCTTTCGTATTTTACAAACATTTTCAAATAATGCTTATGAAATAGAGGAGCTAGACGAAGATCGAAGAATCTTGAAAGTAAATGAGAAATATTTGAAAAGGTACAAGCCACGCTTGCAAGAAATTCGAATCATATCCGAATAGTAGAATTAAGACAAAATATTAAGCCAATATGGTATCAAAATAACAAGCTGCCAAAATGGCTTTGTTCAAAATATTACAATATTCGGAAATGGAAATAGAAATCTCAATAGGGAAATGCGCTTTAATATTAAAAGGGAGAATTATGCTTCAGTCTGAAAAATTTCATCTTGCACAAATTCATCTTACATTGAGTAGCAGTTTTAATCCCTTCGAGAACTTTAATCTCCCCATTAATACGTTCAGCAAGCTTCATCTGTTTGAGAATCTTCGAAACAAGAGTTTCAATTTCTTTTTCATCAATGGTTTTAAGGGCAGCTTGTTGACTTTGAGCATCTTCAATTTTCTTCTTAAGCTCTTCAATTTGAGACTCCCAAAGCAAGATTGATCGTGCAAGGATTTCATGTTTGTCATTCGTTTGAACTTGAGAACATTCCAGTGCTTCATCCTCTTCAGAGAACTTGGATGTCTAAGTAGCAGCTAAAGCTTCTTGTTTGGATCGAATCTTAGCATCAACGTCCTTCTCTCTATTGTACCCACTGCTGATCTCATTAAGCAAGATTTGCAAGTCATACAGCGTTTAGCCCACTTCAGAAGGACAAGCGCTAAGGTCTATTTTGCTGAGTAATTTCTTCATAGCATAATAAGCTGTGGCATCCTCTTTCAAGACATTGAAGACATCATCTTCGAAAATGGTCTTTCTCACTTGTTGAAGTAGTTGATCATAAGAGCTTTGAGGAAGACATTGTTGGAAAATATGTGAGTTCTTGTTGAAAAGAAAAATGCATTTGTTGAAGATTGTTTGAAGGTATGAAGAAGGTGAAAGTGTTGGCTTATGAAGTTGAAATGTTTTTATAAGGGTTTTGGCGGTTTAAAAGGCTTTTTGACCTTTGGAATAAGGGGGTACGTGTAGCTTTGTTGATGGAAGGGAAAAGAGGTGGTAATTTTCAAAATCTTAGGAACTGACGTTTTTTGGTCATGATTAGTAATAACTGCTAAAGTTTCACGTTTGGGAAGGCATGGTGAAAAGATGTTTTGCAGGAAAGTGTTTGATGGCTGTGATGTCATACACAGTAAAATCATCATGAGTTAGCTTTATAATGTCACATGTATGATTTAAAAATGGATATTTCTCTGTATATCAAAATACACATTTTTGAGGGGCAATTTGTTAGCTGGTGATTTTGATGAGCCATTTGGTTTGAAACAATGGGCTTTATATTGTTTGTACTTTGTTCGAATGAAGAGAGTAAGGTCCAGAGGTTGCATTTCGGCTGAAAGGCATATAATTTCGAATGAGTTATTGTTGTTGGAAATGTAGAATTTTTAAATCTAAGGAGGTTTCGAATTCAAATGAAAAGATTTGAATTAATTGTTCCCGTTGAAGGTTCGAAATTTGAAATGAAGATTTAATCCTTGATAATAGATAATTCGAAATTTGAATATAAGGCGTCATTCCATTGAAGGACGCGTGGAAACCATAGATTGCAAAAGTCATGCAATCTTCGAACGTGACATCTTTTTAGAGTAGGACCGTTAGAGTCGAAATAGTATAAATAGGAGTCTTAGTGTTAGGATTTCGTGTGTTCATTTTGTACAAAAACTCATATACTCAAATTACCAAGTGTAAGAGAAACGAGTTTCCAGAGACATGTACGTATAAAAACACCATTGTTTATTTTCGAAGTTTAAATTAAAAGTTCTTTATCTTTAAAGTTGTTTCATTTTCAGTTATTCCTTTATCTTTCAGTCAAGTTTATACTTTCCGAAAATATTTATTTCTTTGCCAAGTCTTTTACATTTTTTAACCATTCACGTCATCTTATAAAATCTTTCTTTTAGTTTAAAGTCTTTTAATTCGAAGTTACTCACAAATATGTGATTTATTTTGTCAATATCTTTATGGCTCGGTCTATAGTCCGTTATTACTTTTGTTCGAAGTTGTATAACCTTTAATTGAATCCTTGTTTCATGTTCTTAAGGATTCATGTTCTTAGATAGAATGTTGAATATGAGTATTAAGTCCAGTTCAAACACCAATACTTAGACACATGTCCTAGGATCAATCTAGTCGATCCTGTAAGTTACCAAAGAGATCATTAATTTGGAAGACTAGCGATTGTTTATTAGAAATCACTGTAAACACCTACAAAATTGATTTTAAACTGATTTATAAGGTGTGAAGTATCGCTCTATATAAACTCTATGTGGGCTCTATATCTGACTAATGTGAAATTTGGGTTTTTCCAAATACACATCCTTACGTCAAACTTTATTGAACTTGATCCGTATCTATAAATAGTGGATGACTCAAATTGATAGACTTGTGATACGATATTAAAAAATATAATTGAATCTAAGTCAATCCTACAAAAATCAAGTTTAAACCAGCTTATAAGATAAAGAATATCAATCTATATAAAAAATTTGCGTGAGGGCTTGAATTTTCCTGATAATTTGCACATACCAATTCCTTTTAGTCACGCTTGTAAATGTACTATTGATAAATGATCACTAGTACAAAAAGATTAATTTAAACCTATTTTTTATTACAATTACACACATTAAATTTAATAAAAATCGGGTGTATATCCATTGGGTGAGAAATGTCTACCTTATTTACACCCGTTTAATTCTAGGGGGTAAATAGCTTATGATTTACACCCGGTTTTTATTAAATTTAATGGGTGTAATTGTAATAAAAAACGGGTGTAAATACATTCTTATCGTTCTTAAGTACACCCTCTTTTAATAAAAATCGGGTGTAATTACACCCTATTTTAATATAATTTTAAACCCTTTTTAAATATAAATTACACCCATTATAAATAAATAAATAATGTTATATTTAATTCCATTTACACTATATTTTAATTATCACATTTCTTTGTTGTACTAAGAAGAATATTTTAAATAAATGCACATAAAAATCATATTTCATATATGAAGTCATAATACTTTTCATATTTATCAAAAAATACACAAAAAAATCATATTAAATCCTATGTTTGCACTAAGTCATAATATTTACAAAATACTCAACTACTCATAATATTTCATCAAGTCACTTTCTTCATATATAAATTCTCTTCCTCTTTTGCTTTTGTTTCGGCAAAATTTTCATGTTCTTATCCTCTTCATCCATTTGCATTAGATCTTTTTCTATGCCTTTATCTTCTCCATCCATTTGCGTTTGATCTTGTAGATTTTGCTCCTCAACCTTTTGATTTTCAACCATGTGCAAAAAACTTTGACCCCAAAGTTGCCTAATACTTTCAATTGACTCTTTTTTATAGGGTGATGTGTCTGGAAATATCTACAAGTTCAACATACAATAAATTAAACATCTACATATTAAGACATTAGTGGCACAAATTCCACGACACAAATTCGGGTGATGCCAAACTAACACTCAGTGGATTTTATCTTTTCGAGAAGCATCAGCTGGATACCTAATGGAATGAGTAGAACAAACAAAAATTAAAAATAAGAGAACAAAAGAGTATCTCTGCAATGAATCAGAGGACAACATTGAGAAAACAGAAAGAAACCTGTAGAGTATGTAATGACTAACATACACAAATGTGAAACCTACAGTAGGATGCATGTCTGCCCTCTTAGTGACTATTGAGTGAAAGTGAATCTCATTGTAGGATGCCCATATAAATTTATTAAGTAACTAACATTAAGGATGATAAATATTTAGATCATAAATACTATTTTTTGTATATAAAAATAGTTAATCAATAACATATTTTTCCCGTAAAAAAATATTATTTTTGTTCTGGTATCGTTTACAAAATTATCTAAATCAATAGTAAATTTTTGTATATAATAATATTTAGATCTATAACAGATTTATTTCCAGCATACAATTTTTTCCAGATATAGTTTACAAAAATATCTGAATCAATAGTAAATTTTCGAATATAAAAAATATTTAGATCAATAATATAATTTTTCCCTTTTACGATTTTTGGATAAATAATACATTTTTCCCGTATACAAATGTTATGTTTGTTTTCGTATCATTTACAAAAAAATATTTGGATCAAAAGTAAATTTTCATATATAAAAATATTAAGATCAATAATAAATTTGTTTCCCGTATACCATTTTTTAATCAAATATTTTTGTAGTATAAATATCTTTTTTAGTATATACAAATATTACTTCTCGTATATAAATAGAGTTTTTCTCGTATACAAATATTATTTTTGTTTAGGCATCGTTTACAAAAATATCTAGATTAATAGTAAATTTTCGTATATTAAAATATTTAGATCAATAATAGATGTTATCTCATATATCACTTTTAGATAAAAAAAAATATTTGAATCAATAATAGACTTGTTCCCGTATTCAAATATTATTTTTGTTTAGGTATCGATTACAAATATATCTGAAAATTTACGAAAAATACAATATGACATTTCTATAAATTCTATTAAGTTTCTCTCACCATTTTTATTTAAGAAAAAAGGATAAATCTATAAAAAAAAATATATAGATCTATGAAACTTGTTTAAGAACAATAAAACTTAATCTTTAAAAAGAGTAGATACGAAGAAAAAAATTTATTTTCAACTACTTTTATTTTAAAAAAAAAGAAGTTATATTTATTATTTCTTATTCTATACTTGGAAGGATGAAATTGAAAAACTATTTGAAACTCATATTTACCTTTTATCTTGAAAAATGTATCAAATGTTAAATTAATATTATGAAATGTTGAAAGAAGAGATTTGGAAGAAGAAATTTAAACAATGAGGAAGTTTCAACATTGTGAGATAATGAAAAATTATATATAAATATGGTGAGAGGAAAGACATGATGAATGAGTAGGTGAGAAGAAATATATGGAGATATATGTGTTTGTTAAATAAAATGGGTTAAGAAATAAAAAAAAGTATTGATGAGAGATATGATAAGATTGTCAAAGATAACATTGGGAATGAAAAAGAAATATAAAAATATGAATATGATTTTTTGTTGCACATGAAATGATGAACAACCATGTGGGAATTGATTGGAATCTATAATAAAAAGACAATATTTAACCTCAAATTAGTAATATGTTTGAAAAATAACAAAGGGTAAAAGGGTGATTTCCAGAACATCAACTTTTCTTATATTATAGATACATATTTAAAAGGGCATTACCTAAATAGCCTTCAATCTTATGCCTAACATTTCATTCTAACATATCAACTAACTCAGATTCCAACAACTCACAGCTTTCATCTTCATCACATTAAATACTTCTCAAGCCAAGCTCAAATTCCCATATTTACAATACATATTCAGAAGGGCATTACCTATATACAATCAACACTAACTATAATTGACAATCTAATTAACTTTGCCTAACAACTAACAAAAGCTCGTCTCTGTTATAGATGTGAGAAGAATCCCACCAACAATGGGTATAAGAGAAGCCCAAATACGCCAGTCAAAATACTTCCTCCACACTAGCCATTGCAAAACAACTGTGCAAGTTCACCAAGTTTAAATGAAAATATCCTAAACATATTCACAGTAATTAGATTATGTTAGAATTTTTAGCCAAATATATTGACTTCAAAAATAATAAAAATTGAAGAAATCAAGAGTGGCTTGGGAAAATTAAATGAAATAGAGGTAATAGTAGAGTAGTCACTCCCGAATAACGGCGTAGAGCGGACGACTTGAAAAATCATATCATTCAAAGTAGCCACATTACTTAACAACATTTCATCAACACATCTTCTTTGCCTCAAATGCATATCCAATAATGACACACCCCACAACCATAGTAGTTCAAGAAACCACATTTCTCTCGGACAATCAATCAAACACCTTACGTGAATCACAAATCTCACATATTTACCATACATATCAATCAAATCGGTGCCCACAAACACATCTTATCCAACCCACACCTCAACACTGACCCATGAACCACTTTCACTGTCTTAGAAATTCATATTCGACCGTTGCGATTGCTTTACACCATTCAAATCTCACTCTTATTATTTAAGGTCGTGTTTGGATTACACAATCACCAAAAAAATAGATTCGTGAAAATGACTGAAATCCAACAACAGCGACCTCAGAAACCCTCACCGTGGCCTTAAATAGAAACTCAAAACCCTCACTCTATTATACGAATCAAAAAAACAAGCTTAGAATATTCTCAGAAATAGCAACACTGCCACGCGAGAGGAAAACTCGTTCACAAACCTTAACTCAATGATTACGAAAACATTTGTCTTACCTCAACCACCTTATTCCTCAAACAACAATGATGATGATTCCCAAGGAAATTAAAATCTAATTGTTGGACAAGATTGGATAGTTGGATTTTCGCATCCAAGAAAGGTTTCAACCACAACAAATGCAGCAGCTCCAGCAAGTCGAGTTTTGGTTTCGAGTTCCACCCACATTGCTCGGAGACTTTCGATTCCGGTGAGCAAGAACCAAATTGAATTTGTTAGGGTTAGACGGAAGAGCAAGAACCAAATTGAATTTAAGCGTGAAAAAGAGAATCGACGAAGGGTTTTGGCGAAGAGTTTGGAACGAGAATCGTGAAAATTATGAACTGGGTTTTAGTGAAGACGAGAATCGTGAAAATGAGAAGCGTTTCAGCGAAGAGTAAACCCAGTTTCAGTGAAGCGTGAATAATTTGAAAAAATGGTGAAAATGAAAATGGATTTGGAAGATGAAAATGGATTTCAACTGAATAGTTGGGAAAAGGGGTGAAAATTAAAATTAAAATATTTTTTACAAAGTGTTGATTTTTATTCATCTAATTCAATATCAATTCTTTTTTGAAATCTTAAATAAACACTAGTAAAATATAATTTATTATAAAAATACTGAAGTATTTTATTTTATTTTTTTATAAATAGTTGGGTCAAGAAAAATCATCGAAATTGTCACATTAATTTATTAATAGTCACCTATTAATATATCACATTGATTACATATTTTAAATTATAAAATTAAATAAATTTTTTAGTTTATATAATTTTTCAACCATTTATTTATTTTAAAAAGAGTAATTAAGATTTGATTATAATAATATTTTTAATTTAAATCCATTTTTTGAAAATAAGGGGTATATTGTCACATGATAATATTTAAAATTATATTTTATTTATAAAATTGTCACCACATTTTTTATTTACACCTTTTTTTCGTTTAAACGGAATAATTGAGATTTGATTATAATAATAGTTTTAATTCAAACCCATTTTTAGAAAATAGGGGTATATTGTCATATGATAATGCTTAAATTGTTTGAATAATATAGCAAGTGTGAGTAAGTGAGGAAATAGTCTCACATTGGATAGGAATGTGGAGACTTAAATATATATATATATATATATATATATATATATATATATATATATATATATATATATATATATATATATATATATATATATAGTGGAGAACTCATTCCCTATCACCTTAAGGTTTTAGGTGGACAAGTGGTGTGTCTATCACAAGGGTGCTTGTTCCTCAACTTTATATTAATGTTTCTACCATTAACTCCCTCTAACATGGTATCCAGAGCCTTTGGTTCGAGAAAGGGACCGGGTTAGTATCGAAACACTCAAGTAGAAGTGTTCCGTTGCAAGGTGTCAACGGCGGTACAAGTGAGAGAGCATTGTGGACTCACACTTGAGGGGGTGTTGGAATAATATAGCAAGTGTGAGTAAGTGAGGAAATAGTCTCACATTGAATAGGAATGTGGAGACTTAAACACATATAAGTGGGAGAATCCACTCACCTATCACCTTAAGGTTTTAGGTGGACAAGTGGTGGTGTTTGTTTCTCAACTTTATATTAATGCTCATATTATTAACTCCCTCTAACATAAATGACACTTTATTTATAAAATTGCCACCGAATTTTTTTAATTACATCTGATTTTTAAAAATCGAATATAAATTTTAAAATTATATTGTTTTTTTTTTATCAGTGATGATTAGCTAGAAATATCCCAAGTGTCAAAAGAATGACTTAAGTTTTAAAATGAAAAGTTTACTCTTGGTCAGTACTCATCTTGGATTCTCTCATTACGTGTGAAGTACTTTAGAAAGTATTATGATACTTAATTTTATTTTCAATGGTGCTATTTTGACACTGGAAGTCGCTTACACCGTATACAACTACATAGCAAAATGTTCATGTGCACATAAATCAAAGCAAAATGAAATATTAAAAAATTAAAGCCAACATACTTTATCTATACTTATACGGTGTAGTCGTTAGAAAATAGTGTAAAAATATCTCTTTCCTTTTATTTTTGAGTAGACAATATTTAAAATAGTAAAAGTATAATAGGAAAGTGGGAATTTTGACGGCAGCCTCTCTAAAATATTCAAAGCATAAATTCGATTATTTACTTTATTTTAAACAGAATCATTTAGTTGCCTTTTAGAAATCAACATCGAAGTTGTACCCAATCTAGCACTCCATTAGAGGGAATTACTTTTCAAAAAAGAAAGTTCTTTCATCATCGCATCTTAAAATAGTGTAATTCAAGTTATAGTGTGAAATGTTGGGAATTCCATCAATCATGGGGCAAGGAATTTAACATGAAGATTCTCATCACTCATTTTGTCTTAAATTGGCAGAAAGTTGATACACATTTGCTTGATAATACAATTACTTTAACTAATGATATGATGTGATAATGAGACAATGAAGAGTGTTAGGAACTATACTTCTTTCAACATTCACTCAAATACTTGTTTTTGTATTATATGAAATTTACACTTACTTTTTTGTGTGATAGAGTAATGCTAGAATACATTTTACTGCACTTTTTAATTGGTTAAAACTTTATGTCAATGTTTAATTAAGTTTAGAAGATTTCAATTAGTTATATGTGTTATAAGTATTTAGGTGGTTAAATTAGTCAAACTACTTATTAAAGTAAGTTATTAAATGCACTTTTGGTCTTTATATTAATTTTTTTTAATATTTTATTCTCTATAAAAAAAGAATTAAATCTTAATATATATTTTATGTTTTAATTTTTGAGGTCTCCCAAAATAATATAATTTACATACGTGGCATTGAAATTATAAAGTGACATTTTTTAATTGTTGCCACGTCATTTAAAATTTGCCCAAAATATATATTTTAGAATTAAAATTTATAATATATAATTTTTAAATAAATATTTTTGAACAAAAATAATAAAAATAATTAAAAACATTTAATTATTATAAAACAAACTTTTAAAATAATAAAATAATAAAATAATAAATTTAAATATTTTTAATGACGTGACATCAAATAAAAAAATATTACTTCATAATTTCAATGTCACATCTAGACTATTTTGTCACGAGAGACCACCAAAAAAACATAAAATATAACATTAAAAGACTTAAGAGTTAATTTTTTTATAGGAGGATTGAAATATTAAAAAAATTAATATAGAGAGATCAAAAATGTATTTAAAATTTAATTATATTTAAATTTACTATTAACATACTTTTCGTGGCTCTGTTAGAGAGCATATAGAAACAAATATAGAGACAAATTAAGATATTTTTCATAAAAAAGTTTGAACCTATTTTTAAAAAGTCTCTAAAATAGTTTAGAAAATTATTTATAAAATATATAAAAATAATTTAAATTTATTTGATCTTCTGTTATAAAATTAGCTTATACAAATTTATTCATAAATATTTATTTTAATAAATATTTATTCTATATACTGAAAATAAACTATCTATCCAAACAAGTCTTAAGTTGGTTATGTTATTTTGGACTTATTAGTGAATGTAAACTCAATTAGTAGTGTATAAATAACTATCTCTACATAAAAATATGTGCATGACACACCTTCTATTTTATTTTCTCTCTCTTCTTCTGCATATGTGTTAATATAATTCTAACAGATAATGATATTTAGATCTCAATCTTTTGAGTTCTAAAAAACTGTTCAAGAATTTAGATCAATCACAGAGAAAATAGAAAAATGGGCAAAATCAAATTCTCCCTATTTATAAAGGGTTTTTTTAACCAAAATGACAAAAGGATCAAAGAAAAATCTCAATAAATTTATAAAAAAAAAACTTAATATAATCACCAATAGCCAAGAGGCATTTCCAAGTAAAAGTTCTCTATATTGCAAATCATCATACCACGATTTTCCATTTTCTAATCACCACGCCTAAATTCTGGAGGAGAAATATTAATTATGTCATCAATCTAGAATATCTTGTGTCAGACAAACTAACCATGAAGCATTATGAAAGGAGCCTAATAGTCAAACGTAGGTCGACCACGATATCCAATGTTAAAGGAGAAGGCTTAAGGGCAAGGGATAACAGTACCATTGATACTGAAAATTTTACACTATACCCCTATAATTATGCTCATACCCCTATAAATTTAAAAATATTTCAACTTTACTTTTTTACTTTTTTTATTTATTTATTGAATTTTTTACTATTTTCACTATTCATACTACAAAAAAAATAATTTTTAGCAGTGTTTCTACGAAAGCGCTTTTTATAGAAAGCGCTTTCATAGGCTTTAAAAAAAATTCGCTTAAAAAAGCGCTTTCATAGGGTTCCCAAAGAAAGCGCTTTTCAAAAAGCACTGCTAAAGACATTAGAAATATCTAACCTACGAAAGCTTTTTTGAAACGCTCTTATAGGTGGCCTTAAGAAAGCGCTTTTAAAAAGCGCTCTTACAGGATGCCTTAAGAAAGCGCTTTTAAAAGCGTTGTTATAGGCTATGATACGAAAGCGCTTTTGAAGTAAAAAGCGCTCTTATATATGGGCTTATGAAAGCGCTTTTAAAAGCGCTTTCATAGATTATTTTATAATTAAAATTTAAACCCTAAAGTACAATTTCATTGTTCATTCTACCCGCGTTTGCTGCTTCTGCGTTCTTGTTTCACTATTTCCTGCTACCAGATGCGTTCATCTTCACGGTCGTTCCTGCATTTCAAGCCATTCCTTCACGGTCGTTATGTCCGTTCCTTCACGGTCGTTCTCGGCCTCTCACGATCGTTTTGTCTGTTCCTTCACGGCGGTTCTCTGCCTCTCACGGTCGTTCTCTGTCTCTCAAGGTACTTTCATTTTTGTTTAAGTTGAAGTTTGATTATAGTCAAATGCCTATATCACTGTTTCTGTCTGTTCTTTGTTTTTGTTGTTATTGTTGCTGTTATTGTTATGTGTTGCTGCCCGGATTTTGTAATGTCCTCGACCCTGGACCACACCATTTGACATTCAACAACTTTATCATTATATTTGTGGAAATTTTTGTTTGTATTGTTGATATGTTTGCAATTTTGGGTGTTATTGAGAAGAATAATATTCGACATATCTAGATATACCTCCCTAGTTGTTAGGATGAATCGTCATGTAAGTAATCTTCATGGAGGTTGGATATTCACCAAAGTGAAGATTGTTGAGTATGACTCATATTGTAGAGATTATTATGGGTATTATTAAGTATAACCCATAGTATGGAGATTATTATGGGTAAAGATAACTACTTTTTGGGTAACTGGAGACCAAGGTTTAAGTAAATTGAACTTTAGTACTATATATATGGCTTGTAAGGCTGAAATCTTAATTCACGAGAATTAAAATGAACTACAGTTGATATAAAGTCGTAGAGGTAGACATCATTAGTCGAACTTTGTTAACAAAGATCGATTGTGTTAGTTATCTATAATTTACTTTGTTTATGTTTAATCTTCTATATTAGTTTATGATCTAACTAGTATATTTAGGTTCTAGAATGTAAAAATTAATCTTTCAATTTAAAAAAAAAATGAATTTAATTTTTTTTAATACTTTTAAAAACACTTTTGTAAATATCATGTTATGACACTAACTACGACAACATGCAAGGCTCGTCTGATAGTTGAAAAATTTGTTGTGTGCCTAAGGACCATGAGAACTTAACCTATTTTTTTTATTAATAGAACTTTAATACGCGTTACTAAGTTTGTATCTGGATGCCCGAATTTTGTTACGGTTGATTTATAGCTTGCATTGAATTTGGTTTATCATGTTAGTTTCACTTACATTCATTCATGTACATTCATCCTATTTTTTTTATAATAGAAGTTTTCTTTTCTTTGAATTAGCAGCGTTTCCCGGCCTAGTTCGACGTACGACGCTCATTCTCCGCGTTTTTTTGAGTTCGATAAATCCGAGGTAAATTTCTTCCTCAAATTACTGGTATTGTGATGAATTTGTCTTAAATTGCCTTTTCTATGTTGCGTTTTCTTGATACGGATTCATTCCGTGTATACTTTGCGTTTTGACATAAACGCAGTATACTATTTTATGCACTAATTAGTTGATATGGATAAGACATGGATGTATTCCAATCGATTGTCGAAAGACTACGAGAATGGGGTTTCGGAGTTTGTTAAGTTTGTTGTTGCGCACACCAAAGACCCCAGTCGAATGACATGTCCTTGTTTGAATTATTGTTATGGGAACCGGGTTGACGCAGTTCAGTTGGCATCACATTTAATACGGTATGGAATTGATAGAAGTTATACATGTTGGAATATGCATGGTGAGAAAAGTAACGAGAATGTTGAATCGGATGATAAGAGGACCTATGCTTCAAAAGAAAATTGCACAGATACATACGATTATGATCGAGTCGAAGAGATTGCAGAAGCGCTTGAAGAAGATCTTAACGATTGTTCCAAAATGTTCGAGAGGTTGGTAAGCGGTGCAGAGAAACCGTTGTATAATGGTTGTACAAAATTCACAAGATTGTCTGCGGTGTTAAAGTTGTACAACTTAAAGGCCGACAATGGATGGTCGGATAAAAGTTTCACAGAGTTATTAGCCCTTATGAAAGATATGCTACCAGAGCATAATGTTTTTCCCAATCGAACGTATGAGGCCAAAAAGATGTTGTACTCTATTGGCATGAGCTATGATAAGATTCATGCATGTCCAAAAGATTGCGTTTTGTTTCGAAACGAGTATGCATCGTTAAATGAGTGTCTTAAATGCGGTGCCCCTCGATATAAGAAAAAGTTGTCTCCGGGAAAAGTCTTATGGTATTTTCCTATAATCCCGAGATTTAGACGAATGTATCGTAGTGAAACCGATTCAAGACACTTGACTTGGCATTCAGATGAAAGAATTATTGATGGAAAATTTCGACATCCGACAGATTCTCCACAGTGGATGAAAATTGATAATGATTATCCTGAATTTGGAAAATAAGCAAGAAACCTTCGCTTGACATTGTCTACTGATGGAATGAACCCACACGGTATTCAAAGTATCTCGCATAGCACATGGCCTGTGATTCTCATGATTTATAACCTACCTCTGTGGCTATGTATGAAGCGTAAGTACATGATGTTATCTATGTTAATTTTTGGGCCTAAACAGCCAGGAAATGACATAGACGTATACTTGGAACCATTAATCGAAGATTTGAAGATTTTGTGGGAGAAGGGTGTTGAGATTTATGATGGTTATAGGAAAGAAAGTTTCAACTTGAGGGCGATGTTGTTTGGAACAATTAACGATTTTCTAACATACGAAAATCTATCTGGGTATAGCATTAAAGGTGAAAAAGCGTGTCCTGTCTGTGAAGACGGAACCGATATGATGCGATTGAAAATTTGTCAGAAGAATGTCTTTCTCGGTCATCGTAGATTCTTAACTTCTAAACATCAGTATCGTGGATGGAGAAAAGCGTTCAATGGAGATACCGGACAACGTAGAGCTCCGCCTAGATTGACAGGTGATCAAATTTTTGAAAAGGTGAAAGATGTGAGTATTCAATTTGGCAAGCCTTTTGCACATAAATTTGTCACAGGTGGGTGGAAGAAGAGGTCGATTTTTTTTGAATTGCCATATTAGAAATCTTTGTACGTAAGACATTTTTTTGATGTGATGCATATTGAAAAAAATGTATTTGACAGTGTTATTGGTACGTTACTCAATATAAAAGGGAAGTCTAAGGATGGCCTTAAAGCAAGGGAGGACATGGTAGACATGAGAATAAGAACTGAATTGGGACCCGTGAAGAAAGGAAGACGGACATACCTACCACCTGCTGTTTACACTCTATCTAGAAAGGAGAAAAGAATATTGTGTAAGTTTCTGAGTGAAGTTAAAGTTCCAGAAGGCTACTCATCAGATATTAGAAGACTTGTGTCTATGAAAGACCTCAAGTTAAAGAGTTTAAAGACGCATGATTGCCATGTTATAATGGAACATTTTCTACCGATAGGTATCGTTCTATTCGCGAGAAAAGGTAAAGCGCAATAACTAAATTGTGTTTTTTCTTCAAGTCAATTTGCAGTAAGGTGATCGATCCTGAGATCTTACCAACATTGCAAAAAGAAATATTTGTTACTTTGTGTGAGCTTGAAATGTATTTTCCTCCCTCGTTTTTTGACATAATAGTTCATCTTGTCGTTCATCTTGTGAAAGAGACACAATTGTGCAGACCAGCTTATATGAGATGGATGTACCCTGTTGAACGTTATATGAAAATATTAAAAGGGTATGTGAAAAACCGAAGTCGACCAGAGGGTTGTATTGCCGAAAGATACATTGTTGAAGAAACGATTGAGTTTTGTACTAAATATTTGTCAAATGTTCAATCAATTGGACTCTCCAAATCTCATATTGTTGAAAAAAAAGAAGGTAAGAAGCTAATTGGAAATAAAGTTGTGACAATATCAAGGGTCGAACGGGATCAAGTGCATCTTTACAAATTTATTATATTTTTACGGTATAATATTAATAATAAATTTATTTTTCTCATTATTTTAGATTAATTTAACTGTATTTAAATTTCATGTATCTCGTTAAATTTATTATAAAATTTATATATGAACTTAATATATATTTTGATGCTATCTTAAAATTTTTAAATATATTAAAATTGTTTTGTATAGTTTTATTAATACAGTTATTTTTATCAAATAAAAATTTATTTAACAATATTTAATGTATCTGATCTACATAAAAGATCATATATATTTATTGTTCAATGAATCTAAAAAGAGAACATTTACTTATAAATCAAGTCGAAAAGAATGTAATTATATAAGATAAATAAACCATAATTTTTTTAATAAAAATATTCTTTTATGTTATTTTGTATTTATGAGTTAGTGTAATAACTAATTTACCAATTACTTATAAAATGTAAAAGGAAGGAGAGGTTTCATGCAACTCTGCTCTGAGAACAACTTTTTAAAAAAATAAATGATTAGGTGAGATAAAATAAATGAGTAAAATATTATTTTCCATCCATTATATTATTGAGCCAATTTGGATAAAATCTCGAATTTGTGGGTTGAGTCAGATTGTATTACCCAATTATTATATTTTATATAATTATAAATAATTTTTCACATTTTTTTAAATAAATATTTTTATCTATTACTATTATTTCTATAAACATTAAAATTTTAAATGCACGATAAAATTTATAATAAATATATTTATAAAAATCAAAATTATACAGCAATAATATCTATAATTACATAATATACTTGCAATTTATAAGAATTAGCGTTAAAACATTAAAGCTTGAGATCTTAAATAAGTTAAAAGTAAAATTTATAAATTAAAAGATATTTAAAATATTATAAGTGAAATAATAAGATTAAAGACATCAAAATCATCACTAAATAAATTATAAAAAGATATTAAAAATAGTGATGCAATGATTCATAGATTGTGGGGTGCGGATTTATACATACTCTAATTATTTTAAATGATTTTTCATTTTTAAAAATTAATTCACCATTTCTTTTTATGGTTTGTAGCTAAATATGACTTAGCCAAATATTATTTTCAAAGGAAATGGAACTCAAAATTTCTCAAATATTTATTCTTTTAGAGTACCTCTAGTGCAGTTTTTTTCCGTCGATTTTCCAAGGTGGCAAACATAACTTTTAGATTTTTAACTGTTGGAGTTGACCAACTTGATCAACCGTAGTAGTGCAATGCAACGGTTGTTTGGAATAAAAAAAATAATATAATTAAAAGTGCCATTCAACTGCTATTTATTTTCTTGTTTTTTTTAACACTTTTAACTTATTCTAAATACACTATTTGAAATATTTTACACACAAATTTTTTTTTATTAGTCTTCATTTAACAATATATTTTATCAAAATTTTCATCTTTTACTTTAAAATTAATATTATTTAAATTAAAATAAATAAAATATTAATATATAAAATAAAGTTGTGGAACCAAATACGAATTCTTTAAAATTACATTATTAGAGTAAATTGAATAAATTTCTTGTATCTTAATGAGTCCACAAAAAACTCAATAATGTATCTTAATATTTTTTAAATGTTTAAGATTATGTACAATAGTTTCACCTAATAATTCAACATACATTCAATTTTTATTCACTACAATAATTTTGTTTAGTAAAATTCAATACCTTATTTCACCACCATTCACAACACACTAAAAATCTAGATTCACAACAATCAATAAAATTTTACAAAGTATTTCATGAGCCCCTACTCTTGTCATTGAACATGTTGAATGTTTTCGACATCAAATATTTCACCTCACATTCAACACTCCTTATAGCACCCTATTGCAACCATTCAACTATTGTTTTTTTTTTTTTTCAACACCCCATTATACATAGCTTAAGGGAGAGATCATTAACACTTGAGCCAAATTGTTTGGTGAAGATTAAAATGAATTTTAATCATAAAACTAGTCAGAGACCCGTGCTCCCGCACGGGTGAATTTATTTTAATATTGACGAAATAGTTTTTTGATATACATATGAGAAATTCACATTTATTAGAAAAGTACAATGAAAAATTATGAAATCAAAATATTACAACAAATAATATAATTATACAAAATATAATGGTAAATTTGACAAATGATGTATTTAGATACACATGTGAATTTAAATTGAATTACGTAATGTAAAAATAAACTTAATATATTAAGTAATTAAAAAAAACTGATGACATGGAGAAAGAAAAAAAAATTAACATTTGAAAATAATGGTAAAATAGTGACTTGTAAGATAAAAAATTAGTTGTGTGAATGATATGTTTACTCAATTTTATAAAATATATTTTTAATTATATTAAATTTAAATAATAGATTAATTAATATTTAATGAGAAAGTACAATAAAAAGTTATGAAATAAAAATATTACAACAAATAATATGATTATACAAAATATAATGGTAAATTTGATAAATGATGTATTTAGACATACATGTGAATTTAAATTGAATTACACAATGTTAAAATAAACTGAATGTATTAAGTAATTTAAAAAAAAACTTGTGACATGGTGAAAGAAAAATAATTTGCATTTGAAAATAATGATAATAATTTAATAGTGACCTGTAAGATAAAAAATTAGTTGTGTGAATGATATATAGTATCATTCAATTTTATAAAATATATTTTTAATTTTATTAAAGTTAAATAATATATTAATTAGTCTTTTCAGTGATAATAAACAAATAGAAAAGATAAAACATGTCTTATAATATAAGTTTAAAATGAGATGTTTCATTATAAAAGAATTAATTATATTAAAATTTAAATTTATTAAATAATTATATAAAATGAAAAGGGAAAGAGAGAAAAGAAAAAGTAAAAATGATTAAATGATTACTATTTATTTAAAATTAAAATCACACAAATTACATACCGTTGGATGAAGATCAACATTTTTAAAAAATTCAATTTTACAATCGTTGACCACGACCTCACTACAATCGCCTCATACAATGTTGTTATCTCACGCGCCACCACTACCTTTTCTTCTAACCACTTTACTCCATTATCAACCTCGTCACTGTTCTCGCGCATTATTCTCATCACCTCTTTTCTCAACCAACCATTCATCCTCACAATCTCGCCGGAGTTCAATCCTCCCAATGAACGGAGTAACCTTCGCCACCGATGAATCCTCCTCCGCCTCCTCACCAGATCACTTCACCGGCGATTGGTCATCCGTTCCTTCACTCCGGCTGCGTGACCACAGATTCACCGTCCCTCTCGATTATTCTCGAGGCTTACAGTCGTCTCCCAAGATCACTGTTTTTGCTCGTGAAGTAGTTGCAGGTAACTGCTGTCTCAGTCTCAACTCTCAATCATCGTTGCATGAAGGTTTAACGTTGTTGATTTTATTTTTTTGGGTTTGCGTGTGTTAAGCTGAATTTTGCGTGGAGAAAAAAAAAAGAAATTTTGATGGTGATTAATGAATCTCTTTGTGAAATGAAAGGAAACCCAGATAGGGTTTTTGACAATTGTGTTTTATAGGTTCAAGTTTCATTATTTATTCTGTGAATAATTGTACTGAATATTTTGTTAATGGGTATCATCTGGGTGGGATCCAAAGTATTGGATTCTGAGTGAGTTAGTGCTTTTGATTATATCGTAGTTTGGATACTGCTTTTAACCATAAGTTTTTTGACTTATTTGGGTTTTTTTTATTACTTGAGATTGAAGTTTGGAATTAATCACAAAAGGCCTAAAGTGCCATAATATGTGAGCTTGCTTACTTTTCTCCTCATCTAGTTATTTTCCTTATGGAGTTATGGGGGCATATCAGGTCCGTTTGTTTCAGCTTTAATCGGATCAGAAGAGATTATTTGAGTTCCTTTAATCTTTACTGCTAGTATATAATTGGGATGATGTGCCTGGGACGAGGTCAGGGTCGGTGGTTGACATGTGTTTGTTTGGATAGGCATGGTTTTCGATTGTATTGCTGGTAAACTTTGGTCCCTAGATTTTCCTGCAGTACAACTGTCATATTTCTGAGGAATGTGGTTGTCTTGTAGACGAGGATCGTGCATTTAATTATTGAATGTCCTTTGTTTTGGTGCAGTCAGACTGTATGTATCATATGGTCTAGTGTTGACTTTAGTACTTTGTATGTTTGCAACTACAACAACATTGCTTTCCTCATGTCCAGAATCATAAAGATTTCTTCTGGTCATATTGTTTTATGCTTTAATTTTATAGTAAATTTTTAACAAAATCAAGTTTTGATCAGCCACATAAATTTTTTTGTATGATAAGTAGTGGCTTTATTGACTGCTTGATGGGTGAGCACTTGTGCTTAATCTTGTGAACTATCCTCCTTTATCACATTGTCATTATTCCCTTACAAGTCTTTTGTTTTGTTGCAGCTGGAAAAGAAGAGCAATCATTGCCATATTTATTATTTTTGCAAGGGGGGCCTGGGTTTGAGTGCCGACCACCAACAGAATCTAGTGGATGGATTCATAAAGTTTGCGAGCAGTTCCGTCTCATCTTAATGGATCAGGTGTGTTTTTCTGGACACCTGTGTTTTATTGTTATCTTTTTGGTGGCGTGATGACTTTATGAGTAATCTATTCAATTATTTATGTACTTCTCTGCAGCGAGGAACAGGCTTATCAACTCCGTTGTCTGTGTCATCAATGTCACAGTTCAGGTCTGCAGTTGACTTAGCTGACTTCTTGAAATATTTCCGAGCTGATAGTATAGTAAACGATGCAGAGTTTATTCGCGTTCGCCTAGTTCCAAATGCTGGACCTTGGACCATTTTGGGACAGGTATGCACATAATTGTTTTCTTGTGAAGTCAATTCAACCTTGAAATTCCATGATCAGTAACTATACTTGTGTTCTTTTTAAATTATGACAGAGTTACGGTGGGTTTTGTGCGGTCACATATTTGAGTTTTGCACCACAAGGACTGCAACAAGCTCTTATGACAGGTGGAATTCCTCCGATTGGAGATGGCTGCACTGCAGATTCGGTATACAGAGCAAGCTTTGAGCAAGTTAAGCGTCAAAATGAGAAGTACTACAAAAGGTACCCTCAGGATATTAAAATCGTTCAAGAACTCGTTAGTTATTTAGCCGAACAAGAAGGAGGAGGGGTAATTATGTGTCTCACTTTTTTCCTTTCTTGTTTTTGTAAAGATGAAAGTATAAGCTAAATTCTCTTAATCCTTATTTCCTTCTCTCTTTGCATAGCATAGGCGGCCCTTCCTTCTGGAGGCATCTTAACCCCAAGAGGGTTGCAGACTCTTGGCCTCTCTGGTTTAGGATCTAGTTCTGGTTTCGAGAACCTGCACTATATGTAATGCATAATATTTACCCGGTGTTTTTTTTTCCAACTATCTTAAACTCAAATTAATCTCTCGACTTTTTTGTACTATCCTTCTAGGTTTGAGAGAGTGTGGGATCCAACTTTAGTTCCAGGATCACCTAAGAAAATAAGCCACTACTTCCTAAATGCTGTAAGTAAATCTTTGCTTTCCTATGGTTATGAACCCCAAATTTCATGTTTTCTTTTGAAAACCAACAGCCTCCAATTTTTGTTCTATGCAGTTTGAAAGCTCGATAAGTGTTGATACTAATCCACTGTATGCTCTTCTACACGAATCTATCTACTGTCAGGTAAAGTTCTTTTCAGTTGCTCGTGTATGCATTGTCATTGACCAACTTTTGCTTATAATAGTGACCAAAATTTGAGGCTTCTTTGTACTTATAATAGTGATCAGAAAGAGTATATTATTATGAACACGTCCCTCATGCAAGAGTCCTTTAACAAGAAGCGTAAAAAATTTAACTTTTTATTAGAAGAATGAGAACATCAAGGATTGAACTTTGGACCACTTGATCATAGAGACTCGGATACCATGTCATGAACTAACTAACCGAAAAGCTTGTACAAGTTGGGTAACGGCATATGAATGGTTTTATGCTATATCTTTAACATGCTTGATATCTGTTCTCCTTCAACACTTCTCTGCAGGGTTCTTCTAGTAGATGGTCTGCCAGTAGAATAAGGACCGAAGCTAATGACAAATTTGACGCGATTAAAGCTGCTAGAGAAGGATTTCCTGTGTTTTTCACGGGAGAGGTAGGGTATAAAGGATATCGTTTTTCGTTACTATGCAATGTATCAACCATTCATATTATGCTCACAGGTATAAAGGATACCATTTTTCTTATCATGATCATTTTCATTACTTATATAGATGATTTTCCCATGGATGTTTGATGAGATTCATGCCTTGAAACCATTCAAAGAAGTAGCTCATATATTGTCCGAGAAGAAGGATTGGCCCCGATTATATGACACTAAGGCTCTTAATAACAACAAGGTAAGAGCCTCGTATCATGTCACTATGACTGTCTCATTACACACACTTGAAGATGTATGCATTCATATTATATTTTGTGTTTACTCGATTCATATCTATGGTGACAGGTACCTGTTGCAGCTGCTGTTTACTATGAAGACATGTACGTGAATTTTAACCTTTCGATGGAAACAGCTTCTCAAATAGCAGGGATCAGACTATGGATAACTAATGAGTTCATGCATTCTGGCTTGCGTGATGACGGGAACAAAGTTCTTGATCATTTGTTAGGAATGTTAAATGGAAAGAAACCATTGTTTTGATCACCATTTCCACTCCTTACCAATGTTTTATATCCTAAGTTGAATTTTGAACTAATTTTCTTATGAATTTTTAAAATTCAGTTTTTCACATTAACTTATAAGAAACTATTGTATTTGTAGAAATAATGTCAGGTTGGCATCACTTGTAAATTATTTAACATTTTCGGTGTACTTTTTTTTGGAGGAAATAAAATATTTCGAAAGCTTCATGTCAGAGAGTTTTTAACTTTTTTTTTTTCCACTGTTACAGTTTAGTTAGATTTCTAGTATTAGATACTTGACAGGCTAAACTAGCTACGATATTAGTGAAAAGGAGGAGCAAGAAAGTAACAAGTTTTTAAAACATAAACGCAGGATAAGGTGAACACATTTCCAACATTTTAACATAAAAAAGAAATATAAAAAGGTGATAGGGAAAATGAAAGTGACAATCCTATTTTGATGTCTCTTGGGCATAAACACAAGGTTCTTCTTCCCTTCTCTTTCGTTCGGAACCAAAATTATTTGGTGTGATGAATTGATGTTTATTGCAGAGGACTTCAGCTTTCGATGAAGTGGGGAGGGGGTTGACCTACAAGATTAACAGTCCAACGTCTAAGTCAATAGAAGAATTAGAGTGAAAATAAATCTGAATACTTCAAAATGGCATGCTTTCCTTCTTAAATAGTGGAAGCAATTTGAAACATAAAGCGTGGAGTGAGACGTGGATCACGGTTAGCTAAACCTGTTCTTTGTGTTGCTTTGCGTTACTGCTTTTCTTTAGCCTTTTGCCTTGGGCCTTGTGGTTGACCCATAATAGTTGTCCCCCTCAAATCCTTGTCTATGCTTTGTAGAGCGAGGTTTTGCCATATATGCCCTAGCCCGACTGCTTGGTCTGGAGAGGCGAATGAGATGCATTGCTATTAGGAAGAAATATATTTAATGACTCCTTTGATCATGTAATATTTTGCTGGGGATAAGCGACATGTGTCTTTATGCTAGCTGGCTACAATGCTTTTTCTGTTTTATAGTACTTGAGTATTTGGAATAATCTTCGATGAAATCTCAGTCGTTGGTGGTGCGTAGTGGATCATAAGATCTTTAATGGATAAAGTGCATATAATAGGCTTCTGAAGCAACATTTTATCCTTTCTTTTTTGCCATTCTTGACTTGCGACATAACTTCTTTTGCTTTCTACCATCATTATTTCTTGACAGTTTTGATGTTCTAATTTTTGGTTAAGTTCATACATGATCTTCGTTTGTAGGTATTTGACATACGCCAACAATCAATCAATTTTCATAAGAGAAATCCAATATATCTCGCTTTCACCTCTTTTTAGAGTTTCACGGGTAATGAGCTTTGTTATTTCTGTTTCTCTTTTGAAAGATTTCTTCTGTTGCCGCAACTCTATGATATAAGTGTTTGTAGTTTGAACTTATTTTTTTAACTCATATTGTTCGTTCCATTATTAGCTTCAAAGTTTCTTACTATGGAGTTTGCGTCAACTATGCTTCATAAGGCAAAAAAAGATATCTCAACTGACTAGGTGTGTGACACCTTAAACCTCAAATCTTTGTTTATACATATAAAATACAGAATAATTTATATACCAAATATCATATAAAATATAGGATGTCACACATTACTCAAACCATACATTAGAAAATTCATATACTTGGATAAAATGTTCAAGATTCATAATAAACCATAAAAAAACAAAACATAATATTCTTTTTAGAAACATCCTCATCCTCGGTGTCACTGTATCAAAATTTTATTTAGACTCAATCCTTAACTGACTAAAATACGTTATTAATACTACACACATATATATGATGTCCTTCTACACCATCATCATTGAATCGCCTCAAAAGCAACTAATCCCCAGTCTCATCTTGAGGGTATTCTGTTCATAGGCACATCATGCAAATAAGAAAAAAAAAGGGACGAGAATATATTTTACAAAATAAACGACATAGAAATGATAAAGTATTACACCACAAACATTCACGATCATCATTACAATATAGAAAATATCACGTTAGTTCATACAATCACATGCCGATGCACATGAATGTTGTGCAATGCACGCTAATCTCTACTCCGTATGCATGTAGTTCCAAGCACTAAACTCATAGTATATTCATGGAATTACATGCAGACTACATTCTATACCACTACAGTCTCCTAGATGCCTGTAGACCTGCAATGTCTAGAAGTACATGAATGCTACATTTGTACCACGACATTCTCTTGAGTTCCGCAACTTAGGAGTACATGTGAGCTATGCCCGTACTACGATACTCTCCTTGAAGTTTGTAGACATACAATGCCTATGAGTACATGTGAATTATGTCATTCTACAACATTCCCCTAAACTGGACTTACTTTCACACTAGTATGATACATAACAATAATCCTCCCAAACCTCCTTCCTCTTTTGAACCACATTCGTCAATATTTCCATATAAGGGTTTCACGATAATTTATTTGGAACATAATTCCATCATTGTCACATAAGGACTTCATATAGGTCTGTCACATAAGTACTTCGCACAAATTCATCTCATTCATTTACAATTTAACACAGTCATACTAACACAACAATATCATTAACCTTTATCACAATAAAGGCTATTGCATTAGCTTTTCACCGTAATTGACCGCACTCCAAACAAACTTAAGAATCCTAATCCACACGTGAAATAAGACAACCAATATCGGTTGAGACTTGAGTACGCTTCTGGTATAAAAAATAGATAAGTGCTACTACTGTAGTGCTCTTAGATGCCATCTCCTTATTTCAGAAAAAAGTTATCACATTATATTTCCAACGCAATTGACTGCACCTCAAACAGACTTACAAAACTCATGTTATGCACGAAACAAGACAACCAATACATGTTGAGACTTGACTATGTTTCTAGTATAAGAACCAAATAACTGTTTATCGTGTTAGCTTTCCAACACGACTGACCACGCCTCAAACGGACTTATGAAACTTAAGTTATGCGTGGAACAAGACAACCAATACTAGTTAAGACTTGAATATGCTTTTGGTATAATAATCAGAGATATGCTAATGTTGCAGCGCTCCTAGAGTCTCTTTCCTTATTTCAACAAAAAATTTATCACGCTTTCTTTCCAATCCAACTGACCACACTTTAAATGGACTTACAAAACGCATAAAACAAGACAACCAATACCAATTCTAAAATTTTCTGCAATTTCATACGAGTGAAAAATTGGGATTTTTCAAAAGATCTCAAACAAAACATTCACACAAAAATTGATTTCAAATATAATTCAGCAATTCAACCATTCATCAGATTCAACAATTCACCAAATTCAGAAAAACAACATAAAATACAAATGTTACCCCAATTATGAAAATCCAAAAATCAAAGATCAATGTTTTTAACTAAAATGCATAGTGAATTACAACATTTCAATTTTCTCAATTACAAAAATCTAAGGATTAATTTCATGATCATTTATGCCCTGGGGTTCACAACGAACTCTATAATATGGAACAACTCCATAGGGACAGATCTGTAGCGAAGTTAGAGGTAAACCCCATTGCCTTACAACAAATATACCATTTGTAAAACAATCTCCCTCTTATCTTGGATTGTTGTAACGAAATTGTTCTCGAGCTCTCAACAATGAATGAAATCACTCATTTTCTCTACTAAAGTATTCAGCCTCTTTTTCCCTTTTCTACCAAATGATACGTGTTTTTCCTTCTATTTCTTTATCATCCCTTTTCTCTCTATAACTCTCCCTTTATATATTTTCAACATTTCTTAATTATTTCTAAATTCTTATTTATTTTTCTCTAACTTTCTAACCCTTCATTTTTCCACAAACTCTAACTTTTCCACTTTCTATTCCAATAACTCTAACCTTTCTATTTTCTATTTCTAATAATAATAATATATTAAACCTTATCATATAAATAATAAAATACTAATAAAATATTAAATAATATTAAAATATCAAAGATAATCATAATTAAAAATTAAAGTGTTACAGTGTGGACAAGGAAATGTTGGATATTGTCACCTCTTTCGTCTGTGAGGGTGGATTATACCACACTTTGATTGATGTGGGACCTTCATCCGACTAGGGGTGTTTCCACTGGGTGAATACAGGAGATGTAACGAATATGACGAGTGCATCATTCCCTTCCATTAATGCGTATTTTTCTTTATGGATTTTTCGTCTACCATTAAATAATTTTGAGATCAGTATTATGAATCATTTATTGATCACCCCTTGACAACCACATACGGTGATTCGAATGGTCATCAAGGTATTTCAATATTGGTGTGCATATAAAGGGGGGGGGGGTAAGGTGACCATAGCAATATTCTTCTATCTCTTCAAGACTCAACATTCTTAGTCAATCGCACAAGCATCTTGATGGTTCATTTATATGTTTTTGGTGTTTTATTAAAAGTAAGAAGTTTAAAACTACTTTAAGTGAGTGTGTGTATTGACCTAGCAATTTAAGAATTACTCTTATATTTATACATTACATTGATCATTCAGACACATATCAAATGAGCTTTAACACTTCATCTCTTTCACAATCTTTGAAACTTCAAGATTTCTTTCTTGATTCATCATTGATTGAACATGTCATATGGGTATTGATTTTTTCTAACTGATGAGACTTGATAAAGCTTCTTGATAGACACCATCATCTAAGATTGTTTGACCAGAGATCATAAGAGATTCTACCGAATGTCGCTTGACATAGGTGTTGTCTTTATAAAGATTGACTTTGACATTTTGATCTAAAAATGAAACATCTTAATTGTTACTTATTTGATGAAAATTTCACATCATAATGTTGTCATCATCAAAACCATTGTGGATATCTGACAATTTTAGACAATTGTACGTGCAAGCACATAAGTCCACAAAAAGGTGACATATAAATGGAAAAGGTAAGCATAAATCTTAGTCTCTAAAATTTATGGAATAAATATGATCACCAAGGACCAAAATGATGATACACTAGTCTTTATTCTCTCCAAAGAAAATTAAATAGTCAAATCTACGTGATCCCACAAAAATCGAGTAGATAGATCGACATCATATACACACTTTGTTTATACTACCAACAAGTGCTATAATCTTCTAGAGATAATAAAACTATCAGAGGAAACTATAGAGAATCACCCATTGTTACTTGTTCAAAAAAAGAATTTTTTACTAAAACTCCTATAGATCATTTCACCCCAACCTCTATAGAATATTAAACCCCAAAAGAACTAAGGGGGAAGAAGTCCAATTTTAAGAGGGAGGAATCAAAATAGACAGTAGAATCCTGAGTCATAACGAGCAATAAACTTCAATTCAATCACATTAAAACAAATTTATTTAATTTGCTCCTTTTGGTTTGACTTAATTTAAAGACGTGTGAAATGAGAATTTTTTTTATCTAAATAACCTAGCTTTTCGAATTTATTCTCAAAATAGCCCATGTTTCAAAACAATTCTCAAAGTACTTAACTTTTCAGTGGAGGCGTCATGAGAGGCACATGTGTACAAATTTCATTGAAGGCGCCAATTGAATTGATGCCAATGTATATGTGTTTTAGATGCAGTCGCCAATTTAATTGACAATTCCATTGAAAATTTGTACACATACACTAATTAAAATCATGAGTTATTTTGAATTCTTTTTATAAAAAAACTAGGTTATTTAGATAAAAAATCTGTGAAAAGATAATAAAAAAAATCAAATGAATTATTTTTAATTTGTATATAAAAATGGATTATTTTTTTATTGATTTTGAATGAAACCAACTCGTTATCACAAGACAAATCACAAAAGTTGAGTTAAATCACACGAGAAAAAAACCAAACAAAAGTGCTTTGGTTAGGACGACAGTTCTTATGACAAGTCGCAACACGACCGATATCTTCTACAGATAAGACCAAACGAATCCCTTTCCTTGTTGCTTCTTCCTCTCTTTTCTCACAATTCACCACAATCGTTATCAACACTATCATCCATGGTAGCATTGGGTAAAGGATTTTCCATGCCTAACAACATGGTTTTCAGATCACAGCTCCAACCTATCACCCCGGAATGCTTCAGTGGCATTGATTCATCCTCTTCTTCTCGTCGAAGGGACCTCGTTTTCGTCGTCAACCCTCAAGGTTTTTTCTTCCCTCTTTGCCTCATCACAAAGTAATTATTCATTTTTCATAGAATGTTCAATTCTTTCGGCATAATAGATACTCATATTGATAGTTAGTTAGTTAGTTAGTTAGTTATCTAGACATGTTAATGATTATTGGCTATGTATCACCGACACCTCTGAAAACACGTGTATCTGTGTTAGTGATTATGTTTAATATATTTATATTTAAAATTATTACTTATGTGACGAATCAAGAGTTAGGATTGTGTTTCTGGTGTCCTGCTTATAGATTATAGGAGTACTTAAGTTAAGTGTTGTATTTAGTGGACATTTTGTTGAAATTTTGAAGCAAGTAACTTGGGTTGTAGGTGCTAATGGAAGGACTGGTAGAGAATGGAGGAAGTTAGTTCCATATCTTAAGTCTCGCCTTGGTAAAGAATGCAATGTGAGTCCTTTCTACTATGTGTTTTTTGTGTATTGTGTTATGTTTATTTTGGATTTCATGATACATGTGTCTTTACCCTTTTTGGTTTCTGAATAGATATGCGAATCCTTGACTTCAGGCCCTTGTCATGCGATTGACATAACGAGAGAGGTTAGTTTCAAGGGTTTTAAATTCATTGGTATAAGCTTTAGGACTAAACTTAGGGGATTATAGGGGTTGTTTGTGTGGTTCATCAATGACAACATGTTACGTTTTACAATTGGATGCATAGTTACGCATGAAAGTTTAGTCATAAACTATATTGTTTTTAATGAGTTTGTATATTGTTATCCTTGTGCTATATAGGCTATAAGGGAAGGGGCTGATGCTGTCATTGCTGTTGGAGGCGATGGAACTCTTCATGAGGTATAGATTGTACTGAAGTGAAATCGTTTACTAGTTTCTACTTTCTGTCGTGTTAAAAAGGGCTCAACCAAGCATGCTGTTGATATGTTTGTTGTAAAACATATTTACTTGATAGTAAGCGTAATTGTTGAGAAATTTCCACATTCTTTGTTCTTTTTGCGCCTAATGTTCCTAAGTTCATTGTGAGCAGGTTGTTAATGGGTTTTTCTGGGCTGGAAAACCTGTTGCTAGTCAAATGAATGAGTCTACACGTTCAACGGCTCTTGGTGTGAGTAGCAACATCCACAATGCTATATTCTCAGTTTTTATTCAATGCACGTTTTAGTTTCTCAAATCCCTATTAAATATCCTGAATGGTACTATCATTAACCATATTCTGTCTATGTGCAGCTCATCCCCTTGGGGACCGGTTCTGATTTTGCAAGAACATTTGGATGGTTTGTTTTTTCTTTTGTATTTTCATTCATTTTGCACCTCTATGTAACTGAAGTTAATGAAAACATCTGTTGGTTCTTTTTTTTAAGGAAAAACGATCCCTGTGAGGCTGTTGAACGCGTTGCTAGAGGTTTTTATCTTATTCTTGTTTTAGAATTTTTATTTTCTTCTAGCCTAAGCATGGTGAAGCTAGCCTCACATCACATCTTATCTTGGTACATATTCTTTTAGTTTTTCCCTTAATACCTTCTAATACATTTCTTCTTTGGATCTAACTCCTCTAAAATGAACATTTCACTTTAGATGGTAAAGTAAGTAATCTTAATTGTTGATAAGTAAACCAAATGGTTGATATTTTGCGTATATATGCATAACAAATCCTACATGTGTGAACATGTGTTAGAATATCAATTATTGACTTTCTCATCAACGGTAGAGATGTCTTACTTTACCTACTAAAGCGAGTGCTCATTTTAGAGGAAACAAATCCTTTTTTCTTTAGGGTTGAGATCAAAGATAGACGTCGGAGTTATTAGTGGAGAAAGTTGCGAATATCATTACTTCATAAATATTGCAGACATTCATTTGTAAGGCTTACTTAGAAATTTTATAATAAGCATAACGACACAGGAATTGAATATAAATTGCATAGTTGATCAAATTTTGCAGGACAGCAAAGGCAGGTTTTCATGCTGCTAGGTACAAGGCATTTGGAAAAGTGTGCTATGTCATCGGTGCATTGCAAGCCTTCATGGGACATCAAAATCAGGATATGAGAATCAAGGTGAGTATTAGTTTTTTACCCTTGCTATGAAAGGTAACAGTAAATCGTCTCTATTGGTCGTGTATAAATTCAGCTCTTTTACGGCCTTTATGTAAGTGCACTAGATTTATCATACAAGATTTATACTAAATGAAAAAAAATGCAGTTCAACGAAGGCGAGTGGGTTACATTTCCTCAAGTGACAGCTATTTGCGTCGGTAATGCAAAATACTTTGGTGGCGGCATGAAAATTGCACCGAATGCTGATCCTTTCACTGGAAATTTAGAGGTGAAATGCCTTTCTAAAGGATCTCAATGATGAAGATTATCATCTATTTTTAGCGATCTGTTAGCAAACCCTATTCCTAAACTCCTACTCATCTTCTATTGAAGTCTGTAGTTTCACATAAATTCTGCAGGTTGTGATTCTTCAAGACTTCAAGTGGTATGATTTTGTCCTCAAATTACATAAACTTTACAATGGAACACATCTCTCGGTTAAAAATGTATCTACAAGAAGGTATCGTCTTTTTTTCAAAGAAGGAAACATATCTATCATCTCAATTATTAATTTCTAATATTTAGAAGACCCCGTTTACATAAGGTTTGTGGTTATACTCATTTGGAGTGATGTTTATATCGTAGCGTACTTTCTATTGAGGTGGAGGACATCTCGGGCAACGGTGGTATCTATATTCAATCTGACGGAGAGCATTTGGGTTTCCTTCCAAAAAAGATCTCTATTCTCCCCGCTGCAATTGAGATGATATTTTGATCCTTCTAGAGTATTACAGATTCGACGAAAAAGAGCCGACGCTCTTCATGCCTTGTTATTTGTTAGATTTAAATAGAGGAAGATTTTTGTTTCAATTTCTTAAGCATCACAGTAGGCTTCTAACATCCTTTTTTTGTGGCCTTAGGAGCGAGAAGCCGAGAAGTCATAATTTTGAATTGAAAATGGGTTGACGTATACTTTACTCGATTACTGTAACATGTTTCCACATTTATAGAATGTAAAAAACTGTACAGATTGGAAGTTTAAAACAGTTATCACACGTCTCTCCGAAATTTTGAATCCTTTCATTTGTATGGAACTTGCTGAAGATGAGCGACTTTCAAACAAGTGACACAAGAGCTTTCAAACATGTAATAGATGCTTCTCTTTCAAGAACTGTAATGTTTTAAATTAATTGTTTTCTCTTTATTTTCTTGTAGCCATAATGCAATAAGTTGTTATGGTAGTTATGATGTTGATAGTGTAATGTATTATGTTAGAACTTTACTTTTTTCTTTTGATATAGTCATTGTTTGAATATCTATCCTTTATGAAGTTCACCAAACTATGGTCTTGTTTTGGAGTCCAAAGTAGCAGTTTTAAATTTTTTCTAAGTATGCATTTTTCTCTTACCTAGTTATCACTGTTCAATTTTCATGGCCAAGAGTTTAAAAGTGGGTGGTCTAATGTGTACTACCTTATAAATTACTCCATTATTGATATTGTTTGAGGTTATGTATAATTACTGGAATTTTGAAATTTCAGATGTCTAACTGTTTGCACTTTTTGTTCATACAAGCTATCAGTTTTTTTTAAATTTGTTTCAGCAATTATATATTCAAGAAATAACCTCAATATTTAAAACTGAAAATATAAATTTTAAGAATTTCCAAAACAGATAACTTTATCTGATCTATTTTTTTTTTCAATTTCCACCATGAACACTTAAATAATTTGAATACTTCGGGGTAATGTCAAAAATATACAATATTGACACGTTTATGTATACATTAATTTATCAACAATGTTATATTGAGGCAATATTTTACACTTACACTTTATTTCACTACTAATAAATAGGGTAGAAATGATTTTAAAATTTTATTTTAATAAATAAATTTATGCATTTAGATCTGTTTGATGAGCTAAAAAAATATGAATTAAATAACACAACTCTAATTATTCTGCTTTTGACTTAAATGTTTTTTACGACACAATAAAAATTAGGATTAGAGACGGGATAAAAATTGAAAAATTTATCCCTCACTAAATTAGGGAACAACTTTTTATCCATAATATAAAATATTTAAAAATACAAAAATACCTTTATATTTTCTATTAAAAATATTTTATGTCCCCCTCTCATCATTCTCTATTAATATTTACATGAAAATACAAAAATATTTTTTTGTCAATTTATTTACACTATGTTATTAACTACTTATTTTATTTATAAGCAACTTTATTAATCCACAAAATACATAATATTAACTACTTTCAAATATTAAATCATGAATTTTATTAATTAACATTTTACAATTCATCAATCCATTAGCCAACTTTATTATAACATTTAAGATTATTATTCTTATGTCTGGAAACATATTAAATAAGTTATGAATTGTATTAAGTGCCATTTTATACATATTATTAACAAAGTTAATCTATTATGTAAGAATTTTTTTTATATTAGAACACTTAATAATTAAATTATGAATGATATTAATCAATTTTTTTACACTCAAGTGATTAATTTTGCTTTATTACTTAAAATTATTATTTAATATAAAGATATATATTAACCCTATTATGAATCATATTAATCAAGTTTCTATACACCATTAACTATAGAAAGTAAGAGAAAAATATATTAAAAATTCAATTTAAAAAATTAATTGTTTACCATATTTGTGAAGAGTGACGTACAATATGTAAGGTTGTGTTAAAATGGCATTACTATTAATTTATTTATTACAATTAAAATAAAATATTATTATTTATAAAGATCTAAATTGAGAAAACAATTAAAAGTCCTAGACAAAGTCAAGAAAAGAAGATCTTAGAAGTTATTGGTAAATTCAAGACATTTTTCTTTCTCAGTGGTTATATCAGATATATCTTATAACTAAGTTTCTCATTTGTAAGAATTACGGTGATTTGTGAGAACTATCAATAGCAATTAGTAGATTATGTCAATGTCATCAATCTTCGTGATCATAAAGGAATTAAAGTTGTACTATTTGCATAAGTCACAGAAAAATTAGGATACAAGAAATTGGAGAAAACTCGATCCAAATTTTGCAACAAAGACAAAATTCTCCAATGAAAATCGAGTCATCGAAAAGTTGTTTAGAAGAAACCCTACTAAATACTTTTTAAAAGAATACTTAATCATTCAGAATATGTCTCCTAGTCACGAGCCCATCTTTAAAAATTTTAAAAGACTAATTAGACAAATATCTCTTATATGTTATAAGCATGTTTATGAATAATGGTGTTTTATATTTTTATGTAATAATACTATAATAATGTATTCATAAGTGATAAGTGTGTCAAACTTTTGAAAAAAAATATATTTTAATAGTATTATAAAATGCCATGCTTGTAAGAAATAAATATTCTTATGTGCTTAAGAACAAATATAGGTTTTAAAATTATTTCTTTTCTCTATAAAAGCTTTAGTTATTATATTCATGTCATAATTTTTCCACATAGATGCAAGTGTGCTTTACATTTTCTTAAAAATGAAGATTTTGTGTATTAAAAAATATCTTACTATCCAGCAATATTACGTTTCTCGTTGTATATGGAATTGTTAGTTCGAGCTTGAGACTTTGTTATGTATTTAAATTGAATGGTCATTTATCCATCTAGTATTAAAAAATTAAAATTATTGTAATCAAATTTAATGTCATAAACTCTTAATTGACCAATATTATTTTGACATATTTTAACTCTTGTAGATATTTTTTAGAAGCATTTAAAGAGTGCATAAGATGTGTCAAAAGCAAAGAATAAAATAAATATTATTTGAGTTACTTGTTTAAGATTGTTTAAGATGTGTGATATTTGTTGTACTATACAAATGTTAGATATTTGTTGAATCAAATTTTTTACGAAATCTTTGTATGAATTATCCAAGGGAATTTCTTAATCCACCCCATGTTCTTCTTAGTCACCTCTACAAAATTTTATTTTCGTCCTCGATATACTGAAAATAAACTTCCGGTTAGCACCCTATTTAATGAAATCCACTTTGGGTGCAAATCAAAGATTTACTTACAGTATGCTATCAAAAATAAATTTCCGGTATATTAGTGAACTTATATCACACCAGAACCTTTCCCCTCTCATAATAGAAAACTTTCAAAACTTTTCTCTAAACCCTTCTCACCAATATCATTTTTTCTCTTAAATAATTAACACAAATCATCAAGCAACAACCAAGGCTTAGTCAATCGAACAACAAACAACTCTTAATCAATCAAGTAAGTGATTTACACATTTTAAGAATTTATGTAAAATCGATTCAAACTAGTGAAATAGGGCTTGAAATGTGTTGTTTTATGTAGTTTACATCATTAGGAGTCATTATAATACTATTTGTTAACTCGTTTTGATGATCAATCAGTGTATTTTGAGGCATTTGGGAGTTTGGGTTGGTTGATGCCGTTGTTCTGTTTCGTAGAGGTAACCGAAAATTTATTTCCGGTTTCAAAGGATGAACAAAACCGAAAATAAATTTCAGTATCTGCATAATTCCCCATTTTGCCGTGAGTCGTATGCTAACATTTCTGTCTTGTTTCTACAGGAGATATGTCTGACTGAGAAGATCGTCTAAGGCATGGTCGGGTTACACAACATGCTTCCTTGCAGAGAGAAAGGAGTCAGGCCACACGGCCTCTGAGGACTCAAGCCACGTAGGCTCCGTCGATATCCAGACATGCTATGTCAGAACCTGCTTCTAATTCTTCTACTTCTTCCTCTCGTAGCAGACGAGAGTCTCCAGTCCATCCCCTTCCGCCTTCGTCATACCGTAGACGCACATCGCCACCATCCTCACCACCATAGATTTATGAGATTGGATCTACATCTCATGGGCCGTATGAGGTGAGACACGATCCTACCTCCTCCCAGTACGTACTAGTACTAGGGCAGTGAGCTGGAGAGGCGGTACCATAGGTCCCTATGGTCTTTAGAGAAGGGCCTTATGACTTATTCGTGCTCACGCATTATCCCTCCCATGTCGCTAGACATTTATGGGATGAAGAGGTACAAAATTTACATTTATGTTTCATTTATTAATTATGTTATGTTATGAATAATATTATGAATTCTAATAGTGTGTTTTTTCTTGCAGGATTGGGATAAACTAAAGGTCATCAACCATGGGAGGAAGATCAACAAGCTAACTCCCCCTGTCGAGCCATGGTTTGATGATCTGCTGCTGACTATAGGGTTAAGATACCTTACCCTTTATGGATATAGCATGGTCAACTGGGGGATGACCAACGCTTTGTAGAGAGGTGGAACGAGGAGACGTCTTCGTTTCATCTACCACACGGGGAGATGACGATCACACTCGATGACATCACCTGTCTGCTTCACCTGTCGATCGGAGAAAGGTTTCTGGATCATGATATGTTGGAGAAGGACGAGGCGATTGAGATGTTGGTTGAGAGGCTGGGGTTACTGTGGAGGAGGCCCTGCAGGAGGTTGATAAGACACATGGCAGCCACGTGAGGTATAACTGACTGGAGACTATTTTTGATCAGGAGGTTGCGCGTGCTACTGCTGCTGATGGTGATCCCAAGCAGTTTACACTTCACAAAGGGATGCCATGAGAGCATACCTTTTGTATTTTGTTGGGACCCAAATATTTATGGACACCAGTGCCACCTACACTAACGTCATGTACCTCAAATTCTTTGCTGATTTAGAGCAGGTCAGTGGGTGGAACTGAGGGGCAACTTGCTTGGTTTACTTGTACACCAAATTGACGGAGACGACTAGGTGGAAGACGAGGCAAATCACCGGCAACATGACTCTTTTGACGGTATAAAAAATTTCTCTTAGCTTCATTTTTTAATTATTTTGATTTTGAAACTAATTGATATAATTTTGATATTTCAGGGATGGATCCTACAACACTTTCCACAGATTTTAGGATGGAAATTTGCTGATGGTTATACCGAGCAGATGCCTCGTGCATGTGCATATGAGCCGCTCAGAGGCAACCAAGCGACACTTGGGTATCGGGTTTACCTGGACCAGATTGTGCATGAGGACATCCATTCCAGTGCCTACGCCGACCACCGCAAGACGATCGCTTTTGATGAGGTTTATCTGTTCACAGGTTGGTTGGCCTGTGGTACTTGGAAGCCTGCTGCCTACATGCCCGAGCGAGTGATACGTCAATTTGGGTATACTCAGACGATTCCTCAACATCCTGCTTTATTTGCTCCTCCGACAATGAAGAGGAGGGGGATGAATGAGATTTTTGCTGATCTTGAGAGTCATCTCGTCCCTATGAAGGCCAGAAATACCATGGCTCCAGACGACATGCTGTGGTACTTCAGGATTTCTCATCCATACCTGATACCGGAGGCTCCAAGGGACCCACCCAAGTCGACTCATCAGGAGATTCTGGAGGAGAAGTAGGCGACAGAGGATCATGCCCAGGACGTGTTGCCTAGGTGTCGCCGTGTCATGAAGCTTGCTAGGGATGACATCGACAGAGGACTGTTTCCTGACGGGTCCGATGTCAGAGGCGTTTTGGAGGCCATCATAGCGGAGGCTCAGGGTGCCCTGGTCTACAGGAGGCAGCGGAGGAACGCCTCGATGGTGACAGGCCGGCTCCGCCATACGCAGTAGTTTATTTTGGTTGTATTTGGACTTTTTTTATTTTATTTCGTATTGTACCGGATATGTTTTATGAATACTATTATTATAAAATTTATTTTGGATCACATTTTTTAGCTTTAAATCGATTTAAATATTGCATGATTTTAATTTGAATAACAAATGTAAAATCTAAATCTATTGCTTATAGTTAATTATTTCTGCATACTATCATGCACAACACCATAAATTTATTTCCAATAGCAAACCGTAAGTAAATTTTTAATTTTACTCAAAAATTACAGAAAATAATACGTACTGAAAATAAATTTCCGATTTTATAAAAGGTATTTTAAATTTTTCAATTGACACTGCGTCCACCCCAAAAATTCACTTATTTGATACATATCGAGTGTCTAGAGGTGTGCATCCTTGATAACCACTGTCCACTTTCATTCAAATATAACCTTTTTTCAATGAAACCTCAATATAATATAGGCCTCTTATTTGTTTTATTCTATACTGTACTTTTCTTGAATATAATAAAAGTGACAATTTTCAGATGATGACATAAGCAAACTATACTACTTAGTGCAAGTTTTATAGGTAGGTAAACAGCCCATTATATTCAAAGCGTGTGAGCGGTAAAGTGGTGGCCTAGAGAATGTAGTATTTCATGCACAATCAACAATACATTACATAGAAACATATAAATGGAATAAACATAGTTATAGTTAGATTTTTATGTACATCTCTTGTCTTGCACCCTATGAGAAACTCAACTAAATTCAACTACTTTAGCTCAACTGCCCTATAAGTTTTCACATAACATAACACAACAAAGAATACGTGCCCCATATATATGCATTTAATTTTTTCGTTATCATCAATGCATGCTATGTCATGGTTGCCAAACCTCTTCTACCCTCCACCATCTTCAATTAATATCGTCTTTATAAATTTCAACCCTAGATCATTTTCATAACTTTCTCTCTTCATTCCAATGGAAAACCAACAAGAACTACAACCTCAAAACAACACTTCTAGTTCTATCCCCTTCTACTTTACGCCTTATTTACCAAATTATCCTTTGGAGTCTCAAGATCAAGGACTAATTGGTGATATTGACTCATGGGGTAACTTTTTCTTAGGACAGAGTAACAATAGTTTGCTTGTTGAGGATGCTAAGGAGACTTTATTAATGGAGAATATTCAACAATGCACTTCTTCTTCTAATATGGTGAATAATATAAATGAAAGTGGGAGTTATCAACTACTTGAGGAAGAAAAGAGAAAGAAATTAGAGGAGAAAAGGGTTAGAGGTGGGAGAGTGAAGAAGCCAACAAAAGTGCCAAGGTTTGCATTTCAGACAAGAAGTGTTGATGATATTTTGGACGATGGTTATCGTTGGAGGAAATATGGTCAAAAAGCTGTCAAGAACACAACATATCCCAGGTATGATATTTCTATGTATATGTCTCATACTTAGAGTGTATAAAGTGAGCTACTGCATAATATCTAAAATTTGTTATTGTAAAACCGGAATTAAACATTACTCCTAAAATATTTGTCGGTAGTTAAATAAAGTCTCTATTTATTTTGTCAAATTTAAATTGACTAATCTATACATGCCACAAAAAATTTAAAATGACTCTGATTTCTTATCTTTGATGTGAATTCTTTTTACAATATTGCATATATGCATGCCAGATATCAATTTTACTCTCTAGAATTTGTTGTGGTGGGTTTTTCAAATTAAATTGTTGAATGATTTGTTTTCTTGTTTTTTCATAAATTTGCATTGGCATAATATGAAGAAGCTACTATCGATGCACGCATCACACATGCAATGTGAAGAAACAAGTGCAAAGGCTATCCAAAGATACTAGCATTGTGGTGACTACGTACGAGGGAATTCACAACCACCCATGCGAGAAGCTTATGGAAACCCTAACTCCTCTTATAAAGCAAATTCAGTTTCTTGCTAGCTTGTAATTGTGAAGTTGTTTTCTACTATTATATATATATTACATGTATGCATAAGTATATATCAAGCGTTAACTTAATTTATGATGATTGATGTTGTAATTGTAAACTCTATGTATACTTTATATACTCACTAATTAAGTGCTTAATTTTACTTGAACTTAATTTATATATTGAATTTATGCACATTACAATTGCACAAGGACCAGTATGAGCTTCTTATCTTTTTTTTAAAACATTACAGTGGTAGTAGGTCCTCCTTCAAAGTTCTAAATATAGTTTAATGTCCGATTCAGAGTTGATTTTGGAGAGTTTTGAAGAGAAATTTTTTAGAGGATTGCGTTTATATTTTTTAAATATGTGATATTTTAAAAAAATTTAAAAAATAAATACTACATTTATTGTTTTTTAAATTTTTTTAAAAATATCAAACACATTTTAAAATATAGACACAATCCTCCATAGTCTTCTCTTCTAAAACTCTCCAAAAACCAACTTTCAAACAAATCCTATTTATTGGTGGATCAATGGAAGAGGGTTTCTAAATTTAGTCGACATTTTATAGAATGTTTAAAGGTGAGATGAGAGAGAAACTTAGAGAGAGAGAGAGTCTGGGAACAAAGAAGAATGGACTGAAGTAAAACACAAAGAAAACCGAAGAAACAGCAACAGCAGCAGCAACAGCAGCAGAGGATCGTACTGGGTGGATAGAAGAGGGAAAGGAGACCATACAGAAATCCAGACTTCAAGCTTTTTTTTCACGGAATTTCCTGAAAATTATGAGGCTAGGGATCTTTTTGAGAGGTTCAAGGAATATGGATTAGTGGTGGACGTGGCCATTCCTCCAAAAAGAGATAAGAGAGGTAAAAGGTTTGGCTTTGTAAGATTCAGAAAGGTTAGAGATGAAGGACTGCTGGCAACACGATTGGACAATATTTTCATCAAAGGTAAGAAGCTACATGCTAATATTCCAAGATACCAGAGAGGCAAACAGGAGGTCCAAATGAGGGAAGCAAGTATCAATCTAAACACCAGAACGGAACAACAAAAAGGAGCTAGAGGAGATATCAAAAGCTACAAAATTGTCAACGAAACGAAAACTTTTGCACAGGCAGTGAATGGGAGTAAGAAGAATGAAGAGAGTAGAAAACAAACTGTGAACGACAACTTTGGAGAGAAATCAGGAGAGAGATTTAGAAGAGGATGGAAAACTAGGGAAAGAAAACCAACTTTTGCTCACCTCAATTTCAAGATTGAGGAAAAGGACATGGAAAGATTTGAAAAGGCTTTTGTTGGAGTTGTAGAAACACCTGGAATGACTTACAACATTCAAGAAGCCTTCCATGGTGAATGATACTTTGGGATCAAGGTTACTCCTATGGGGGCGAACCTATGCCTGCTGGAAGAACAAGAGGAGGGAGAGATTAAGGCTCTAGTGGAAGAAGCTTCGGATTGGATTGGGCAATGGTTCTCTGACATACATCCATGGTCCCCAGATGATGTTGATAACGAGAGGCTAACATGGATGCGATGCTATGGTCTGCCATGCCATGCTTGGAACCCAAAACTATTTGAATTTCTATCAAGGTGTGTTGGAGAATATATCTGCTCTGACGATGAAACACGGGAGCAGTCGAAACTGGATGTGGCGAGATTTCTCATCAGAACAAGTTGCTCATTGGTCCTTAACGAAACATTTAATCTTGAAGTTAATGATCATGTATACGGAATCAAGCTAGTAGAAGACATGCATGGTCCAAAACGCATAGTAGTTCCGACTGAAAATAAGAGAATTGCGGAAGACTTGGTGTCCTCTTCGGGGACGGATGACGGGGAAGAAGAGGACGAAGAGGGAGGCGCGTGGAGTGAAGAAGAATCAGAGAAGGGGGAGGAGGAAGGCTCAAAATTCAAGAAGGGCCATCATGAGAACCAATCACATCACCAAAATACAGCTGCTGAAATCTCTGTCACACGGCAGACTCAGATCAAGAATTATAACATTGAGCCAGAGATAGCAGAAGACACAGAGGATAATAGGGTTGGAGAGACTTACTTTTCTCATGGAATAGATAAAGCTGGTGAAAAGAGCAAAGGTCTTTACCCAACATTGAATGCAGACAATGATGGGGAAGAAGTTAACTCACAAAGACAAGGAAGTATGAGACCAGGGGACCCACCGGGTGAGGAACAAAAGTCAAATATGTTGGGCTTGGAAACTGGGGAATCAGACTCAATTGAAAATTCCCAAATAATAGTAAGAGGCCCAAACTGCCACTCAAAGCCCAACAAGAAAAAAACGTTGGATGAAGTTTTAGAAAATTTAAAAATTCCATATGCACCCTCCTATTTTACATCACTACTTCATTCCCAAATTAACATTAGAGGATCTCAAAACAATACACTGTCTACCCCAAAACTAACGCCAAACCCAGATAGGGCGGATCAAACAAGGCGAGAGGTGCAATCAGAATCGAAAGGAAGCTCAATTAATGATTTCGACATAAACAGGGCCAACCGCAGAATCATTAAATCAATTGACAGTGTGCCAAAGAAAGTATGGAGCATTATAAAAGAATTGGGAATTGAGGGAGAAGAAGATGATGAAGTTTTTGAGGGAGTAGTCAGAGTACTGGAGGATAGGGAGCGCGAGAGATGGGAGAGCGAGAAGGAGGCAGCTGCTTTTGATCCATGAAGATAGGAACTTACAACATCAGGGGGTGTGGGAATTCTGCAAAGAGGGGTAGAATTGGCCAAATATTAAAGAAAGCCAGTGTAGACGTCATGTTCATACAAGAAACAAAGGTTATAAAGATGGAAGATAATACCGTGGCCTCTCTTTGGGGATCCAGGGATTGTGAGTGGTCCTCCAGAGAAGCGGTCGGAAGGTCAGGAGGAATTTTAACTGTCTGGAAGAAGAGCCTGATAACACCTGAATTTAGTTTTACAGGAAAAGGGTTTATAGGATTAAAGGCTAGGAAATCCGGAAAAATTCTCTACTTCATTAATGTATATTCACCATGTCTGATTGTTGACAAAAGAAAGTTATGGATAGAAATCTTGGGCTGGAAACAGAAATTGGAAAAGGGAGAGTGGATTGTAGGAGGTGACTTCAACTCGATAAAAAATGAGGAGGAGAGGAGGGGTCAGAGTGGAAACATTAGAAGAATGGAAATGGAGGAGTTTGGCTGTTTCATAGAGGCACTTGAAGTGGTTGATGTGCAAGCTCTGGGCAATATATATACTTGGATGAAACCAAATGGAAAGGCAAGCAGCAGACTAGACAGAATATTATTATCAGAAGAATTGGTTACCAGTTGGGGAGTTGTGGCACAAGAGGTGGGAGAAAGGGACATATCTGATCATAAGCCAGTATGGTTAAAAGTAAGCTATCTAGACTGGGGACCAAAGGTATTCAAAGAAAACAATTGTTGGTACGATCATAAAGAATTTATGAGCTTTGTAGATAAGGCTTGGAATGAGAATACAACAAAAGGCAAAAAGGCTTATGTGCTCAAAGAAAAAATGAAGTATTTGAGGGACAGACTACGCTGGTGGAATGTAAATGTCTTTGGATGGATTGACTTGCGGATAGAAGAAGATGTTAAGCAACTCAATGAAATAGAAGATTGTATGTTGATGTCAATTATCCAAGCCCCAAATGAACAGGAATCTGAAGAGAGAAACTTAGAAAGAAAGAATCATCAAGAGAATCTTTGGAAAAATCTCCACTTAAAAGAAAGCCTTCTCAAACAGAAGTCAAGATACAAATGGATAAGGGAGGGAGATAACAACTCAAAATTCTTCCATTCAACTATGTCAGCAAGAATAAGGCGCAATACAATAGTGTCAGTAAACACAGAAGCTGGACTGGCTGAATCAGTTAAGGAAGTTAAGGAGACAATTAAGAATCACTTCGAAGCAAGATTCCAACATGACAATTATTCCATGCTTAAGAACATTCGATTTAAATGCCTATCAGGAAAATGAAAATGGAAAATTCACGGAGATAGAAATTAAAACGCAGTGTTCGCGGAGATGGAGATAAAAGTCAGGGCGGATGGATTCAATCGAAATTCATGAGAAATTCTTTGAGCACGGTTGAGGTGACATTGTGGGATTCATACAAGATTTTCATAAACGGAAAACTTCCAAAGCCATTACTTCTTCCTTCTTGGCACTCATTCCAAAATGCGAAAATCCTCAAAGTCTTGATCACTGACCGATTTGCCTAATCTACGGGCTTCTCAAAATCCGTCAAAAGTCCTTCTGCCGATTAAGGAAGTGCATAGGTAAGCTAATATCCAACACTCAATCGGCGTTCATACAGGGAGACAAATTACGAATCGGTGACAAGCGAATTGTGGATTTTGCAAAAAGAAACATTTATTTTGCAAAGTAGACTTTGCACAAGCGTACGACTGTGTGGATTGGAACTACTTAAGAAACATGATGAAACAAATGGGGTTTGGAGAGAGGTGGCGGAAATGGATGGAAGCTGTTGTATTCACAAGTTCGATGTCAATTCTCGTCAACGGAAGTCCAACGAAAGATTTTCAAGCTAGAAGAGGATTACGACAGGGAGATCCTCTTTCTCCTTTCTTGTTCACCATTGTAGCTGAAGGGTTAGCAGGTTTGGTTAGGAGCGCAGTCAGCAGGGGTCTATATAAAGGATTCAAAGTGAATGACGAAGTCGAATACAGTCTCCTACAGTTTGCTGATGATACAATTCTGTTAGGAGAAGGATCTTGGTCAAACTACTGGACAATTAAGGCTGTACTAAGAGGATTCGAAATGGTTTCTGGAATGAAGACAAACATGAGTAAAAGCAACCTCTACGGAACGGGAATAGCAATGACAGAAATGGTGGCTGCCTCTCAGTTCCTGGCATGCAGAATAGGAAAATTTCCATTTAAATTCCTAGGATTAAACATAGGAGGCAACCATAGGAGAATTAGCTTTTGGAAACCAGTTCTCAACAACCTCAAAGGCAGACTGACTTCCTGGAGAAGCAGAATTTTATCCATAGGAGGCAGAGTAACTCTTCTTAAATCAGTTCTGACCAACCTTCCCATATACCAACTGGCTTTTTATAGAGTTCCTACAAGTATTGTTCGACAAATGATAACTATTCAAAGAAATTTTCTCTGGCATGGAGCGAAGGATAAAAAAGGTGTGGCGTGGGTGAGTTGGAAAAACATATGCAGGAGAAGAGAGGATGGAGGGCTCGGGATTAAGGACATAACGAAATTCAACCAAGCTTTACTTGCGAAATGGATGAGGTTCAAGGTAGATAAAGAAGCCATATGGAGGGAGTTATACAAGCAAGATACGGAGAATCAATTGGGCAAGAAGAAGGTCGCAGTTCAAAAGAAACAATCTCTATGGTGGAAGGATTTATTGCGGTTGTGTAAGGATGATAGCGGATAACTAATAAAATTACAATAAAATTAGGGAGCGGGAGAAGGCTCTATCGGAAGGACAAATGGTTGGGAAGTCAAATTGTTTCGGATCTATTTTGGAATCTTGGTCGGAGGAATCGGTGAGTAGTAAAGGCTTTGGGAGGGTGGTGAGTGGAGGTGGAACTTGTGTAACAAGAGAAGTTTGGGGAAAGGAAGCTACAAAGCGGTTTGAGGAATTAGGGAAATCTTGTTAAGCATAGTTCCGTTCTTTGAACAAGAAGATCAAATCATTTAATAAATCAAAGCAATACTGTTAGGTGGTTATGAGATTCTCACGCAGTTGGAGCAGCACAAACAGCAGATGGCGAAGAACAGTCTTGGAACTAGCATGGGAGGCAGCGGTTCCTTGAAAATAAAGATCTTTAGTGGAGACTAGTGCAAGATAGACTACCCACCAAGAAGCAAACTGTATTATTCCAGAAGAAGTAGTATGCACTTTCTGTCAAGAAGAGAAGACTTAAATCACTTATTTGTGCATTGTCCAATCTTTGAAGGTGCTCTGGATGATTTCTTGGTGGGAATTGGAATTCACAGGAAGAAGAATGTAGTGGTCAATTGCTAAAATTTGTAGAGGCTTGAAAGAAAAATACCAAGGAAGAATCTTTGGGAGTATTTGGTTTACTAGTTCTTTGGTGCATATGGAATCGAGGAATGAAATAGTTTTCAAAAATGCGATGGGATTTAGATGAACGTATTACAAAATCATGTGGTTTTCATGGTGGTGGTTAGCGATAGATGAAAAAGATAGAATTCATAGTAGTTTTATGAATGGTTTAAAAACGAGTTATGCACTGTAACTCTCGCTTGTAAAATTCCATTACCTTCTGTAATTGTTTGGGTTGGAGTACCCCTTGTACTCCTTTATTAAAATCCAAGTTGCTTATCAAAAAAAAATAAAAAATGGTCATGTGTCTTTCTCTTAAACTAATTTTTTTTGACAAAGTATATAGATGGGGTTTCTAGAGTATTTTAGATTTGATTCAGCTGGAGATGGATCTAAAGGGACACCTAATCTGTTCGAGCATGCAACTTTTTTGTTTTTTATATCCATATGGAGCTTCTTGACTTACTTCACTTGGATAGACAATTTACATGGTACCTATTACATGATTACAAGGTGCAAAGATATGAAAAGTTGGTCTATTGGGCCATTATATTAATGAATGCAAAAAGGAATTAAAGTTTCAATTTGAAGAAAATTTGATTTCGTAACCCTACAATTTTACTAATATCCCTACACGAAAAAAATTTGGACTACCCTCAAATAAATAATATATATTTTAATTTTATTCATTTTTTCCTAATTTAAAGATTGAAACACCCAAAATTAAACAAATCGGACTACTTTTTCAAAATCTTCCGATTTAATAAAAAATATACCGAAACACTTAGAAAAAGAGTTCCGATATTTTTCAAATTATTTAAAGGGCTATGAAGATGCAAACTGGAATACTTATTTTAAAGTGTTCCGGTGGTTTATTTTTTTTTACTTCTAGACTTTTTGCAACGGTTTAAAATCGTTGTTTTAAATTATTGGCCAACAGAGAGAAACTGTTACCTAAGGTGATTGCTTAATCTTTCATCAAACAAACGCGCGCTTTTTGCAAAATAAATTTTAGGCAACGGTTTTATTATTTGCCATTCACTTTAGGCAACGGTTTAAAACTGTTGCAAAGATCTAAATTTTTTGTTTAAAAAATAAACCACCGGTTCAAAGTGTTCCGATTTGCATCTTCATACCCTCACTTGAAAACCACCAGAATTCTTTTTCTAAGTGTTTCGGTGTGTTTTTTTTAAACCGAAACACTTTTTCCAAGTGTTCCGATTTGTATATTTTTGGTGTTTTAATTTTTTTTTTGAAATGTTAGAAAAAATGATGTTTTTTAAATATGTACTAATTATACGAGGGTATTTCGGTCCAAATTTTTTATGTGTAGGGGTATAGGTATAATTATAGGGGTACGAAGTAAAATTTTCCAATCTGAATATACATCTCTTTATATAGGGAATATGACTCAAGCTAAATCCCAAACAATAACTAACTAAGGCATATAAAAGCAACTAAAAGACTAATCTAAGTGGAGTTAGTTATAACTATAATACACCCCCATAAGTTTGGGGTAGATATACGATACTCCAAGCTTAGACAAGTGAAAAGAAAAAGGTTTGAGGTCCAAGGAATTGGTGAAGATGTTTGCGACCTGTTGTGAACAAGATACGGGAAGAAGGTGAAATAGGCCGAGTTGAAGCTTTTCGTGAACAAGATGGCAGTCCAAATCTATGTGTTTAGTGCGCTCGCCGAAGGACAAATTGTTGGCAATATGACGGGAAGAAGCATTGTCGCAAAAAAGGAGAGAAGGCTCAATGAATTGAACCTGTAACTCATGAAGAGTGTTGGTTAACCATTGGATTTAGCAGACTGTAAAAGCCATTGCACGATATTTAACTTCTGTGGAGTTGCGGGACACTGTGGGCTGTTTCTTCAACTTCTATGAAATTAAATAATCTCCTAAGTAAATGCAGAAGATGCTAATTATGGATTTGCGAGTGTCGGGGCATGTTGCCCAATCAGAATTAGAAAATTCTTTCAATTGAAGTGTTGAATGGACTGGGAAGAACATACCATGAGTCGGGGAATTTTTCAGATACCGCAGAATGCGCATGGCTACAATATGGTGAAAATGTGTGGGATGGCTCATATGTTGGCTGAGTTGTTGAACCGAAAAGGCAATGTATGGTATGGTGTTGAGTAAAAAAATTAGTTGTCCAACAAGTCTTCTATAGGTTGTTGGATCCTACAGTGGTGTTCTCGTGTTTTACTATAGCTTGGTGTCTCTAGACATGAGAGTGGATGTTGGTTTGCATTCGAGGAGACATGCACTTGAGAGGATATCCAAGTTGTACTTTCTTTGATAGATATTTATGCCAGAGTTGTTCCTTGCCACTTCCAATCCTAGGAAGTACTTTAATGTGCCGAGGTCTTTGATATGAGAAATGTTGTTGTAGGAAATGTATGAGTTTATATGATTTTCAAATCTAGGAGGTTGGTGTATATATACTTCTTCAGTTATGTATCCTTTAAAAAATGCACTCTTAACATCCATCTGATACAAGTCGCAGTCGACACTGGGCTTATCACAGTAGGATTTTTCCCAACAAAAGTTGAATTCCCTATATGACCTGCCATCGATTCAATTGGTTGTTTTGTATCTGGAGCATTATTTTTAGGAAGGGAAGTGTTTTTTGGATGGACCATTTCTGCGGGAGTTCTACCACTTCTCAAATGCATAAAAATCTAGACATTGGAAACGTTTCCTCATTCAAAGACACAAAATCAATTGTAAATAAACAACTTTTCTTATTGAAAGTTAAAATTTGGGCATGAAAGGTTGTTTACTGGTATTTTTAGCAAACAATCACGAGTTTAGTTCACTAAAGAGATTTACTCAAAAAATCTCAAAGACATATTGTGTAAAAAGGGATATTGAGAAAAATGTGTTTATTTTGGATTTATAACGCTCGAATAATAAACAACTGGAAACAAACAAAAAACTTTGGAAAAAGATAATAGACAAGACATAAAGTAAATGAAGTAAATGACATTTAATGTAAATCCTTTAAATGTAAAAGATTTGCGGAAAGCTTAAAGGGGTGGACGCAGACTCACATATCTCAGAAATTATTTCGCTAGATGACTTAAGTACTTTAGTTTTATAGAGAATTAATGAGGGTTTGCGACCCCGACTACAATGCATAAGCCTGCATTATATACTATTACAAAGATAATAGTCGATGACAGTTAAATCCTAAAGACATGACACATATTCCACTACTTAGGACTTCATGCTCTAACTTGCTTCCACACGTCTTCAAGGATATAACTGCAAAAAAACCAAGAAATCATGTTGGTAACTATGTCGATAACTCCTTTGAACTTTCTCAACTGCCTTCAAGAATATCTTATTCAGTTCCGTAACACTTGTCAAATAATCTCTTCACTTAGCTAACTCTTAGACTTAGAAAATATGTTAAGTCCTAAATAACTGGTGATCTTGTCGAATCTAAGTATTATGTCGAAAACCCTTTTTGAGATTTTGGACAAGCTCTATCGAGAGTGAACCTAATCTTGTGGATCTATTCTTGAGATTCTTCTATACCATGTTCACAACGCTTCTTTGAACACTTATGGTCGACGTGGTTGATCAGTCGAAGCCTTTTCAGTCGAGACTTCTTAACACTTAATATTTTCTCAACATGACTATCAACATTTTTTGTTGACTTTTCTCCAACAAGAATCCCCAAACTAATAGTATGTGATTATGAACTAGAAATTAGTTAGTTAATAGTACAGGCTTATACTTCTCTCAATTGTTCTTTATTCTTTTTTATTTCCCTCAATTTACAAATATCTTGTAATTCAAATTATCCAAATAAGAGATTAATTACTATGAATTGTCTAGGTAAAATTTTTATCCGATCATTATATTACAATATTCACAAGTGATTAAAAGATAAAAAACAAATATTTATAAAAATTTAACAATTATATTTTGGAAAAATACTCTTTTTGGTCCCTTAACTATACCTCGGGGTACAGTTTGGTCCCTTATATCTAAAAAGTGTCAAAGTGGTCCTTTAATTGTTCAAAAAGGACCACAATAATCCTTTTCGTCCAAAAGGCGCTAATAGACGTTTGTTTTGTATACGTGGCAGGTGACATGGACTGATATAATCTTCTTCTTCTACCTTGGATTATTCCATCGTTTTGTTCCTTCTCTTCAACCCAGTTCCCCAAATTCTAGGGTTCAGTAGTTACCTTCGATTTTGAAATTGGTTGTGGAAAAATGAAGCAGACATCATCAACCAACACATGGCAGTGTTCATTTGAGTCGAATGTGAAGAGTGATTCATGTGTAGATGGAAATTTCAAATGGAAACCCATATGTGGCTGTGGGGAGATGGCTGTTCTTCGAAGGGCTTCTACTGTGACGAATTTTGGGAAGCAATTTTGGGGTTGTCGTCATTATAAGGTAATTATGAGTTTATGGCAATTCTGGCTATTTCATGTTTATGGCAATTCTGAGTTTCGTTATTAAAATTTGAATTGGAAATAACACAGGGTTCAACACAAATTGGATGTGGATATTTTCAATGGTACTATGATGATGTTGTGGATGAGAAAGACCAGTTTATGAAGAAGCATAAGGGTCGGTTAGACAAGATGCAAATTGAACTTGATGCTGGAAAATTGGAGTTGTTATCTTTAAAGGTAACAAACGATGGTCTGAAACAAAAGATACTGGAGTTACAAATGCAAATTAAGACGATGTTGAATTCGGAAAAAAATTATAAAAGAATGTTATGCATTGTTTTGTCATCTATAATATAAGAAAAGTTGATGTTCTAGAAATCACCCTTTTACCCTTTGTTACTTTTCAAACATATTACTAATTTGAGGTTAAATATTGTCTTTTTATTATAGATTCCAACCAATTCCCACATGGTTGTTCATCATTTCATGTGCAACAAAAAATCATATTCATATTTTTATCTTTCTTTTTCATTCCCAATGTTATCTTTGACAATCTTATCATATCTCTCATCAATACTTTTTTTATTTCTTAACCCATTTTATTTAACAAACACATATATCTCCATATATTTCTTCTCATCTACTCATTCATCATGTCTCTCCTCTCACCATATTTATATATATTTTTCATTATCTCACAATGTTGAAACTTCCTCATTGTTTAAATTTCTTCTTTCAACATTTCATAATATTAATTTAACATTTGATATGTTTTTCAAGATAAAAGGTAAATATGAGTTTCAAATAGTTTTTCAATTTCATCCTTCCAAGTATAGAATAAGAAATAATAGAATAAGAAATAATAAATATAACTTTTTTTTAAAAATAAAAATAGTTGAAAATAATTTTTTTTTCTTCATATCTACTCTTTTTAAAACTTAAGTTTTATTGTTCTTAAACAAGTTTCATAGATCTATATTTTTTTTTATAGATTTATCCTTTTTTTCTTAAGTAAAAATGGTAAGAGAAACTTAATAGAATTTATAGAAATGTCATATTGTATTTTTCGTAAATTTTCAGATATATTTGTAATCGATACCTAAACAAAAATAATATTTGAATACGGGAACAAGTCTATTATTGATTCAAATATTTTTATATACGAAAAATAGTATTTATGATTCAAATATTTTTTTTAATCTAAAAGTGATATATGATATAACATCTATTATTGATCTAAATATTTTAATATACGAAAATTTACTATTAATCTAGATATTTTTGTAAACGATGCCTAAACAAAATAATATTTGTATCGGAAAAACTCTATTTATATCGAGAAATAATATTTGTATATACTAAAAATGATATTTATACTACAAAAATATTTGATTAAAAAATGGTATACGGAAACAAATTTATTATTGATCTTAATATTTTATATATGAAAATTTACTTTTGATCCAAATATTTTTTGTAAATGATACGAAAACAAACATAACATTTGTATAGGGAAAATGTATTATTTATCCAAAAGCGTAAGCGGAAAAATTATATTATTGATCTAAATATTTTTATATCTGAAAATTTACTATTGACTCGGATATTTTTGTAAACTATATACGAAAAAATTGTATCTTTGAAATAAATCATTATAGATCTAAATATTATTATATACAAAAATTTACTATTGATTTGGATAATTTTGTAACGATACCGAACAAAATAATATTTTTACGGAAAAATATATTATTGATTAAATATTTTTATATACGAAAAATAGTATTTATGATCCAAATATTTATCATCCTTAAATGATATAGGCATAAAATCTATTATAGATCTTAATATTTTTATATACGATTTTTTATAATTATTAATCTAATTTTTTTAACCTTTTATTTAAAATAAATATATTATGTAAAAATATGCGCGTACCAGATCAGAACCCGTGTGTAGGCACGGGTTTGTTACTAGTTTGTCATATGGAAAATGTTGTAATAATTGTTCTATTAGAATGTTTAATTAGAATGTTGGACCATGTGTTATGTAATGTTCTGTATTTGAATTCAACAAATGTTTAATTAGAATGTTGGCTATTATTATAGTATGTTTAATATAGTATGTTTGAATTCAACAGTTAATATTACAGGTCCACAAAGTTGTAAACAACGGTTAATTATAAGGTGGTGGAAACCACTAACATTCATACATTACACAATCAAAACATAACACCTGATATTACAGGTCCAAAACATAAAGCCTAATATTATAGTTCCATAGGTCCAAAACAACTTGATTTTACAAGATCAAAACAAGTTAACATACAACAATCCTAAACTTAACATAAGCAATCCTAGACTTAACATAAGCAATCCTAAACTTTCCATTTTGGTGTTTCTCTCTTAGTTGGCGTTGTCCTTCTTGTTGTTGGACCTACAACAGTTTTTGTTGCATTCAATCTAATTGTTGGACCATGTGGGACAAATGGTGCATTTAGCCTTCTAACTGGCAACTTTCTGGATGATTTAGAAGAAATTTTCTTTGATGTTTGGGAAATAGGAATGGCGAGTTGGTGAGAAGCCAAACGAATCTTGGTGAGAAGCCATTGGTATAGATACTGACTAAGATGCCATGATACGGATGCTAAGCGAGATGCACGAGAAGCCAGTACAGATCTTTGGGTGAGATGCTTGGGGTTATTGAGTACAGATCTTGGGTGGAGGCTTGGCGTTATTGATGCAGGAGTGGCTAACTGAGATGCTTAACTAGTAGAAGACACCTTACAAGTAAGCTTGTCGTGCCCTAACTTCTTACACCTGCTACACTTTATGATGAATCATGTCCTCCTCATCTTTTTATTAGATCCATCTATTTCTCCTTGCTCTAAATTCCTCCTCTTCTTTGGCCTTCCTGTCATTTTCCTAAATTGGGGGGTGGGGGAGAGAACATCAGGATACTCTATTCTGCTCCATAGGTTTGAGCCATTGACAGGGTATATTACAGGCTTGTACACTTGCATGTATCTTGATTTCCTATAGTAATCAGGTATATAATCTTCAATGTTCTGGTTCCTACTTTTAATTGCTGCAAGTGAATGCACACAAGGCAGGCCAGTTAGCTCTCATCTCCTGCATGAACATTTTCGATCCTTCAGATTGACTGTCAATTTGTCAGCTGAATTTTCCATATGCCTCACTTCAAATATATGCTCATCAGACATCCTAACACAAATTCAAATAACAAAATCAACCATTTTAACACATAAGTTGTGTAAATTAAAATTACAAAATCAGCCAGTTTAACTCAAGTTACCTGACTAGCCACATGTTTGTGTACGAACTTGTTTTTTCAATTTTCTTCATAATGTTAGGCAACACATCAACATCTTCTAGTTTTTGAAACTCATCCTGTTTGTAGCCCACATCTCCATCATGTATATCCTAATTTCTTCCACCATAGTTATCAATGGCTTGGACCTTGCCTCCAAGATGACACTATTAAATGTTTCTGACATATTATTGAGAACTGCATCACATTTGTTTTCAGTCTTGAAATATGATCTACTCCAGAACCTTGGAGGTGTGGCTATCGTGTGTTTGTATGCTTCTCCATTGAGATCTTTCATTACTCTCATCTCCCTTTCCCAAGCTTGGGAGTATGTTGACTTGGCAGCTTTCCATATTATTTCCTTTAGTTTTTTCCTTGGATACCTCTTCCTGAAGTTATTGTAACGGTGCCTAACACAGAACCTTTGTTCTACTCTAGGTAAGAGTTCCTCCATTGCAGGCAGTAATCCCTATGTTATCAAGAAATTAAACATGAGATATGAAAAGTTACAACATTAAAGGGAACAAAATAATATACTTAGAGTCATACCTTTTGTTGATCAGAAATAAATGTGTATGTCAGGCATTCCTCTTTCCCACCAAGATCATCTATAAGCAATTCTAAGAACCATATCCAGTTATCTTTGTTTTCACTCTCCACCACTGCATATGCTATTGGTAGCATTTGGTCATTGGGGTCTCTTCCTATGGCTTCCAGTATTTAATCTCCACATAGGCCTTTTAAAAAACATCCATCAAGTCCAATGAAATGTCTACTTAACTTGAAACTTCCCTTGCAAGCTGCCAAACATATGTACAACTTTTTGAAATGTAGTTTTTGATCATCACCACCTTCTTGGGCAGGTTGTACACTGACTTTGACAGTTGAGCCAGGATTAGATTTTAGTAGCTCATGTGCATAGTCATAGACCCTTGCATAATCTCCTAGGAATGATCCATCAACCATGTCTCTTGATGCAAACCTAGCCCTTATAGCCTTGGTTTTGTTGACCCCCACATTCCACTTTCTCTGAACCTTTTCCCTAATATCCTTCAGCTTCATTCTAGGGTTGGTTTTAAGTGAATTTAGTAGCCTCTTGTTGAGCCATTTAGTCTTCAACAACTTCACATTATATTCTCTACTGCAACTATGAATGTCAACTAGTTTTCTTAGTTGCCAAGAATCCTCATCTTTCAATTTAGTGACTTCCCATGCACATCCAGCCTTACACCTAACCCTAATCCTTACCTTGTCATTTTTAATAAACCTTAAACCTCTACCATTTTGGACTGGATAAGTGGTAATTGCTTCCTTGAAACCTTCTTTTGTACTGAAATAAGTTCCCACTTCTCATTTGTAATTGGTCATATCTTTTAGAATCCTGAATATGGGATACTTCCTTCTCCTAACTCTACTGCTATCATCACTTTCACAATCACTTCCAAGATCCTCACTTTCATTATCACTTCCTTTACTATCATCACACTTGTCCTTACCATTTTTGTTGTTTACTTGTTCATCAACTACTCCTTCACAATTATCTAAGTTACCCTCTTCCTCTTTAAGTTCAGTATCACATTCATCAGAATCATCATCAAATACTACCTCCATTACACTATCATAGTTGAAGCTACTATCCTCAGAACTATCATCAGAATCAGTAAGTCTCACATCATCATCAACCTCACTAGCCCTTTGTCCAATATCATCATCATTAGCCCTTACATCATTCAGATTATCATCAGCCCTTACATCATTCTCATTATCATCAGCCCTTACATCATTCTCATTATCATCAGCCCTTACATCATTCACATTATCACCAGCCTTTACATCATTCACATTGTCATCATCTACACTTACATCATTCATCCTAACATCATCTACAACTACCTCTGTTTCCTTCAACATCTCCTCAATCTCATCTACTATCACGTTAAGTGGAATCTCATCTAGCACAACTTCATTGTCATCTACAAAATCAGGTTGGGACAATGTGTGTTGAATAAAGACTTCAACACTGAGATGGACCCTATATAGATCAGCTATCTCTAAGGCCCATTTGTCATCATACAACAAATTCATCCCAGCTGTTGGATCCTTATAATATATCTTCTCTATCTCTGCATACCCTAGTTCCTTAATCGCACCTATCAACTCAGAAAATCCCCACTTATAAGCATCTACTCTCAAATCAGCAATCTCACCTCCTTCGTACACACTCAGGTCGTCACTAACAAAATAACCACTATGGTGGATCGTAATGTGGAAAATTTCTTCCATTTTTAAAATATGCCCTAGAAACCCTAGATACACGAGAAGAACAGAGATTTTAGAAAAATTGAAGGGAGAATAAACCCTATATACAAGTGAAGAACAATGGATTTCAGAATAAATTTACCTTTCAACGAATTTCCTCTTCAATTTCACCTTCAGGAGTGTCGTTTGCAGAAATGAGTTCTTCACCTTCAGGAGTGTCGTTTCGTTTGCACTTCTATTTTCTCAGATTTTCTATGACACAGATTTTCTCTAGGTTCTATTTTATTACATTAATACGTGTCTAAATACTAAAATCCACATATGATAATTACTTAAGACGTGTCAGCCACATGTACGCCACGTACACCCTTCACTTGACTTTGACTAACGTGGATGACGGAAAGGATAAACGTGGTCCTTTTTGAACAATTAAAGGATCACTTTGACACTTTTTTAGAGATAAGAGACTAAACTGTACCCCGAAGTATAGTTAAGGGAACAAAAATGATATTTTGTCTTATATTTTTTTGTGTGCAAAATATCTTAATTATGTGGCTTAATCATAATTTTTAAAATTTATTAATATTTAAATTTAATTTCAATTGTATCTCAAGTATTACAGATTAGTGAATTGATTTAATAATGTTAATCGAGATGCTGGATTGAAAAAAATGCTTATTGTATATATTAATATTATCATTAACATTAATTTTTTTTATTTATAAAATAACATGATATGATCCGTACAACTGCCGACTTGAACAAGTGGATGCTTTACTAATCCAACCTTTACTATGGAGTAAACTTGTCACAAAGAAGAAAAAAGAAAATCCTAAACCAATCACAATGCATCACTTGGAACTTGAAAACGAAGGGTCACTAAAAAACACTTTTTTGTAATACTTCTCTAGTCCTATTTTCTCCCCCCTTAACTTGTGGCTAATGTTTCCATAAAAAGTAATTCATGGCCTTATTAGTAGGACTACTAGCACATTAACCTTCATAACTCACCTCACGTTCACAGGCTTGCTTCATTTACAATATTCACTTTCTCCTCTCTACTCAACAATCGACGTGACCGCACCACCATCAACCCTCATCAACCATGGAGGTTAGTTTTCTCATCAACAATTTCTTTTTCCTTCTCTTTTTAATCACCCAATTTCACTTTTTTATTCTCTAGCAAGTTTTTTAAATTTAAATATAATATTTTCTCATAATTATTCTCCATGATAAAAATAAAACAAATCTTGGAGACTCATGAATCAAAATCAATGAGACACACGGTGCGACTGCATAACACGCAACGCGCTTCACCCACACAGGATCAAAAACACTTAAGGAAGGAAACGATACCGACAAGACAACAACATTATTATTATTATCATCATCGGATCTAATCCGATTCCGGATCGGACAACGCGGTAGGGACACGTGCGACGCGTTTCCCGCACGTGCCAACCCCTTTTTTTGTCTTTTTCGTTTTTGCGTATAAATTATGGGAGTGGGTTGGAACTTGAAGGTGCTGTTGTGTGATTCTGATATTTACGATGTCGAAAATGTCGCAGCTACTAGACAAAGCCAAAACCTACGTTGCTGAGAAAATCGGTGAAATGCCGAAACCAACGGCGAGTATAACCGACGTTGACTTCAACCGCGTGAGCCGTGAGAGTGTCGAGTATTTGGCTAAGGTTAACGTTTCAAATCCTTATTCAACTTCAATTCCAATCTGTGAGATCACTTATTCCTTCAAAAGTGCTGCAAGGTTTTGTTTCTTACCCTTCTTTCATTTTCAATATTATCAATATTGTAAAAAATATCATAATAACACGCAAACAGACAACAAACCGCAGATACTAGGTTTATTATTATTAGATCGATGATGTTTGATTTTGTGTTTGGTGATAATCAGGGAGATAGCATCAGGGAAAGTACCAGATCCAGGATCATTGAAGGCAAGTGACACAACACTGCTTGAAGTGATGGTGAAAGTGCCTCATAGCATATTGATAAGTTTGGCTAAGGATATTGGTGCTGATTGGGACATTGATTATCAGTTGGATATTGGATTGGTGATTGATCTTCCTGTTATTGGAAATTTCACCATTCCTCTTTGTCAAAAGGGTGAGATCAAGCTTCCAACAGTTTCCGACATGTTTGTTTAGTTTGATCTAAACCTATGAATATTAGACAAAAAAATAAAATAAGTAATAATGTTGTCAATTTTCTGTTTATCAGTGTGGTTGTACTTTTTATATTATAGAGGTGTTTACAGTATTTGAAATCGCTGTTTTCAATGGAAGTTATACTTAATAGGAATAAATACTTCCATTGAAGAAGTAATAGGCTTATGTTATATGTAGAATCTTGCTTATTTTGGTGAAAATGTGAAGAAAAAAAAGACAATCGAGAATATAGAGACACTTTGTCCAAGAGTATTATGTATTTGTTGTGTTTAGCGTTTAAATAGCGGAAAAGTCCTTTAGAAGAAAGTGAATTGATATTTATATCGAACAAGCATAACTGCAGGGAAATGTGTGATTTTTAACTGCAATTCCAATCCAGTCTATTAGAACACAGCCACAATTCCAACACTCGATTCACTTCAGCAGCAAACCAGGCCCCAACTTAGACAAATCCTCACTGTCGAGCCCAACCTGCTAAATCTTACAACTCAACAATACTAAGGCAGGCCCTCAGATTCACATTCCTCAGATGTGGACAGCCACCTCCATGAGTACACTTTAGCTTTCTCGACCAGTTTTTCTGAATCTAGCTCCTTGTTGCAAAATAATTTGTCGATCATGGCTTTCCATATGCTCCAACCAAGTACACACGAATCAAACCACACATACTTTCGATGACACTGCCCTTCCCTGTAAGGGTTGTGATTTTACTAACAATCCATAAAGAACATTATAATAATAAATGGATGAATATTATATAGTTTTGATTCAAGAGTGTGGGATTACAACTAGATTCAATACTAGAAAGATAGAAGAAAGCTAAGTGCAAGACTTTAGTTATTACTCTACAAGAGAGTACCAAAGAGAGCGAGGAGAGACTTCATCAATTTTCTTCCATGCCTTTGTTTCCAATCAATGCTCCATTTTATAGAATGGTAATGGAATATTTCTTGTTAACTTTATTCCCTTGATTGTTGGATCAAGTTGATTGTTGGATCAAGTGACAGGTGTCTTTTATCTCTAACCATTTTAATGACTCACTTTGATGAGATGACTTTTCTATAATTTGAATCATAACATTCCGCCACCAACAAGCCCTTCAAATTGAGCAAAATGTGTCCGATCTTCATTGTATAATGTTGTGGATATGACATTCCTCCTTAAAAACATTATCTTTCATAGCTAATCTATTTGAAAGATCCTCCATATAAGACGAGAAACTTTCAAAGGGATCAATTTATGCCACGCCTTAGATCATAAAAAAATAAAATGGTTAGGGAGACTAGAAAGAAAATCCTTATAAAACTCTTTAATAGGAATATTGAATTTTACCACTCACATATTTCGATTGCACACAGACCTTTCCATCACTGAGTCGCCGTTACTAGTTAATCCTCTAAGAACCTTTATACTTCTGTATATATTCTTTAGAGCATTGAGCCACAACCACTACTAAAAAAAATATATTAGAACAAAGGTCTTTAACCTTTATACTTCTGTATATATTCTTTAGAGCATTGAGCCACAACCACCACTAAAAAAATGATATTAGAACAAAGGTCTTTACCTCATGTATAAAAATATATGAAGTAAAAAACATTGGTCAAAAGATTTTACATCAGACCATTATTTCAAATGATATGAAAAATATTTGATTTAGGAAAAAATATAACACGGTGGCAGTTTGATAAATAAAAAGAAAAATATTTCACATTCAGCCTAAATTTCCCCCAATGTAAAAAGTCCAATGATAAAAAAATAAAAACATGGTGGCAGTTTTGAAATAAATTGAATTTCTTCTTATAAAATAAAAAAAATAAACATTGTGGCGCTGCATCGGGCCTATATATCCCCGATGTAAGAAGTCCAATAAAAAAAATTAAAATACGGTGACAGTTTTGTAAATAAATTAAATTTTTGTTATAAAATTAAAAAAAAATTACGGTGGCGCTTACATCAGGTAAAATGTCCAACCGATATAAAGCCCCAATAGATTTCACAAAACTCTAACTATACGTGTAAACCCACAACCATATTTCACAACAATACTATTCCTCTTCCTTCTTCCTCCCACAACGCGGCCCACTCCCTCTGTCGTCTTCCTTCCAACTTCCTCCGTCGACTGGAGCGTCTCCATCCCCAACGCGTTCCACTCCCTCAGTCATCTTCCTTTCGGCTTCCTCTGTCGATCATAGTGTCTCCATCCCCAACGCGCGCGGCCCACTCCCTCTGTCGTCTTCCTTCAGGCTTCCTCCGTCGACCAGAGAGTCTTCGTCCCCAACGCGGCCCACTCCCTCCGTCGAACTCCGGAGCATCTCCGTCCTCAACCAGTCTCTCTGCGTCGGACTCCGTTTTGCACTGTTGCTTCTCACGTCGTTCTTCTTCGCAACTGGTGTTCAATTCGTACTCATATCTATTTTAATTTTTCCAATCTCACTACAAGAAAAAACAATATTTGCCGAGGGATTATCCCCTCACAAATGTCAAAACCCCCTCACAAATATGTAAATTGAGGGACAACTCTAGCAGTCAAAACAATTTGCGAGGGGCTAGACACTTCGCTATTTACCCAGGGGATTATCCCCTCGCCAATTGTAGAATAATTTTAAAAAATAAAATAAAATTTGACCAAAAATAAAATAAATAATAATAATAATAGAATAATTATATATAATTAATATAAATTTATATAATAATTAAAATTTATATAATAATATAAATTTAAAATATAATAAAAATTCATCAAAATTATAATAAAAGATTTAAGTTCAACATACTTAAAATAATATATCATACAAATTAAAAAAAAACTCCAAATATTCAACATAATTATAAAATTACTCTTCATTTTGTTCTCTTTGCTCTTCTTCTTCAACAACTCCTTCATTATCATTAGTTCCTCCAAATCCACCACCAGAATTTTGTGAAGCAAAAAATTGATCAAATCTTAAAATCCGCTCATTTGCAATCCGCATTGCTTCTTGATACTCTTGTTGTAACACCCCAATCTACCCAACGTTATTTTAAAATCAGAGTGCCAAAATTTTAAACTAAAACTTGAGGCATTACACTTATTCAACTCGAAAACAACATTAAAATAGTTTACTTCTTAGCGGATACGTAACACATAAGGAATAAGAACAATTCCACCATAATTAAACTTTAACAATTCAACTTTAAATAATCAACCGCAGCGGAAAAATCCCAACATAATTAATTCAAAACGACGTAGCATCTTTGAAATAACGGAAAACCATAATTATTAATCAAGACCACAACTGAGTTCAACGGAATCAAATGCATAAACATAAATAAAACAAAGCGTTCGTTTCCCCCCCCCCCCGAGTGCTACGTATCAGAGCGACGACGCCATAAGCTACTAATCCTCCTATTCTTCATTACCTGCACGTTACCAATATAAAGGTAACGGCCAACAAAATAGAAAGGGTGAGATATCGAATAATATAAGAGAAAGTACGATAATTCATATGCTAGGTAAAGAAACATACATGCGACTCGACAAATGCAGATGCATGTGGATCCATTTGGAACAAAACTCCCAACTTAAAATATGCCAGGTTATCGAGGCATTCAACAAGGCATAAGCCTTCAACTTACAACGTGGTGCCAATCCAGGCCAACTTAAAAATGCACATGCTATGTGGATGTAATTCCAACACGACTTAAACAATGACAACTTAAAATCATGCACGATATAACATCAAATTAATTAACAACATCAACGTCAACAACCAAATACAACTTCAACACGATGCAACGGTAATTTTAACCCAACAACGTCATTTTCAACTTTTGCCACTTAAGTTTACGGTTCTTAGATCATCCAATTCGGACATAAATAACACGTTCCGACAGTATCGACAATCAAGCAACTAAAGTGAATTTCAACGAAGGGACACCGTTTTAATTAACTACCCGTATACCCGAACTGTCCCGTAAAGTTTCGTCCAATTCCGATAAACTATTTTCTCCGCTTAATTCGACTGACAGTGTTATTTTCTGCCCTGTTTTAATTTTCTGCAACATTAGTAATTAGTCCTAATTATTCTAGTAACTAATTCTGTCACTACTTAATAATTTTCTGCATTATTATGGATCATTCTCCCAAGTAATCTACACTGTCAGTTATCATTTGTTACTGCTAAATATTATTTTCTGGTATAGTTCCTGCTAGTGCTAAAGGATTTTCTGCTACTGCTAAATGGTTTTCTGCTACTTCTAAATTCACTTATACCTAATTGCAATATTTTACTTATGCTAAGACTATCAATTGTTATATTACTCTCTCCTAATCACATGCCAAACATTAAATTTCCAAGCCAACAAGCCACAGACAACAAAACAAGCAAGTCATGGCTGAGACCCCCACCCCCATACTGAGGCGGTCGCCTCACACCCCTCTTTCCCATGGAGACGGGCGCCTTCCCTCTCCCTTGGGATGAGGCGGTCGCCTCATCCCTTCTTCCTTCCAGGGGGCGGTCGCCTCCCTCCTTATGGCAGCATGCAGTTTTCTTCCTTTTCTCCCAGACACAGTAACGGTTTCAACCCAAAATTTCAACAAATATTCATGACAACACTGACGATATAACACATGGCAGATTAATTCAACACAACAAGCTATTCAATTCGTTCCAGCAACACAAATTTTATCGATCAAACACGATTAGCAGTGTAATTAAGCAGCCCTAAACCCCACATAAAAATTATCCTACAATCGATTATAAAACCCGAACCCCACCCCTTACCCGTGGATTAAAGGGAACTCGGAAAATCGATCGGAAAATTGCAACTTATCGGACAGCACGATCCCTCCTAGCAACCCTTGTTTCCAATTTTATTCCTTTCTCTCCTTCTGCTTCACTGCTACGCGACTATGGTTTGTTCTTTGGTTTGCAAGCAACAATAATAATCCTTATTTTACTAGGCCACCTAATTATATAGTGGCTTTTTAATATGATTTGGTCTATTAAATCATACTCTCCAAAATACCAATTTATCCTCATAATTAATATCTTATATTTAATTTAACAATTCTACTTGATAAAATAAATCCTACTATTATTTTCACTTTCGACCAATTCTACCCGATTATTAATTTAACAATTCTACCGACAATTCGACTTAATCACTAAATTAATCGGAAAATACTCTATATTTCTTAATTAATTTATTTTAATTAATTACGGGTGTTACAACTCTCTCCCACTTAGAACATTTTCTTCCTCGAAAATTACCTGATTCAAACAACTCGGGATAAGAGTCCCGCGTCTTGCTTTCCAATTCCCACGTCATGTTTTCTCCAGCAGCTCCTAACCATACAACCTTCACCAATGCAATCTCCTTCCCACGCAACGTCTTTGTCTCGCGATCTGCAATTCGTACTGGCATTGTCTCCACAGTCAAGTTATCCCTCACTTGTACATCATCCATACGAATCTCTTGAGACGGGTCAGAAATATACTTCCGGAGTTGCGACACGTGGAACACATCATGCAAATTCGAAAGATTCGGCGGCAACGCCACCCTATAAGCAACTTTTCCAACTCTGTCCGATATCTGATACATACCAATAAAGCGAGGAGTAAGCTTCTTCGATTTCAATGCTCGTCCAACACAAGTTACTGGTGTAACTCTCAAGAATACATGTTCATTTTCCTGAAATTCCAAACTTTTCCTCCACTTATCTTGATAACTCTTCTGTCTACTCTGAGAAGCCTTCATCTTCTCACGGATAAGTTTCACCTTCTCGGTGGTTTCTCGAACTAACTCAGGTCCAAGCACCACACTTTCTCCTGTCTCATGCCAACACAACGGAGTCCTACACCTCCGACCATACAACGCTTCAAAAGGAGCCATTCCGATGCTAGAATGGTAACTATTATTATATGTGAATTCTATCAATGGAAGGCAAGTGTCCCACGAACCTCTCTCTTCAAGAACACATGCTCGCAGTAAATCTTCCAATGACTGATTCGTCCTTTCTGTTTGACCATCAGTTTGAGGATGATACGTAGAACTCAACCTCAGCTTGGAACCCAACGCATTCTGTAAACTCTGCCAAAAATCAGATGTGAACCTCGGATCTCTATCCGACACAATACTCAACAGAACACCGTGTAACTTAACAATCACCCTGACATAAATCTTTGCCAGTTTCGGTACAGGGAAACTGATGTTAATAGGTATAAAATGAGCCGACTTAGTAAGCCTATCAACAATCACCCAAATGGAATTATGCCCTCGCACAGTATTTGGTAATCCCGTTATAAAGTCCATCGAAATACTATCCTATTTCCACTCTGGAATTTCCAACGGTTGCAACAACCTCGCAGGCTTCTGATGCTCAACCTTCGACTTCTGACAAGTCAAACATGCATACACAAATTGCGCAACATCACGCTTCATTCCGGGCCACCAAAATAACTTCTTAAAATCTTGATACATTTTGGTAGCTCCCGGATGAATGCTCAACTCACTTCTATGCCCTTTTTCCAGAATTAATCTCTTCAACTCAACATCATCAGGAATACAAACTCGATCATGGAATCTCAACACACCCGGTGTATCCATATTAAACTCACTAGTTTCCGACTGATCAATTCCCACCACCGAATCTACCAATTTCACATCCAACTTTTGTGCTTCTTTGATCATATCCAAGAATTCATTATTTATCTTCAACATTCCGAGCTTAACACTCTGCGGTGTCATCTCACAAACAAGACTCATATCTCTAAACTGCTCAATTAACTCCAACTCCTTAACCATCATTGCTGACATGTGTAAAGTCTTCCGACTCAACGCATCAGCCACTGCATTAGCCTTACCCGGATGGTAATTCAAACCAAAGTCATAATCCTTCAACAATTCCAACCATCTTCGCTGCTTCATATTCAATTCCTTCTGATCGAACAAATATTTCAAACTTTTGTGGTCGCTAAACACTTCAAATCTAGAGCCATATAGATAATGCCTCCAAATTTTCAATACAAAAACAACTGCAGCAAGTTCTAAATCATGTGTAGGATAATTCTTCTCATGAATCCTTAACTGCCTTGATGCGTATGCAACAACCTTTTCATCTTGCATCAATACTCCACCTAATCCCATCTTAGACGCATCACAATACACTACAAAAGGTTCTTCAGGTTTTGGTAACGTCAAAATTGGAGCCGACGTTAACCTCTTCTTCAACTCGGTAAAACTCTCTTCACATTCTACATCTCACACAAAAGCTTTACCTTTACAAGTTAACTTTGTTAGTGGAAGTGCCAACTTGGAAAATCCTTCAATAAACCTCCTGTAATAACCAGCCAAGCCCAAAAAGCTTCTAGTCTCAGTTACTGACTTTGGAGTTTCCCATTGCAGCACAACATCTACTTTAGATGGGTCTACAACAATGCCACTACTCGAAATAACATGGCCGAGAAAACTAACTTCTTTCAACCAGAATTCACATTTAGACAGTTTAGCATACAACTCTCTTTCTTTCAAAACCTGCATTACCGTCTTCAAATGCTTCGCATGCTCTTCATCTGACTTAGAATAAATCAAAATATCGTCAATAAACACTACCACAAACCGATCCAGATAATTATGAAAGATACGGTTCATATATTCCATAAATATTCCTGGCGCATTGGTAACACCGAAAGGCATCACAGAATGTTCGTAATGTCCATAACGTGTTCTGAAAGCCGTCTTCTGAATATCCTCATCTTTTACTTTAATCTGGTGATAACCTGATCGTAAATCAATCTTGCTAAACACACTAGCACCCACCAATTGATCCATCAAGTCATCAATTCTTGGAAGCGGATACTTATTCCTGATTGTCACTATTTAATTGTCTGTAATCCACACAAAGTCTCATGCTTCCATCTTTCTTCTTTACTAGTAACACTGGAGCTCCCCACGGCGATACACTTGGTCTGACAAACTTTTTCTCAAGTAGATCTTCCAACTGCTTCTTCAATTCCGCCAAATCAGATGCAGACATCCTGTACGGTGCCATAGAGACAGGTCTGGTACCAGGTACAAGATCAATACCAAATTCAACTTCTCGTTCCGGTGGTACATCAAGAATTTCATCAGGGAAAACTCCAGGAAATTCATGCACCACCTGAAATTCATCAATTATAGCTTGATTCTCCATTGACATTGTTGCCATCAATGAAAACATCTCAGCTTCTTCCTTCAACAACTGTCGCAATTGCTTAGACGACATCAAAACAGCTTCTTCTTCTTCAGCAGTTGAAAACCTCACAGACTTATTATAACAGTTAATATGAACGTAGTTATGCTCTAACCAGTTCATACCCAGAATTACATCCAACCCACTTAACGACAAACAAATTAAATCAACAAAAAAATTCCCATCAAAGATCGACAGAGGACACTTCAAGCACACAAGAGAAGTAGTCATTGATCCCTTGGCTGGGACCTCAACTACCATTGTACCATTCATAGAAGATAATATAAGACCCAATCTTTTAACACAATCAGCAGCAATAAAGCAATGAGTGGCACCAGTATCAATAATAGTAATTAAAGGAGTACTATTTATGACACATGTACCTCTGATAAGTTTGTCTTCATTGCCCGACGAATCACCCGCCAAAGCAAACACCTTTCCACTAGATTGTGCCTTCTTCGGTTTCTTGCACTGAATCCCAATATGTCCTTCTTCACCATAATTAAAACATATAATCTCTTTATGCTTGCAATCAGATATTGCATGCCCAGTATGTCCACAACGGAAACACCTCTTCACCTCAGTAGTACAAGCATTGCTCTTGTGCCCAACTTGCCCACACTTGTAACAAACAATACCAGCAAGAGCACCATCTCCCCCACTAGTTCTCTGACCCGGAGCAGCTCTCTGTTTACCTCTACCAGCTGGAGCATCATACGGTTTACCAGGGTTCTGCTGACTCTTGCCTCTTCTATCACTGACAATCTTGTTATGAGCATTATTGTCTTCCTCAAAAATTCGGCAGCTATCCACCAAATCAGGAAAAACACGGATCTTCTGATACCCAATTGCCTTCTTGATCTCAGAATGCAAACTGTTTTCAAACTTAATGCACTTTGAGAATTCAGCAGTTTCCGCGCTGTAATGCGGATAAAACTTGGCCAACTCCACAAACTTCGCAGCATACTCAGTAACGGTCATATTACCCTGCTTCAGCTCAAGGAATTCAATTTCTTTCTTACCTCGAACATCTTCAGGATAATATTTCCTCAGAAATTCTCTACGGAACACAGCTCAAGTGACCTCTTCACCTGCAGCTTCCAATCTTGCAAGCGTATCCAACCACCAATCATCAGCCTCACTAGCCAACATGTGAGTTCCATACCAAACCTTCTGCGCAGTAGTATAATTCATCACGCGAAAGATTCGCTCAATCTCCTTCAACCACTCCAGAGCATCATCAGGATCACGTTTGCCTTTGAACACCAGTGGATTCTCTCTCTGGAAGGTCACCAAACTTCGGGATCCAGCATCCCCACCAGCATTAGGTTGATTCTCCAAAGCATGAGCCATTGCTTCCAAAGCAGCAGCGATCACAACATCATTTCTTCCAGCCATTTCAACTAAGCACTGCAACATAATCAGCAGTTAGATAAAGTAATTAACAATACTCGATTGTTAACGACACAACACTTGGCCGAACGGACCGACCTGCTCTGATACAACTAATGTAACACCCCAATCTACCCAACGTTATTTTAAAATCAGAGTGCCAAAATTTTAAACTAAAACTTGAGGCATTACACTTATTCAACTCGAAAACAACATTAAAATAGTTTACTTCTTAGCGGATACATAACACATAAGGAATAAGAACAATTCCACCATAATTAAACTTTAACAATTCAACTTTAAATAATCAACCGCAGCGGAAAAATCCCAACATAATTAATTCAAAACGACGTAGCATCTTTGAAATAACAGAAAACCATAATTATTAATCAAGACCGCAACTGAGTTCAACGGAATCAAATGCATAAACATAAATAAAACAAAGCGTTCGTTTCCCCCCCGAGTGCTACGTATCAGAGCGACGACGCCATAAGCTACTAATCCTCCTATTCGTCATTACCTGCACGTTACCAATATAAAGGTAACGTCCAACAAAATAGAAAGGGTGAGATATCGAATAATATAAGCGAAAGTACGATAATTCATATGCTAGGTAAAGAAACATACAATAATTTCCACGTTAATCAACAACATGCGATATCCACAAAACAACATAAAATCAACAACAACTTAAAAATGCGACTCGACAAATGCAGATGCATGTGGATCCATTTGGAGCAAAACTCCCAACTTAAAATATGCCAGGTTATCAAGGCATTCAACAAGGAATAAGCCTTCAACTTACAACGTGGTGCCAATCCAGGCCAACTTAAAAATGCACATGCTATGTGGATGTAATTCCAACACGACTTAAACAATGACAACTTAAAATCATGCACGATATAGCATCAACTTAATTAACAACATCAACTTCAACAACCAAATACAACTTCAACACGATGCAACGGTAATTTTAACCCAACAACGTCATTTTCAACTTTTGCCACTTAAGTTTATGGTTCTTAGATCATCCAATTCGGACATAAATAACACGTTCCGGCAGTATCGACAATCAAGCAACTAAAGTGAATTTCAACGAAGTGACACCGTTTTAATTAACTACCCGTATACCCGAACTGTCCCGTAAAGTTTCGTCCAATTCCGATAAACTATTTTCTTCGCTTAATTCGACTGACAGTGTTATTTTCTGCCCTGTTTTAATTTTCTGCAACATTAGTAATTAGTCCTAATTATTCTAGTAACTAATTCTGTCACTACTTAATAATTTTCTGCATTATTATGGATCATTCTCCCAAGTAATCTACACTGTCTATTATCATTTGTTACTGCTAAATATTATTTTCTGGTATAGTTCCTGCTAGTGCTAAAGGATTTTCTGCTACTGCTAAATGGTTTTCTGCTACTGCTAAATTCACTTCTACCTAATTACAATATTTTACTTATGCTAAGACTATCAATTGTTATATTACTCTCTCCTAATCACATGTCAAACATTAAATTTCCAAGCCAACAAGCCGCGGACAACAGAACAAGCAAGTCATGGCTGAGACCCCCACCCCCACACTGAGGCGGTCGCCTCACACCCCTCTTTCCCATGGAGACGGGCACCTTCCCTCTCCCTTGGGATGAGGCGGTCGCCTCATCCCTTCTTCCTTCCAGGGGGCGGCCGCCTTCCTTTTCTCCCAGACACAGTAACGGTTTCAACCCAAAATTTCAACAAATAATCATGACAACACTGACGATATAACACATGGCAGATTAATTCAACACAACAAGCTATTCAATTCGTTCCAGCAACACAAATTTTATCGATCAAACACGATTAGCAGTGTAATTAAGCAGCCCTAAACCCCACATAAAAATTATCCTACAATCGATTATAAAACCCGAACCCCACCCTTTACCTGTGGATTGAAAGGAACTCGGAAAATCGATCGGAAAATAGCAACTTATGGAACAACACGATCCCTCCTAGCAACCCTTGTTTCCAATTTTATTCATTTCTCTCCTTCTGGTTCACTGCTACGCGACTATGGTTTGTTCTTTGGTTTGCAAGCAACAATAATAATCCTTATTTTACTAGGTCACCTAATTATATAGTGGCTTTTTAATATGATTTGGTCTATTAAATCATACTCTCCAAAATACCAATTTATCCTCATAATTAATATCTTATATTTAATTTAACAATTCTACTTGATAAAATAAATCCTACTATTATTTTCACTTTCGACTAATTCTACCCGATTATTAATTTAGCAATTCTACCGACAATTCGACTTAATCACTAAATTAATCGGAAAATACTCTATATTTCTTAATTAATTTATTTTAATTAATTACGGGTGTTACACTTGTGCTTGCCTCCTCATTTCTTCCCGCAACTCAATTTCTCTTCTTTGTATTTCTTGTTGCATCTCTATGATATTTTTACTTGATTGTTTCCTAAAATACTATGATGTTTTTATATACATCTATTTTTTAGTCATAAACATATATTTTTAATCCTAAACATAAATTGTCTTCTTTCAATTTAAAAATATATATAGTATTTATTTAAGTAATAACTATACTTTTTATATAAAAATTTATAATTTTTAGAGGTATAATTTTTATAAGTATCCTTTTTATGTTTAGTCCTATAATTTTTAAACATTATACATATTTCAAAAAATTATGTCTTTTTCAAAAAAATTATGTATACACTATTATACATCATATAATGCATATTTATCTCCTTATTAAAAAGAAAATTTAGTCCCATAATTTTTAAACATTATACATATTTCAAAAAATTATGTTTACTAATTTATTCATAAACATTTACATATTTCAAAAAATTATATTTACTCAATTATTCATAAACATTAACAAATTTCAAATATGCATACTATTTATCATAAAAATATATATTTTCAGAAAATATGTGAAAAATTCAAACACATTTAAAAAAAATAACATATATGAAAATTTTACATATTGTTTGTTTACTCAATATATTCTAATAAATACTGATTTTTTTTTAAAATTAATTAAAAATACTATTTTTAAAATTTATACATATTATTTTTACCCATTGAGTATTTTTTATATACTATTTTTATAAAATATATATACTGTTTTTTAATATATATATATATATATATATATATATATATATATATATATATATATATATATATATACTATAAATTAATATACTGTTTATTTAAAATAATTAATATAATTACATACTATTTTTTAAAAAGTTACATACTGTTTTTAAAAGTAATTAATATATTTAGACATAAATTAAAAATCAAAAAACAATAAATTTTTACAGTAACTATATTTATCTATATAATTTTGATTTTTTTTTTATATTTTATAATCTAATATTACAAAATAAATATATATCAAACTTAAACATTTATATGCAAAAAAAGGGAAAAAATTTAAATTGTGTACCTTTGAAGAAAAATTATAGTGGTTGATTGGAGATTTTCTCTAAGGTTTGTGACTAATACCTTGAAAATAAAAGAAAATTATAAGATAGTTAGACATATAATAAACAGAAAATAAATTAACAATAAACAGAAAATAAATTAGACATATACCAAAAACAATTTATAGTTTTACCTTGAAAAACTATAATTGATTGAAGAGGTTGAATAAAAATCAAGCTTTGTAAAAATGGAGGAATGGGGTAGAAGAAGAAGAGAGAAAGCTAGGAAGGGGCTGTGACTTAGAGAGAAAGAGAGAAAGAGGATGAATTATGTTTTTAATGATTATGATAACATGTTTTAATGTAAAGTTGAAACCGCGTGCCATTAAATGTCATTGCAATTGGCGAGGGGTGCCCCCTCGGAAACAAAACGAGAATCTTTAGCGAGGGGTGCCCCCTCGGAAATAGACGCATTGATGATTGTAGCCTGCACGCACAGTCTGCACACTGCGTGAGTAGACATAAAGTTGTTTAGGTAGCGTGGGGTATTCCCTTGCTATTTACACACTACAGTTTTCTAGGGGTATCCCCTCGCTAAATACCTGAATTTTTGGCGGTATTTTTATTTCCCAGGGGTAGCCCCTCGCAATTTAAAATTTTAAAATTCAAAAATTACATCTTACTTATTTGCGACGGAATACCCCACGTAATTGAATTTTTTTTTTAAAAGAAATTTTCACTTTGCGAGGGGATGTACCCCTAACAACGTTGTTTTTTTATTTGGGATTTAACCCCTTGCTAATTCCCCTTACAAATAATGATTTTTCTTGTAGTGTCTATTTCAGTTAGTAACGAGAAGTAGAGTTTAGACTTTAGAGTTGAAAATAGAGTTTATGGTAGTAGAGTTTATGTTCACTTCCATTGTTTCTTTCTTCTTCGTTTTGTTTGCTTCTCTCAGTCCAGTATGCTTTCTCTGTCACAGCTAGTGAGCTTGTTCAAAGTTTTATTTTGGCTAAAATAATAAATCTAACCCCAAATATTTAGTCCATTTATAATCTCTAAGAATTAAAATCCCCAATAGTCAAATACACCATTTATAATCTCTTTTATTTATTTTTTCTTGTTTGTTTTATTCTATGTTGGCTACTATATAGCTTTGATTATTTTTCAACTTTAACTATTTTTCAACGTTTGGACGGCATTTACGAAACTACTACTATTTTCAAAAGTTTTTAATTTTTATTTTTAATACTGAGTTGGGTTGGCTATCTTTTTCACAATTGATCTAATAAATATGTTTCACTTTCACCCAGTCAAAAATTGTGATTCATCCAAAGACAACCTAATATAACTTTAAAAATCAAAAAGTATGAAACCAAATCCAAACTAAACAAATATTCCAAAGAAAGAACTATTGAAGAATCAGAAAGAAATGTTGGGAAGTTGATCCTTTGATGGATGTGGTTGTGGTTCAAAAGGAAAATGAGGAGATATAGTGAAGTGTGTGAGATATAGGTACCAACTTTTTTGAGATGTATAGATAAAAAATTATTTATAAAAATAAAATATGGGTATTTTGCTTATCTCATTTTAAAAATGATTGTATGTGTACACATGTTTTTTATTATTGTTAATTGGTCTGAAAATTTTCAAGAGAACTTTGAATTAAGTTAAATTCTAGATGATAACACGGAGAGTTTTAATACAGTTTTTGTTTTTAAAGTAACATTATTTCACTCTTAAGTCATTAGAATCATGTTAGTGGAAAGGAGTTTGAATAGTATGCATAAACTCATCCTATACACAAATTATGGCCACTACTTTACACAGAAGACTAATTACAAACAATCTGACGAATATATTGGTTTATAAAATGAAATAATCCTACATATGCGATCTTGGAATTAAAAAGATTAATTAACCTAGTATGTTATAAAACGATTATAGTTTTTCCATTGTAATTAGATTTTATTTTTCTTAGAATTTAATACACGTGAACTAACAATACGTTTTTGGAATCTCTTCGTCAGGCCTTTCTCCATGCGAACATAAGTAAGGATTGTAGTTGGATGAAAGCTAATCGATTAAGTGATGAGTACGAATATGGAGTGATAAAATTTCTACAATTTGCTGAAAGTAATGCTGGAAAAAATCTTCCTCCTACTACTAAAAATAATGCTGAAAAAAGTCTTCCTGTACTCTTTCTCTGTCCATGTGTTCGTTGTGCAAATCAAGAACCAAAACTTAGTAAGAAAGAAATCATGGATCATCTAATATGTGTAGGGATTTCTCAAAGTTATACACAATGGATATGACACGGTCAAATAGTAGCAAAGCCAGATATGTCCCAAAGAGATAATGTTAGTCTCGATATGGATGATCGTTTGGAATACATGATGTGTGATATTGGACAAGATTCGTTTAAGAGGGAACATGCGTATGATACTTTATGCAATGACAAGGATAAACCGTTGTACCCGGGATGCACAAATTTTACACGTTTGTCACTCGTGTTAAAATTATTTAATCTGAAGGCAAATAACAGGTGGACTAACAATTTTTTTTATCGAATTGCTTGAATTGTTGACTGAAATGCTTCTAGAAGGTAATGTAATGCCAAATCTTTATTACGAGGCAAAGAAAATATTGTGTCCGATGGGTTTGGAGTATGAAAAGATACATGCATGCCCTAATGACTGCATATTATACAGAAAAGAGTGTGTAAACTATAATCGTTGTCCGCACTACAAGGCGTCACGCTACAAAAAGAAAAGTGGTGAATCAAATTATGATGAGGTGGTCAAAAAGGGTCCTCCCGCGAAAGTGGTATGATACCTACCAATAACTTCAAGGTTCAAGAGATTATTCGCTAATTCAAATGAAGCAAAGAATCTTAGATGACATGCAGAAGAAAGAAAATATGATGGACAAATTCGCCATGTAGCCGATTCTTTGCAATGGAAGAAAATGTTTCTTTGTTTCCAAATTTTGGAAAAGAGTCGAGAAACCTTAGAATTGGACTTGCTACTGATGGAATGAATCCGTTTGGTAATCTAAGTACTAACCACACTTCTTGGTCTGTTCTTTTGATGATTTACAACCTATCTCCTAGGTTGTGTATGAAGCGTAAATATATTATGTTATCAATGATGATTTCGACCCCAAAACAACTAGGAAATGACATAGACGTTTATCTAAGTCCACTGATTGATGATTTAAGAGTGTTGTGGGAGGAAGGGGTGGATATTTTTGATGTAAAAAGTGATTATTTTTTACATCGCTTGGTTTTACATCGGACCCAGGTCCGATGTAAAAAGTGCTTTCTGTACTAGTGAACCCACCTCTTTCTGATTTAATTTTCCATTTTTATTTTTTTAAGAGTGCCTTGTTGAAATTTTTTAAATTTTTAACTCCCAAATCCCCCTCATCTAAAGGTCTACATACCTTTTTCCATTGAACCAAAATAATTTTATTTTCACTCTCGCTCTATCCCCACAAAAATTGTTTGAAATAGATTCAAGTTTAAAGATGATATCGACGCCTAGAAGAACTAGAGAAAGTATACTATAAATGCATATAGGACTGATTTTATTATCAGCACTTGACCACCAATACACGACCTTACAACTTATATCACTAGTTGTCAAATTTATAGTCTATTAAGCTCGTTTAACAATTCAAGATGATTGATGCTTCTTTGAGCCACCTTTGATGGATGTTTATCCCTAATAGAAAACTCTTGTTAAAGTTTACCTTGAGGCCTAATATCATCTCGAAGCACAATAAATTTTCCCTTATTAACCAAGTGTTTGACCACCTTTCCCCTAATATTTGAGTGTCATTAAAATATTGTAAATGTGATAACAATTCTCCTCCCTTATCAAATTTATACCTGTTAATACCTTTATTCACCGCTTTTTTCATCAACATGTTAAAACCTTCAACAACGATGAGAAATAAAAACGGTGAGATGAGATCTTCTTGTTTTAAGCCTTGTTCCATCCTTTATTGCTTGGTCGTAGTATTGCTAATAAACACTAACGTTGTAGATGTATTTAAACATTCTTTTATCCAACTTATCAATTTCTCATGAAACCACATCTTTGTCATTACATAGTCTAGGAAATTCCACTTCAATGAGCTGTAAGTTTTCTTGAAGTCGAATTTAAATAGTAACATTTATATTTTCTTTCTCCTAGGTCCATCCTTAATTTCATTTGCAATTAATATCCCGTCAAGAACCTACATATCTGATATGAATGTTGTAGAGGAGGCAGGGTTGGACGTTCTAGAGGTGACAATGAGGAGGTTGAGGCTAAACGAGCCATATATCTTAATTCGGGCCATATGAAGTCAATGTTCATAATTTTGAGTATGCATATCATGATGATATCAAATTTCCTCCTCAGGATGATATATAGGTTCCTACTCTAGCTAATACGAAGGTTGTGACTAAGGGTAATATGAAGTCATGTGGCACATATATGAAGGGTTCCCTAGAGGTCCTAATGACCTTACCTTTCTCCATGGGTATGCCAATCATGTGGCATTTAGATTATAACAGAGAGATGTATAAATATTTTATTTTAAGTCTATTTTTTATTATTGATTAATTGAAAGAAATTGATGATTTATGTATTGATCGTTACAGGACCACACCAATAGGGAGAAGTTGAAAAAATCCACTGATGTGTAGATGCCAGACGAGGTTAGGGTGTTTTTCATTGATGTTGGCCTGCTGCCTTTGGTGGATTGTTCCCTCACTATGGTTGGACCCTCATTGATGTCCACTTTTGTTGAGAGAGGCATACTAAGACATCCTATTTTCATCTTCTATTTGATAAGATGACGATTAGCATAGATGATGTCTTCAACCTGTTCCTTCTCATCCTTATATGTAATTTCTTCACTGCTACCATCATGAACCAAGTCATTTCCTGTATGGCTTATGAGACATACATGGGGTTTACACAAGGATTGTTCTTGGATGAGTTTAGATCTAATAGAGGTGCTCACTTATGTCTTTCTTGGCTTCAGGAAATGTATCAGAATATGATTGAGCATGTGAAGAGAAGCTTCCAACATTGTTTTGTGTTTTGAAGAAGACAACGAATCAAGCTCAAATGCGTTATCAAAGAAGGAATAAGTTCATAGTTTCAAAGGAATCTATTGTGACAAGACTTCGAACCCAAGCAATCTTCGAAAGACATTGGACTTTGATGAATAAATCATGAGCATAAGGTACAAGTTACAATCGTGCTTTGTATAACACCTTAATAGCTTAGAACTAAGTTTCATTCTATATCCCTAAGCATCCTAACTTGTTTTAAAAATAATTCATTTGAAAACATATTGTTACAGGCTAATTTGGGAATTTTCAAACAACTATAACTTGTTACACAAAAGTTGTAACAAGTTACAAGAACGAAAAATTTCAATATTCTTAGAAAATGTTACAGATGTAACCGGTTAACCAAACCCTGTAATTGTCTACAACCATAATTTTTTATAAAAATACCTTAACAACTACAGTTGTATCCGATTACACTAAAATAGTAACTGATTACCACTAAACTAGTAACACTTTTTTAGTATCTCTTTCATTCCAATATTTTCCAAACATTGTTTATGAATCATGGCAATGATTCATGAATTTATACCAATTCCAAAAGTTGCATTTCAGATTTAAATAGTTGTAATTTCTAAATTTCAAATCTTACCTCCTCCTAATAATTCAAAACTCAAATCTTACAAAATTTTCATCTAAGTGCCTTGAGTCAAAAGCTTTGTGAAACTTCTGTATAATTTTTATAGCATCATTAAAGTTTCATTTTCAAGTTCAAAGCACTTAAATTTATACATTGTGAATTGATTATTTGGAAGGAAAGTTCAATTCTCTTAATCTTAATTTATATAAATACAAAATCGTCTTCATTATTCAAATTCAGTTTTTGTTCACCAAAGTGTGGGTGATCAATGTTCTCATGTGAAAATGGTGTGCTTTATCTTGTATATTGTAAAATCAAAAGGCGACGTGCCTTTGTGATTGTGTTAGATAGCTAAGAGGGTAAAATTGATCGACTGTAACATATTTAACATAGTGAAATATCTCACGGTGTGTGAGGGGACTGGATTACTATAACACGGTGGGAGAACTTATTTGTTTGTTTTACATTTTATCGCAAATGTTGCGGATAGCAAGAGTCACCACCGACTTTTCTTTTATCCAATAAAGGGAAGGTGAAAAGAACAGGAAAAGACCTTCGTTAGATTCTGAGTACGAGAGGCAATTATGAAAAGGGAATGTATTAGCACCATTTCCATCCGTAGTTATCTACGGGCTCTTAGTTGCTTAGCTCACTTTGAAAAAATTGCTTTATGTGTTTGTGTAGTTTGAAAAGTATTTTGAAAAGACATTTTGCTTTTACTTCGTAATAATTCTCGTTGGAATGTATACGAAGTGTTTGGAAATGTTTGTTTGGAAAATGTTTAACTTTGTAATGATTCTCGCTGAAATGTATACAAAGTGTTTTTGAAAGATAATTTTGAAAAGTGTGAGGTGTGAAAAATATTTTGATTGGAGCAAGCAAGAGAGTCTTATTACCTACTCAGAATGGTCGTTTCCATGTTATTTTCCTTCTCCTTTAGAATAAGGCTATCCATGTCATTAGTTGGCTGGTAACTTTATTCGCTTGGATGTGAAGGGACAATCGGAGGGTCATCGTATGATCATAGAATGCAACATGTAAGGATACCTTAGCAATTTCGCAGGGACGATCATCACTTATTCTTAGGTAACAATCGAGGGACGAGATCATATATTCGTAGGCAACATTGAGGGTCATCGAGGGACTATGATCTTTGTATCGAAGGGACTATGATGATGTTATTCGTAAGTGTCTTTGCTAATGGTATCCCTAAGTTCGAGGGGAGTGACCATTGTATTCGAAAGGCAACAAGAGAGGATACCCTAAAGGGGTGCAAGTGTGAAGGAGTGTGTTTGAATTAGGGTGATCTAGGGTTGCTTTTAGTCTAGCCATACAAACCCTAATTACTAGCAATTAGATATATATGTACAGGAAGTAAAGTGCGGAATGTAAAGTGCGGAATGTAAAGTGCGGAAAGTAAATGTCCTATGTTATTACATGGCTTTGGGGCAGTTACATAATAGGAGGTGCAGAAAGTAAAGAAAGAAAGTAACTACGCTATTACAAAAATATCCTTGCGACCTATACATCGATTTCTAATATTTAAAGTGCGAAATAGTAAATAAATAATCAGAATAATAAGAAAAATATTAGTGAAAATGTTTTGGAAATTAGTAAAAAGGTTTTTAGGGTTAGTAAACCTAATTACAAGAAAGAAAACATTTTTTTGGAATTTTGTGGATGATTGTAATTAAGAAAAAAACCTAATTCTAATTACTTAGTATTTAATTAGAAAAATAATTTAAATGTGAAGAAAACGAAGAAAAAAATTGTGTTAAAAATTAATTAAAGGTTTTAGAAACCTAAATATAAAATTAAAACATTTTTTAGAATTTTAGAAAATAGTTTAAAAATTAATTGAAAAGAAATTAAATTGGTTAGAAAATTGAAAAGAAATAGAAAAGTTAGAGAAAACTTGTAAAAAAAATAGGAATAGTCCATGCAGGTGTTGAACTCTTGACCTGAGGGTCACAGGCTCAAAATTGGACCACCGCGCCATGTGTATATGTTGATAGTAACATGAAGGTTGAAAAACACAAGAAAGGGGGGGTTTGAGTTGGGGTTTTGAAATTAAAAATGATTTTGACACAGTTATTTTTATCCTGGTTCGTTTGAACTCAAACTACTCAAGTCCACCCGTCAAGGTGATTTGCCTCTCTCAACGAGGTCTTAATTCACTAATCAAAACTTGATTACAACTCACTAAGACAATTGTCTTAGTTTTCTCAAGATAAACCACAACTTGGTTTCTCAAGGAATATCAACTTTACTATCAATTACAAAACTGTGGTTTACGACGCTTCTAAAAAGCTATATAACAACTGTGATTTTTACATAATATTTCAAGCACTCATGAACTAGAGAAAATGACTGATTTATTTTTAGATTTTTCTTTTTGTTGTACACACAGGAAGTTCTTCTTTCTCTTCATGGATGGATCTTTATATAGGCGTCAAGAAAACATATCCGTTGAAGACATATAATCTATATATGGAATGATGACATTTGGATTTAATTGTTCTTTCCATAAAAACGAGATCCTGTTGGAATTCAGCCGTTGCTTTCAAATCTTTATGTAATAAATGGTAGCGCATCAGAACAGAGCAACCAGAACATAGGTATCAGAGGTTGTAGAGCATCATGGTGCTTTCAGACGTTTGACTTGAATTCTTGATGTCTTGATCAGAAGATGATGTAGTAGAGCTTTAAAGTTTTTTGGATCAGCGGACAAGGTTTTGATCAGAGTTTGGTGCAACCTTTGGTGCTTTTAGAAGTTCATCAGAACTTCTCTTTAGAATGTGAAATAACTTCAGATCATGAATGCATCTTCTAACATTTATCCACTGTATCAGAACTTCTGTATACATTGTATCAGAACTTCTATATTTATTCACAATCTTCTGACATATATTCATTGCATCAGAACTTTTGTATAGATCAAAATTTTCTTCTACTTTCAGAACCATAACTTGTTCTTCTTTTCCTTTCAAGGTCAGAACTTCATCTGCATACTTTATTAAACAAAATTAGGAGACAACAATGTTTCATACAAAATATTTATTTATCAGGGTCAGAACATAATTGTCATCAACAATACTTGTTATCATCAAAACTTCTAAGATAGGTGTAGAATCAAACTATGTTCTAACAATCTCCCCCTTTTTGATGATGACAAAACATAAATATTTTGACAAAGAGATGTCTCCCCCTAAATTTAATATTCATATAAATTTAGAGACATTGTACTTCCCTGAAGAGTTTCGTCCAGAGTATGATGAAGGTTCCAAGTTGATTTCCAGAATTAATATTTCCTATTTTAAGCTTTAGACAGAAATGAAATCAAAGATGATATCAGAATGTTCGAAACTGTCTATCAGTAACTATGATGTTCAAAATATCTTACGTTCTCCCCCTTTTTGTCATAAATCAAAAAGAAAATTATAAGGCAAAACAAAAGATAAATGAAGGTTGAAACCTCATTAAAGGTTGAAAAACATAAGATAATTGTATGAAGGGAGCAAAATAGAGTGCAGAGGGAAATGTGCAGAAAATGAAGGTTGAAAATGAAAGTTTGCTGAATGAGAACAGAAGAAGAGAAAATTTGAAAAATAAGGTTTTTCAAAAGAGAGAGAGGAGTTCAAATGTTTTGAAAACTATGGTTTTGAAAAAAAAATTGAAGGCTGGGTATAAAAAATTTCTTTTAAGCATGCAATTAATTTGTTTGTGCAAAAAAAATGATGATTAAGAAACATAGTGATTTCTGACAAGAGAGATGGCGTGAAAATATATTGAACAGGTACCAATGTGACCAACGTCTCAATGTAGCAACTCAAGCGTTTGACTCTATCAGAGTTTCAACATGTGTTCATTTTCTGAGAGTGACTTTAACGATCAAGATTGACAGGTATTGTTCTGGTAAACTGCATGCTTCTATCTCATCTTTCAGATCTTTTGATATATTCTGATTCATTTACCCTTCTCACTTCTGAAGGACAATTGATCAGAAGTTCACAAAAAAATATTCTAAGAGTTGAACATATAAAATTAAGTTTTTCATTCTGGGGATAATTCCATACTGAGATGTTTCAGAATGAAATTGAACCTATCTTCAGCAAGGGGTTTTGTAAATATATCAGCCCATTGATGACCTGTATCAATAAATTTTAAGGAAAGAATCCCCTTCTGAATGTAGTCCCTAATGAAGTGATGTTTAATTTCTGCGTGCTTAGCTCTAGACTGTAAAATAGGATTTTTTATATAAGAAAATAGCAGAAGTGTTATCACAGAGGATAAAAATGTTACTCTCGAATATCTGAAAGTCCTCAAGCTGACTTTTCATCTAGAGCATCTGAGTACTGCATCCAACTGCAGCTATATATTCTGCTTCTGCAGTTGATAGTGCAATAGTGGATTGTCTTTTACTGGACCAAGATATCAGATTTTCTCCCAGAAACTGGCAGCTTCCAGAAGTGCTTTTCCTTTCTATTCTATCTCTAGTAAAGCCAGCATCGCAGTATCCTATAAGTTTGTATTCTCTAGATTTTCTATAACACATACCAAGATTAGTAGTACCTTTCAGATACTTGAGAATTCTCTTAACAACAGTTAAGTGAGTTTCTCTAGGATCTGATTGGAATCTAGCACAGAGACAAACACTGTATAGAATATCAGGTCTTGAAGCAGTTAAATATAAGAGAGAGCCAATCATTACTCTGTAGATCTTCTAATCTACTTTCTTACTTGCCTCTTCCTTCTCCAAGATACACGTGGGATGCATAGGGGTTTTAGCAGGTATGCTATCTGACATGTCAAATTTATTCATAAGTTCTTTAACATACTTACTCTGATGTATGTAAGTTGCTTCTGAGGACTGATTTATTTGAATTCCCAAAAAGAATTTGAGTTCGCCCATGAGACTCATTTCAAACTCTGTCTGCATAAACTTAGAAAATTCTCTCCCAAGGGAGGATTTAGTAGAACCAAAAATTATGTCATCAACATAAATTTGACATATCAGAATATCATTTTTAAATGACTTACAGAATAAGGTTGTGTCCAATTTCCCTCAGGTAAAATCTTTTTCTAATAAGAAATTACTAAGTCTTTCATACCAAGTAAAATTCTGGCAATAGATACTTAATGTCAAAGTGAGTGTTATGACACCGTATCTGACAATCTATTAACAATCCAAAACAATAATTTAAAATACAGTTAAGAACACAATCAATTGTTAACCCAGTTCAGTGTGTAACTACACCTACATCTGGGGGCTACCAAGCCAGGGAGGAAATCCACTATAAGAGGTATTAATTTAGGAATAAACCAAACAGTTATCTCCTTCACTTAAGACCTATCCAATGCAACTTCAATCTAAGTCCCACTTAGACCTGAGTTTCTACTCACTCCCCCTCAATCACAGTAGTGATACTAATCTAATGATTAATAAAATTGTGAAGACATTCTTCAATAAACATACTTGATTTTGCTTCAGAGCTTTAATCAAGAGACACAATACTCGTGCTTCAAAGCTTTGAGTGATAAACTACCCTTACAACCAAATCCTACTCCAAGACACTTATCAAAAGATAATTGCTTGGCTCACAAGAATTACTAAAACACAAATTACAATCTGCCTTCTTTTCTTCTCTGAAAGCGCAACTCACAACATAAGGGTTTGTTGGATAATATAGAAGTAGTAAAGTCTTTAACTTGGGCTTCCACAAAAATAGCTAGGGTTAACCAAAGTTAACCTAAGGACTTGGTCTTTGCAACATAACAAATTAGGGTTAAACAAAGTTAACCTAATGTCCACGTGAGTATATGGTCCAAAGTAAACAATCTAGCTCAAAATAAACCAACAGAAACCTGAAAACTCTCAGGAAATATAAACCTGCATAATTCACTTATATAGTACAAGATGTCTTAACATTGGTCATGACATCACACATCCTGCATACAGTTCTTGCAGATCCTGTACTTCTGATTATAGCATAACCAACTCTCATGCAAAGATCCTGAGTTGTACCTGTAAATATACTCCTTTTGCAGAATTTGCCTTCATACCAGAATGTCATGACATCAGTCAAGACATTGTCACATCAATCTGGTTTTACCAAAAATTGCAGCCAACACACAAACACTTACAAACTCCCCCTTTGGCAAATTTTTTGCTAAAACCAACTAGGCTATCAGAGATCGACTAGAGCAACAGAAATAAAATAAACTAAGTCTAGCAAAAACTAAGTCTAGCAAACACCCAGATTAAATAGATTAATCCTAATTAATTCTCCCCCTTTTTAGCCACAAAGGGGCCAAAGGTACCAGTACAAAATCCCAGAATATCAGAAGTTTCAATCCAGTACAGCAAAATCAAATGGATCACAAACAGCAAAATAAAAAAAAACATAATCAGCAAAAAAAATCTGCAAACAACAGCAAGCATCAAACTTCAACAGCATCCTTAGCACAACCATCCACAACACAACCATTAACCTTCGGGTAGAATCATCTCCTGAGGTGTTACTGTCTTTAACATCATCTTCAGTGGAACTGCTTTCAGCACCATCATGCTGGTATTCATCAGCATCCTCATTCAGCTTCTCATCCTCAACCTCAACATCATCTCTATCCTGTTCAAGAGCAGTGATTAATTCTTCAAGAGATCTTTTTCTTGCCTCAAGCTCTTTGCAGGTTTCCTTTAACACAACAATAACATCAGCCTTCTTGGAAGCAGATTTGACATTTGATGTCTCACCAGATGTCATAACAATCTCAGGAACATGTGTTCCCTGAAACATTTTATAGTGAAAGCCAAGCGCAGGGCCTCTTTTGCAGACAAAATCTCTTTCAACAAGGATATCAGGATATTGATTCAAAATAATACCACATATGAGGGAGGGAAAAGCTACAGGACCTTTGACAGCACAACTTCCAGCATGTTTCATGGTTTGTTCAAAAATGTAAGTTCCATAGTCAAAACAGGCTTTTGTTTCAACAACATAGATAAATCTCCCTAATCCAGTTGAAATGGGAGATTTGTGATTGGTAGGAACCCAATTAGCTGCTCCAATTTTGTGCAGCATGGAAAACTTCACACTAAGCTTGCTGGCAGTCAACTTCCCTTTCAAGGGCCAGTGCTTGACTTGCTGGGCAGTGATAATTTGACAAACCTGGTTGTCAGTAACCTCTAACTCAGGTTGAGCTTCATAAGGCCTCCCCAAGTATTTGTTAATCACAGATGGAGAGAAATTAACCTTCCTTCCTCTCACATACACGCACCTAAAGTCTTCTGATTTTCCATCAGCACAATCGGTAGATAAATTCACAATGAACTCTTTGACAAGAAGTTCATAGCAACTAGAAAACTTGACAACAGTTTTCATGAGTCCAGCAAATTTTATGAGGTCCAGGACTTCCTTGCAGTCAAGAGCATTGTTGTTCAGCTCTCTTTCTAAGGCTATTCTTTCCAAAAACACATATTTCCACCTGCTTGCATTCTCAGGATGGTGAAAAGAAATTTTTTCAATGGAAACTTCAGGGATCTTATCCAGTTTACTTGAATCGGGCTTCTTCCTGAGAGAAATGTCTGGAACATTTTTCTTAACATCAAAATCAAAATCTGAGCTTTCATCAGATTTAGAGGATGCAGGAGCTTTCCTCTTCTTGGAAATAGGTTTTCTCAAGGGTTTTGTGAGGCTACCAGCAGCTACCTTTGCTTTCACCTTACCCTTCCCTTTGGAAGTTCCAGCTGATTGATCTTTTTCAGTTCCTACTCTAGCCTTGTTCTCAGACCCAACCTTTTTAGAAATAACTTCAGTAGTCTTCTCTTTGGAGGGGCTTTGAGCAGAACTTTGTTTCTCTTTTCTAGTCATCAGCCTCTTTACTATGCTAGGGTTAACAGTTGCAATCAAATCATTATCAGAAAATTCCTCATCAACATCAATAACAGGTGTTTCATCAGCCTTATCAGTAGGGGTCTGATGATCATCAGGTTTCTCAGGAGATTTCTCAATGTTGTTATCAGGTGTCTCAACATTCTGAGTGACATTGGGATCACTTTCTAAATTAGGGCTTGCAGCTTCTTGGTTCAGGGGTACAGATACACCAGGAACAGAATGGTTCTTATTAAGAATTCTAATTACTATTCTAGCAATAGCTTGGTGAACATACGCAGTACCCTCCCTATTAGCTATTTCAGGGGGAACAAAAGATGAAGTTTGAGCAAATTTACCAGACGGAGAAGCATGTGATCTTCTTTCATGTGGAGTTCTCATCTTCTTGACTTTAGTAGGATTAGCTGCCATTGCATGTAGAGGTGTTATCTCAAGAACCTCAACATCCGTGGGATTTACGTTTGCCCTAGGATCTGTGTTAGTGGATGAGGAGGAAGCAGTCGCCTTCGATGATGATGACACAAACTGTTGAGACATCTTGATGAGTAGAGAGAACAAGTGAAGGCAAAGTTGAAATTTTCTTTTGTGAGAGTGGGGAGAGAACGATCAAACTGTGAGTGTGAAGGTATAGGTGTGACTATTCCTCTTTTGAAGTATTTGAAAAAAGAGATGGAAATTAGTTATTAGCCCAATCACAGTTAACTTAATCAAAATAACTCTCACAGCCCTTGTTTTAAGCAAAATTAATTGCTACAACTCTTCATATTGGCAAATACCCAGCTTGCCCCTTAAGTTTTCAAACTGACTAGCATCCAGTACCTTGGTAAAAATATCAGCCAGTTGTAGTTCAGTGGCAACATGCTCCAACTTAATCACTTTCTCTTCCACAAGATCTCTGATGAAGTGATGTCTAATGTTAATATGCTTAGTCCTGCTGTGCTGTATAGGATTCTTGGATATGTTAATAGCACTCAGGTTGTCACATTGTACTCAGTCAACATCTGTTTCATCCAGATCATTTGAGAACAACTGCTACCAGCTGCTATGTATTCAGCTTCAACAGTAGATAGGGACACACAATTTTGTTTCTTGCTGAACCAAGAGATAAGGTTTTTTCCCAAGAAGAAGCATCCTCCTGAGGTACTCTTTCTATCATCAACACTACCAGCCCAATCAACATCACAATAACCAGACAAGATAGGTTCACATCCATGAGAGTACAACATACCATAGTTGTAGGTTCCACTCACATACTTCATAATTCTTTTCACCTGGTTTATGTGACTCACTTTGGGTTCAGCCTGGCATCTTGCATATACTCCAACTGCAAAGGCTATGTCAGGTCTGCTGGCAGTTAAGTATAGCAGACTTCCTATCATGCTTTTGTACAAGCCTTGATCCACACTTGTCCCACTTGTGTCTTCGGACAGCTTTAGATGAGTAGGGGCAGGAGTCCTTTTATGACTAGCATTCTCCATCCCAAACTTCTTGACAATATTCTTTGCATACTTGCTTTGAGATAGAAAAATTGAGTCTTCCATCTGTTTGACTTGTAGTCCAAGAAAGTAGGTCAATTCTCCCATGAGGCTCATTTCAAATTCAGCTTGCATCTGATCAGCAAAATGTTTAACCATTTTATCTGACATTCCTCCAAACACTATGTCATCAACATAAATTTGAGCTACCATTATTTTTCCTCCTTCATCCTTTACAAAAAGAGTTTTGTCCGATCCTCTTTTCCTGTATCCTTTGTCAGTGAGGAACTTTGTCAGCCTTTCATACCAAGCTCTAGGAGCTTGTGTCAGACCATATAAAGTTTTTCTCAATTTGTATACATGATCAGGACAGTTTGGATCCACAAATCCTTTAGGCTGTTCCACATACACTTCCTCATTTAAGTACCCATTTAGGAAGGCACTTTTCACATCCATCTAGAATAGCTTGAACTTCAGAAGGCAAGCAACTCCCAAGAGTAGTCTGATTGATTTCAGCCTGGCTACAGGAGCAAATGTTTCATCAAAATCAACCCCTTCAACATGAGTATATCCTTGTGCAACAAGCCTTGCCTTATTCCTGGTGACAATTCCTTCAGCATCTGACTTGTTTTTGTAGATCCACTTTGTGCCAATGATATTTGTTGTCTAGGAACTAACTCTCATGCCTCATGTTGTTTGAACTGGTTCAATTCATCTTGCATGGCTCCAATCCAGTATTCATCAGTCAAAGCTTCTTTAACATTCTTTGGTTCAATCTTAGACATAAAACAAGAGTTTGAGATGATTTCTCTAGATCTTGTAGTGATTCCACTATTAAGGTCTCCTATGATGAGTTCCTTAGGATGATCTTTCTGAATTTCTGATGGAAGGAGCTTTGTTAGCTTCCTTTGATTCAGACTCTAATGAAGTAGGATTAGACACGTCATCCTTTTTAGACACTTGTGTGGGAGTGTCAAAGAATGTCTCAACATCATATGGGACATTGGTTTCCTCATGGTGATCATCAACTATGACATTTATGGATTCCATCATAACTTTGGTTTTGGAATTGAACACCCTATATGCTCTACTATTAGTAGAGTATCCCAGAAATATTCCTTCATCACTTTTAGGGTCCATCTTTCTCCTTTGTTCACGATCTGTCAGAATATAGCATTTGCTCCCAAAGACATGGAAGTACTTCACAATAGGCTTTCTTCCTTTCCATATTTCATAAAGGGTGGATGATGTTCCCTTTCTCAATGTGACCCTGTTGTGGACATAACAAGCTGTATTCATAGCTTCAGCCCAAAAGTGAATAGGAAGCTTCTTGGCATGTATCATTGCTCTGGCAGATTCCTGTATAGTTCTGTTTTTTCTTTCCACAACTCCATTTTGCTGAGGAGTTATGGGTAAAGAGAACTCATGATTGATTCCTTCTGAAGAACAAAACTCATCAAACTTACTATTTTCAAATTCCTTTCCATGATCACTTCTGATCCTGACAATGCATCCTTCCTTTTCTCTTTGAAGTCTTTTGCACAATTCTTTAAAGACATCAAATACATCAGATTTTTCTCTAATGAAGTTTATCCAGGTGAATCTGGAAAAATCATCCACAACAACATAGACATATCTCTTTCCACCAAGACTTTCTACTTGCATGGGACCCATCAGATCCATATGTAGAAGTTCTAGCACCTTGGAGGTGGTTAGATGTCTTGTCTTTGGATGTGACATTCTAGTTTGCTTCCTAACTTGACATTCACCACAGACTCTTCCATCATCAATCTGAAGCTTTGGAATCCCTCTGACAACTTCCATGGATATGATCTTTTTCATTCCTCTAAGATGTAAATGGCCAAGTTTTTGGTGCCACAGCTTCACTTCCTTTTCTTCTTTGGCTAGGGAGCACACAGAAGAATAGTTGGTGTCTTTAGATTCCCATAAGTAACAGTTGTCTTTTGATCTGTCTCCTCTCATTACAACTTCTTATTTTTCATTTGTAACAAGACATTCAGACTTGGTGAAGTTGACTTTGAATCCTAGATCACATAGTTGACTGATACTAATGAGGTTAGCAGTTAACCCATTCACCAATAACACTTCATTCAAGTTTGGAACTCCAAGGCAGTCCAATTTTCTAACACCTTTGATTTCTCCTCTAGCTCCATCTCCAAAAGTGACATAGCTGGTTGAATGAGGTTTGATGTCACTCAGCAGATTCTTGATCCCAGTCATATGTTTAGAACATCCACTTTCAAAGTACCAGTCTTCTTTGGCAGAGACTCTAAGAGAGGTGTGAGCTATCAAGGCTGCAATCTTTTTCATCCATTGTTGATTCTTTGGTGCCTTGTTAGTTTTAGGTTTGACATGTGGAGTCTGGTTAGGATACCCATATAATCTGAAACAAAAAGGCTTTATGTGGCCAAACCTTCCACAGTAATGACATCTCCATCTTTGATATTTTTTCTTCATGTTTCTCTGTCCTTGATGTTGAGTCTTATGTTGTGACATCTGTTTTGACATTTGTTTATCAGACCTGGTTTTCTTCATGTCAACAACGGATTTCTTTGCAGCTACAAATCCTAGAGCAGACATGTTTCCTGCATTTTTTCTAGTCTGAAGTATTTCTTTCAACTTGTTAGTTCCATTTGTCAACATCCTGACAGACTTTGTCATCTGATCAAGTTTGGTGTTCAACACTAGAACTTCACCTTTGAGGTGACTTATAGTTGCAATGTCTACCTTCTTCTCAGCCTCCAACTTTACTATAAGCTTCTTCTGCTTCTCATTTTGTTGATAGACTTCAGCACTCCTGATACATAACTTCTTGTAGGAATCAGCAAGTTCTTCAAATGTCAGCTCCTCATCACTTGAATCATTGTCAGAGTTACAAACACCTATTAGGGCAGTAACAAGTTTGGCAAATTCTTTTTCAGAGTCACTTTCTGAGTCACCATCAGACCAAGTAACAGACATTCCTTTCTTTTGTTTCTTTAGAAAGGTGGGACATTCAGCTCTAATATGTCCATATCCTTCACATCCATGACACTGGATTCCTCTACTTTGATTTCCCTTTTCTTCAGGCTTAGTTCTTATGCTTGAATCATAGGATCTGCTAATGTCAGAGGAAATGTTCTTGACATTTGACCTTGGCTTCTGGTCCATTCTCTTGATGAATTTGTTGAACTGCCTTCCAAGCATAGCTATAGCTTCTGATAGATTCTCTTCATCACTCTCATTGCTTTCCTCTTCAGCATTGGATACAAGGGCTATTCTCTTGTTCTTCTTGTCACCATTTTCACTGATCCCCATCTCAAATGTCTGGAGTGAACCAATGAGTTCATCTACCTTCAAGCTACAGATATCCCGAGCTTCTTCTATAGCAGTCACTTTCACTGCAAATCTTTTAGGCAAAGATCTGAGAATCTTTCTCACCAGCTTTTCTTCAGACATCTTCTCTCCCAATGCTCCTGAAGTGTTGGAAATCTCCAAGATGTTCGTGTGAAATTCATGAATGATTTCATCTTCTTTCATCCTAAGATTCTCAAATTTGGTAGTGAGCATTTGAAGTCTTGACATTTTTACCTTGGATGTACCCTCATGAGTGGTTTTGAGAGTGTCCCAAACATCCTTGGCCAATTCACACTGATGTACTAGTCTGAAAATATTTCTATCAATTCCATTGAACAAGGCATTCAATGCTTTGGAGTTTCCCAGAGCTAACTCCTCTTCTTCTTTGCTCCATTCTTCCTCAGGTTTCAGGCTAGTAATCCCATCTTTCTCAATTTTGATGGGATGTTTCCATCCTCTGTCAGCAGCTCTCCAAGCTTTATTGTCCAGTGACTTCAAGAAGGCAACCATATGAGGTTTCCAATAGTCATAGTTTGATCCATCTAAAATGGGTGGTCTGCTTCCAAATCCTCCTTCCTTGTCCATAGCGCCAGAAAATAATATCCCTAGATCTCACCCAGAAAAACAGGCAGGGTGCCTGCTCTGATGCCAATTGAAATTCTGGCAACAGATACTTAATGTCAAAGTGAATGTTATGACACCGTATCTGACAATCTGTTAACAATCCAAAACAGTAATTTAAAAGACAGTTAAGAACACAATCAATTGTTAACCCAGTTTAGTGTGTAACTACACCTACATCTGGGGGCTACCAAGCCAGGGAGGAAATCCACTATAAGAGGTATTAATTTAGGAATAAACCAAACAGTTTATCTCCTTCACTTAAGACCTACCCAATGCAACTTCAATCTAAGTCCCACTTAGATATGAGTTCCTACTCACTCCCTCTCAATCACAACAGTGATACTAATCTAATGATTAATAGAATTGTGAAGACATTCTTCAATAAACATACTTGATTTTGCTTCAGAGCTTTAATCAAGAGACACAACACTCGTGCTTCAAAGCTTTGAGTGGTAAACTACCCTTACAACCAAATCCTACTCCAAGACACTTATCAAAACATAATTACTTGGCTCACAAGAATTACTAAAACACAAATTACAATCTGCCTTCTTTTCTTCTCTGAAAGCGCAACTCACAACATAAGGGTTTGTTGGATAATATAGAAGCATTAAAGTCTTTAACTTGGGCTTCCACAAAAATAGCTAGGGTTAACCAAAATTAACCTAAGGACTTGGTCTTTGCAACATATCAAATTAGGGTTAAACAAAGTTAACCTAAGGTCCACGTGAGCATATGGTCCAAAGTAAACAATGCAGCTCAGAATAAACCAACAGAAACCTGAAAACTCTCAGGAAATATAAACCTACATAATTCACTTATACAGTACAAGATGTCTTAATATTGGTCATGACATCACACATCCTGCATACAGTTCTTGCAGATCCTGTGCTTCTGATTATAGCATAACCAACTGTCATGCAAAGATCACAGTATGTACATAAATACACTCCGCGAATTTGCCTTCATACCAGAATGTGATGACATCAGTCTAGACATTGTCACATTAATCTGGTTTTACCAAAAATTGCAGCCAACACACAAACACTTACACCAAGCTTTAGGAGCTTGTTTAAGACCATATAAAGATGTTTTGAGCTTATAAATAAATTCGGGATGTTTTGAGTTTTCAACGCCAGAGGGTTAATTGACATATACTTCTTTATCAATGTAACCATTTAGAAATGCACTTTTTACATCCATCTGATAAAATGTGATATTGTGATTAACAACATATGAAATTAAAAGTCTGATAGATTCTAACCTGGCGACTGGAGCAAAGGTTTCTGTATAGTCTATCCCTTCTTGCTGACTACAACCTTGTGTTACCAGTCTAGCTTTGTTTTTGACTACTTCTCCTTGTTCACTCAACTTATTTCTGAAGACCTACTTGGTTCCAATAATGTTGAAACCTTTTGGTTTGGGCACAAGATCCCATACGTCATTTCTGGTGAATTGATTTAGTTCTTCTTGCATTGCAATGATCCAATTATTATCTTGAAGAGCTTCATCTATAGAAGTTGGTTCAATCAAGGACACAAGACCCATGAGAGATTTTTCAGAACTTCTGAATGTAGATCTGGTTCTGATTGGATCATCTTTCTTTCCTAGAATCATTTCTTCAGGATGAGCTAAGCTGCTTCTGGATGGCTTTTTCTAGATGGGTTCTTCAGAAGTTCTGTCTTTGGTGGCTTCTTCAGAACTTCTGTTAGGACTATCTTTTGATCCTGTAAATTGAACTTCTATATCTGCAAGAGAATATTTTTGCTTTGACTTTTGATAGCCAAGCTTATCATCAAATCTGATATTAATAGATTCTTCTACAATACATGTTTCAGTGTTATATACTCTGTAGCCTTTTGAGCGTTCAATATCATAACATTAAACACTTTTGTGCCTTATAATCAAATTTATTCAGATAATCTTTGGTATTTAGAATAAAACAAGTACATCCAAAAGGATGAAAATAAGAAATGTTGGGCTTTCTGTTCTTCCACAATTCATAAGGAGTCTTTTCCAGAATAGGTCTTATAGAGATTCTATTCTGGATGTAACACACTGTGTTTACTGCTTTTGCCCAGAAATGTTTAGCAATGTTAGTCTCATTGATCATGGTTCTAGACATTTCTTGTAAATTTCTGTTTTTCCGTTCTACAACTCCATTTTGTTGTGGAGTTCTAGGACAAGAAAAGTCATGAGAAATACCATTTTTATTAAAAAGTTTTTCAAAGTCTTTGTTCTCAAATTCACCACCATGATCACTTCTGACTTTTACTATTCTAAACTCCTTTTCATTTTGGACTATATTACAGAAGTTAGCAAACACATAATGTGACTCATCCTCGTGTCTTAAAAACTTTACTCATGTCCATCTGCCATAGTCATCTACGATCACCAACCTGTACTTCTTGCCACTGATGGATGCAGTTTTCACTGGACCAAACAGATCAATATGCAGAAGTTCTAATGGCATAGAGGTAGAAACAACATTTTTTGATTTAAAAGGAGGTTTTGAAAATTTGCCTTTTTGACATGCTTCACACACCTTCTCAGGCAGTGACATGTGGCACGAGAGCTAACGTGTCAACTGACCTGCCATCTGAAGCCACACGGCAGCTGTCACGGGTGATCCTCGACTACTGTCGTCCCCGAAGGTAGAAGATTAAAATATGCTCACGGTACGATCAGTAGGCATACGCGGATTCATGCCCGTTGGCCTCTCGGGGAAGACGCCATGACAACAGGGTCCCAGACGGACAGGTCCTCGTCTCAAAGTCATCGCTCTCTTTGAGAACAAAGACTTGACGGGTGTTCACAGTGATTTCTGGTGAAACAACCGCTAGTCCTCCAAACTATCGAATAAGCTTTATGATTGTTATTCAATTCCTCTGGTAACTTGCAGGATCGACTAGATTGATCCTATGCGGTATTGGTCGTTTGAATAAACTTAATAACAAAATAAGTGTTCATGTTTAAGACTTGTATTTAGAGTGTTTTATATATGTCCAATATATTCCAAACACAATGTTAAATGACTTAATAACATGATCAAGTAAAGTAACATAAAACTGATTTAAATAAGTAAACACATAAAGGTTCAATTAGCAAAGAAATGTATAAATGCAGGAAAACGTAAATGGCTCTTAAAGGTAAAAGACTTTTAATGTAAAAGCATGAATATAAAAGCATGAAATGTAAAAGACAAGAATGTAAAGACATAAATATGAAAGATTTACGGAAAGTAAAACGTTAATGTAAAGAGTTTACGAAATGTAAAAGACTTGAAATAAAAGCGTTTAAATGCAAGGAAAAAGTTAAATGACTTTGAATGTAAAAAATTTAAAAGACATTGATGCAAAGATAAAAGATAAATTGGAAAGATAAAGATGTTTCTTGAATAATAAAGGTTTTGGTGCAATCATCGTACATCATTCGAGCATTAGTTTCCCTAGCCATGTGGTATTTTGAATGTTTCTTGAATTTTTGTACAATAGATATGACACCGAAATCCTAACACTAAGACTTCTATTTATACTACTTGACCATAGCGGTCGACTTATGAGATCTTGCCACGTTCGGAACATGCGAACAACTGCGCTTCTCTTGCTTCCGCGTCTTGAACCGTCTCCAGCGCATATATTCTAACTTCCAATTATCCCGCTCGTATATGAATTTCAAATGCTTTGGCCACTTCGTTTCGAACTCACGTCTCAGATACAACTTTATTACTACTTCGAAGCTTCTTTTACATATATCATTATAATTGCCATTCGAAGCTCCAAGTTTCAGTACGTCCATTCGAAGAGCCAATTCTTTCATTCCAAACTGTGACATTCACTTTGTCCCTACGAACACTAACATCATTTCGTTTCGAGCTCAATGATTCCATTTCGACTCATATATACCAAAATCTTCAGCCAACAACGGGATCCTGTTCTGGACTGGCCCAACACTTGGCCCATGGCCATGGAGGCCCAATCCGATAGGCAAATTCGAAGGCCCATCTTCCCATAAGGGGTGAGATTTCCTTCCTGCACACGTTAGGGCCACGTGACCAACGTTTACTTAACCGCCACGTGCCCCCCGAGAATACCGGGTCAAGTGCCCTGTTTCCTCAATGTAACCTCCACGCCCTCATAAATCGGGTCCGGAACCGCGTATCCGGAGCGACAAACGAGGAGGCCACATGCTGGTCTCCTTGCACACACAAGCCCTGATAGTCCGTTAGTGGGCTTGGATCCACTACCCACTAACTGGACCTTGGCCCAGTGCTGGGGGTCTATAAATACCCTCTCATTCGAGAGGGTCAGGTAACACATTCATTCTTTCTTCTTTGCTTGCTTGCTCTCTCGCCTATTCTTACTTTGGCATCAGAGTGTCTTGCAGGTATCCCCCACCTTCTCCTTCAACCGCCGTTGCAGTTGGGCCGTGACAAACCTTCTGATCAGGTACGATCATTGGCGCCGACTATGGGGAAGCCAAAAAGAGATGGGTCGAAGAGCTGCATAGCATGCTATGGGATTATCGGACAACCCCCCACTCAACCACCAAGGAGTCACTTTTCCGACTAACGTACGGAACAGAGGCGGTCATCCCTGTTGAAATCGAGAGTCACGGCGCAGGTTCCCCAGACGAGGAAGTGAGCAAGCAACTGTAGTAGCTAGATTTGGTCGATGAGATCCGAGCAGGAGCAGCTCTCCGGGAAGCCCGTCTGAAATAGCAAATCACTTTACGCCACAACACCAAAGTCATCAAGCGAGAGTTCGACATGGGCAGCCTGGCCTCCGAAGGAATCAGAAGAAATCTCGGGAAGGGAAGCTGGCCGCCAATTGGGAGGGCCCATACCGCGTCCGGGCAAAAAATGACCCAAGGGCGTATTACTTAGAAAATTTAACCGGAGTACAACTCCCTCGACCTTGGAACGTTACAAAGCTAAAACAATACTACAGCTAAGCCACTTCGATCACGCGTCTGGGGACTTAGTGGTCGACGGGTCACCATAACCGGGGAACCAGCTTGACCTTGGGCCGCGAAATGGTGCTAGCGCGCTCAAAATATCAACAAGCAGGGGGTTCCTCTAGAAGCGTCGAGCAAGAGAACCCCTGCACGATGCGGGCACCTTGATCGAGACCCGCAGGCTATAACATACCTTTGGCAGGATGTCCGGCTCGCGACGGACTATCCACGCCACGAGGCTAGAGTCGCAAATGCGAATATAGCCTCCCTTGGCGGCCTCCGAGGCCTCCCCTTTTAGCATATACGCTAGAAACAATAACAAGGTCGAGTATACATGAAACCAAATATAATGCAGATTCAAATAAAATTGAACGAGAATTCATAAACAAAGTCGACCATCAAACAAAGTCGACCATCAAGGCCGACAAAATAGTACAAACGAGCTCAAGACCCAGAGTTAAACATCCAAATTCAAATCAAAACATAAAAGGCGCACAGGCCAAAAGCAACGGACTCGCAAGTCCAATTTCACAAACTTAAACTTCTGGAGGAGGCACAATCTTCCCGTCTACCACACGATGGAAAGGACCAATTCCAGCTGTCACGAGGTCCACGTCGGGGTTGACCACCTGCATCTACTGGACGGCTTGATCGAACCCAAAGGACAACGCCTCCACGGTGTCATCCTTGAGGACCTATATCCGTCCAATCAGGTCCGCACTAGAGAAGAGTGCCTGCTCGTCGTTGGACTCGTCCTCGACAGGGGCCGTCTCCTCCTCCAGTTCCTTCACACGGGCTTCCAGCTGCTTCTTCTCTTTTATCAAAGGGTCCACCTGCAACCTCAGCTCATTTAGCTTCATGACTTCACATATCTTCGGCCAAACCTCAACATTTCGTTGTGGTACTCCATGTTTTGCACCACCAGCTCGGCAATTCGGGCACGAGCCCCGTCGAGGTAGGCTTTGGAGGAAGTAGCATCGTTGTTTAGCGTCAATGCGGTTTCGAGCACCCTGATGACATAGGCCACGTCGGCGTTAAGTGCGACACCCCGATTTAATTCAGAAATTTAATAAATAGGAATTTAATTATTTAATTAATTAAAGACTTGATTATTTATATTTTTAGAATTAATGGGATAAAAAAGAGAGAGAGTGTGAGGTGTAATTAGGGGTGTGAGGAGTAAATTACTCTACTCTTACTAATTACCATTTATTTTATTTTATTGGAATAAATAAAGGAACATTAAAAGGAATATATAAAGGAAAAAAAAAAAAGGTTTTTGGAGAAAAGCTATTATCGTAGAGTTGGAGAGAGAAGAGAAAAGAAGCCGAAAATCGAAGAACATCACGAGGTAAGTGATTTCTTCGATTAATATGCCTTATGGGTTTGGGAATCAAATGGATAATTGGGTATGTTAGGAAGTTTGAATTTTGATGATTATAAGTTATAGAATAAAACCTACCGGTGTTTGGAATTAGGATCATTAGTATGTCAAATAATTGATAGGGATGAGTAAACCATGTTGTTTGATGTTATAATGGTGTGAAACGATCATGATTTGGTGTTCCTAATGTCACAATTGTAATAGAAAGTGTGGAAATGATAAAGGATGCAAAATCTGTCAAAAGTAAAAAAATGTTATATAAGTGGGAACCGGTTCCTGGGGAGGAACCGAGTTCCAATTTTCAAAAGTTTTACACTCGAAACGGTTCCTATCTATGTCGAACCGGTTCCCCTCTAAAACCAAAGGCGAGATTTTTCTTTCAAAACGGTTCCTGTATTTTCAAAACTAAAACTTCAAAATTCATATTTTCTAAAAATTCATATTTCTCCGTTAAATTAAATTTAAAATACTACCTTTCAAAAATGGAAAAATATTATTTTGCTAAAATTATTTAAAAAAGTCGAGCTCGATTTTTGAAAAGAGTGATTAGATAAGGGTAATGGAAAGCATACAATTGGTCTAAGTTACGGATGAAATATTAATGTTTACTATGTTGTATCTTGATATTCATTATGATCGAATGTGATATATTGATGAATTGGCATTATGTGATATATGTTGATATCATGATAAAATTAATGTTGCATGCTTTTATGATGCATGCATACGTTGTTGTTTATGGTTCATTCCCATTGTGCGGAAAGCCGCAATAACTTACCCGATTGAGGTGAGCTGGATTCTTGACCCAATGGCTATCGGAATTACACTATCTTTCCACATGTAAGCGGAGCATGGGTGAACTCGGTTCATTTTGGTACCACCGCATGGGATTGTAACATGCTAGGATGGTTTCCAGTGTTGCAATTTCCATTGTTTGTTATATACATGTTCATCGTGTGAACTGCTTTGTGAATTGATCATGACTTTGTGTTTGATAATGGATTAATGTATCTGATTATTCTATTGTATTTAAAAACGTATAATGCATGTTATATTGAATTGAAATCTCACCCTTACTTTAACAATTTCGGATCCGTGATTATTGCCGGTTGGTGGGGATAGCTCTAGCATTGAGTCAGTTTAGTTAATTAGTCCGCGTGTCAGTGTCGTGCTCTGGTAGATGTAACACTGGGGAAACGTTTGTTTTGAAATTCTTTAATGGAATTCCTTAATGGTTTGAATCCTGTTTAGTTTATTATCCTGGAATACTATGAATGATGTATTCGGAATTTTGGTTATGTTTCATTTTCGCTGTTAAACATAACTTTTGCCTTATTTACTTAATAAATCTTCTTCAGTGAAAGCATGACAACTGTATTGGTTGATTTAAATTATTTAAATTGTGACGCCTCTTGGATTATGATAAAATACTCTGATTATTATTTATAAAACGTGGGTAAATAGAAGGGGGTGTTACATTAAGGGTTTCCTTCCGAGCCTTCCGGTCACACCCAAGGATAACTTCCATTTCGGTCTCCTGCACCCCCAGGGAATTTGCTTCGAACATGTGCCTTTGGCCGTAACACGGGGGCAACATGAAAGCCTCCCCAGTTGAAGCCGACGTACTAGGGACCCCCTGTTCCAGATGCTCATTCCTTCTCCTTTTTAGCGGTTGATCAGGAGAAGACGCGGGGAAGGAGTGGTCCCGACCACTTGGCTGTCGGCCCTCACCTGTCCTTGAAGCGCGACGACGCGATCTCTAGCCGATCCATGCACAACTTTTTGCCTCAGCTTCAGCATGCGCTCCTCCATGGCCGCCATCCGATCTGCAAACAAATAAAAGGTTAGGAAATGCGTAACCAAAAGATGACAAACACCCGCGATCCCCGAGCGTATTACCTAGAAGTTTTAGTGCGTCCAAATCAGATGCGCAATCAGCAGAGCTTTTGTATTGATATATTGTCGGGAAATCTCTATCTCCCGCGTCGAGGAAATTCCCTCCCGTCCACAAACCCCTTTTTCCATCTCGTCTTGCATGTCTATCTTTTCATGCTTCACGGAATAAAAATCTGCCCCCGACTATAGTGCTTTCGGTCCCATTCGAGCGGGAACCTCGCCTTTAACCTCTCTCCCTCTTTACCATCTTCACCGACTTTCACGGATTGAACGAAGAGGGTATCCTCGGCTTCCTTCGTGAGGGGCTTCACAACATAGAAAAGTTTTTTGAAGTCCCGTACAGACTCCAAATATGGCCGGAACAATTTCCCCGACTGCTTAAGGGACACCCAAGCAAACTTATCGTCGATCATCTGCCGTTGTAGGTGGAAGATGCAGAAGAACAGGGGCAGGGTGGCCCCAATGTCAAGATATCGACAAACCAGCTCGAAGGCCCTCATAAAGGTTAGGGCATTGCGGTGGAGCTGCGAAGGAGCTAATTCCAACCACGTGAACACCTCTGATTAGAAGCCCGTGAAGGGCATACGGAAGCCCTCCTCCTTGAAGGAGAACTCATACATCATAAATCGGGTCGACGCATACGAGGAGCATATCCTCCTTATTTCCCTGGGGATCTAGACGGCCCATGAAGGCTCAAAGCCCTCGTCGAGATCCTCGATTATGTTGAACGCCGATGAGGGATCAGAAGCGAAGCCCGAGCGAAACTCCCTTTGTTCAGGCGCTACCCACGAGAGGTCTGCGACCAGTCTGATTCGTCGGCAGGTGCTCGTACCCTCCCCGTGCGGATTCTCGGAAGGCTGTTCCCCGACACCTGAAAAGCAGCGAAAGAAAAGTGAATTCGAGGTTATCAAATCCACCCTTCCACCACAAGTCAAGTGAAAGGGAGAGATGCTCGGCTTGGCCCGAGGCTTGACCCCTCAACCTTCCGAGCGTTCTATACGGGCAAGAAAAATTCCTGAAAGGCCTATAGCTACGCCCTCGAGCCCAACAGTTACGCCCGCGATATTCTTAAATCCCCTCGGGACATTCGTTCGGGTCCCCGGAAAGATCATGATATTCCCCGTGGACCTCATAGTATTCCCCGTGACATTCATGGCATTCCCCGACTCACTCACATTCTTGCTCGAGGCATTCAAAGACATCCACGCGTAGCCCACAATTTTCCCCGAGAAATACATACTCATCCCCGCGATTTTAATGAAGTTCCCTGACAGTTTTATCCCAAACCCAAATTTCAAGAGAAAAATACTAAGAGTTCAAAGGGTATTTACCTGCGTTGGAGTTGGTTAACATCCTGAATGTTGAAAACTTCGAGATTTTGCGCCTTCGCGTGGAGGAATTTGGAAGCAAGAATTGGTGAGCTAAGTGAAGAATAAGCAAATGAAACCCTAAGATCTCCCTTTTATAGCGAAACTCCTTGGGCATTCGAAGGGTCACGCCCTATGAGCGCCACACACCTCCTCAGGCAGTGACATGTGGCACAAGAGCTAAAGTGTCAACTGACCTGCCATCTGAAGCCACGCGGCAGCTGTCACGGGTGATCCTCGACTACCGGCGTCCCCGAAGGTAGAAGATTAAAATATGCCCGCGGTACGATAAGAAGGAATACGCGGATTCATGCCCGTTGACCTCTCGGGGAAGGCGTCATGACAGCAGGGTCCCAGACGGACAGGTCCTCGTCTCAAAGTCATTGCTCTCTTCGAGAACAAAGACTTGGGGGGCTCTTGTTGTGGACTGGTCCAACACTTGGCCCATGGCCATGGAGGCCCGATCCGATAGGCCCATTTGCCCATAATGGGTGAGATTTCCTTCCTGCACACGTTAGGGCCACGTGGCCAACGGTTACTTAACCACCACATGCCCCCCGAGAATACCGGGTCAAGCACCCGGTTTCCTCAACGTAACCGCCACCTTCCCTCCGCAAATACCGGGTCAAGCAACCCGCATATCCCGGAGCAGCAAACTAGGGGGAGGCCACGTGCTGGTCTCCTTGCACATGCAAGCCCTGGCAGTCTGTTAGTGGCTTGGATCCACTACCCACTAACTGGACCTTGGCCTAGCGCTGGGGATCTATAAATACCCTCTCATTTGAGAGGGTCAGGTAACACATTCATTCTCTCTTCTTTGCTTGCTTGCTCTCTCGCATATTCTTACTTTGGCTTCAGAGTGTCTTGCAGGTATCCCCCCACTTTCTCCTTCAACCGTTGTTGCAGTTGGGCCGTGACAAACCTTCTGATCAGGTACGATCAGTGGCCCCAACTGTGGGGAAGCCAAAAAGAGATGGTTCGAAGAGCTGCACAGCATGCTATGGGCTTATCAGACAACCCCCCACTCAACCACCGGGGAGTCACCTTTTTGACTAACTTACAGAACAGCGGCGGTCATCCCCGTGGAAATCAGAGAGCTGTCACGGTGCACCGAGTTCCCACTGGACGAGGAAGTGAACGACAAAGCACTGCGCAAGGAGCTGGATTTAGTCGATGAGATCCGAGCAAGAGCAGCTCTCCGGGAAGCCCATCTGAAACAACAAATCACTTTACGCCACAACACTAAAGTTATAATGCGAGAGTTTGACGTGGGCAGCCTGATCCTCTGGAGGAATCATAAGGAATATCGGGAAGGGAAGCTGGCCGCTAATAAGGAGTGCCCATACCGCGTCCGGGCAAAAACTAACATAAGGGCGTATTACTTAGAAAATTTAACCGGAGTACAACTCCTCAACCTTGGAACGTTACAAAAACAATACTACTTGTCACACCCATGGATAGCTTCCCTTTCGGTCTCCTGCACCCCCAGGGAATTTGCTTCGAACAGGTGCCTCTGGCCGTAACACGAGGGCAACACGAAAGCCTCCGCTCTGAAGCCAACGTCCCAGGGACCCTCTGTTCCAAACGCTCACTCTTTCGCCTTTTCAGCGGTTTCTCAGGAGACGACGTGGGGGAAGGAGTGGTCCCAACCACTTGGTTGTCGGCCCTTGCCTGTCCTTGAAGCGCGGAGACGCGATCTCTGGCCGATCCACTCACATCTTTTTGCCTCAACTTCAGCATGCGCTCCTCCATGGCCGCCATCTGATATGCAAACAAACAAAAGGTTAGGAAATGCGTAATCAAAAGATGACAATCACCCGCGATCCCCGAGCTTATTACCTAGAAATTTCAGCGCGTCAAAATCAGATGCGCAATCCAGCAGAGATTTTGTATTGATATATTGTCGGGCAACCTCTATCTCCCCGTGAGCGTCGAGGAGGACATTCCCCTCCTGATCTACACAGGTGGCCGGCCTGAACCCCTTTATGAAAGTTTCCAGCCTCTCGTACGAAAACTGGTCTTGCATGTCTAGCTTTTCATGCTTCACGGAATAAAAATCTGCCCCCGGCTGTAGTGTTTTCGGTCCCATTCGAGCGGGAACCTCGACTTTAATCTTTCTCCCTCTTTACCATCTTCGTCGACTTCCACGGATTGAACGAAGAGGGTATCCTCGGCTCCCCTCGTGAGGGGCTTCACAACATAGAAACGTTTTCTGAAGTCCCGTACAGACTCCAAATACGACCGGAACAATTTCCCCGACTACTTAAGGGACACCCAGGCACACTTATCGCCGACTATATGCCGTTGTAGGTCGAAGATGCGGAAGAACAGGGGCAGGGTGGCCCCAATGTCAAGATATCGACAAACCAGCTTGAAGGCCCTCATAAAGGCTAGGGCATTGCGGTGGAGCTGCGAAGGAGCTAATTCCGACCACGTGAACACCTCTGATTGGAAGCCCGTGAAGGGAATACGGAAGCCCGCCTCCCTGAAGGAGAACTCATACATCAGAAATCAGGTCGACGCATACGAGGAGCATATCCTCCTTCTTTCCCCGGGGATCTGGATGGCCCATGAAGGCTCAAAGCCCTCGTCGAGATCCTCGATTATGTTGAACGCTGATGAGGGGTCAACAGCGAAGTCCGAGCAAAACTCCCTTGGTTCGGGCGCTACCTACGAGAGGTCTGCGACCAGTCTGATTCGTCAGCAGGTGCTCGTACCCTCCGTGTGCGGATTCTCGGAAGACTGTTCCCCGACACCTGAAAAGCAGCGAAAGAAAAGTGAATTCGACGTTATCAAATCCATCCTTCCACCACAAGTCAAGTGAAAGGGCGAGATGCTCGGCTTGGCCTGAGGCTCGACCCCTCAACCTTCCGGGCCGTCTATACGGGCAAGAAAAATTCCCGAGAGGCCTATACCTACGCCCTCGAGCCCAACAATTACGCCCGCGATATTCTTAAATCCCCTTGGGACATTCGTTCGGGTCCCCAGAAAGATCATGATATTCCCCGTGGACCTCATAATATTCCCCGTGACATTCATGGCATTCCCCAGCTCACTCACATTCTTGCTCGAGGCATTCAAAGACATCCACGCGTAGCCCATGATTTTCCCCGAGAAATACATACTCATCCCCGCGATATTAATGAAGTTCCCCGTCAGTTTTATCCCAAACCCAAATTTAAAGAGAAAAATACTAAGAGTTCAAAGGGTATTTACCTGCGTTGAAGTTGGTAGACATCCTGAATGTTGAAAACTTCGAGATTTTGCGCCTTCGCGTTGAGAAATTTGGAAGCAAGAATTGGTGAGCTAAGTGAACAATAAGCAAATGAAACCATAACAGCTCCCTTTTATAGCCAAAATCCTTGGGCATTCGAAGGGTCACGCCCTATGAGCGCCACACACCTCCTCAGGCAATGACATGTGGCACGAGAGCTAACGTGTCAACTGACCTGCCATCTGAAGCCACGCGGCAGCTGTCACGGGTGATCCTCGATTACCGTCGTCCCTGAAGGTAGAAGATTAAAATATGCCCGTGGTACGATCAGTAGGCATACGCGGATTCATGCCCATTGACCTCTCGGGGAAGGCACCATGACAGCAGGGTCCCAAACAAACAGGTCCTCGTCACAAAGTCATCGCTCTCTTCGAGAACAAAGACTTGGGGGGCTCCTGTTGTGGACTGGCCCAACACTTGGCCCATGGCCATGGAGGCCCCATCCGATAGGAAAATTCGAAGGCTCATCTGCCCATAATGAATGGGATTTCCTTCCTGCACATGTTAGGGCCACGTGGCCAACGGTTACTTAACCGCCACGTGCCCCCGAGAATACTGGGTCAAGCGCCTTGTTTCCTCAACGTAACCGCCACCTGCCCTCCGCAAATATCGGGTCAAGCAACCCGCATATCCCAGAGCGACAAACCAGGGGGAGGCCACGTGCTGGTCTCCTTGCACACGCAAGCCCTGGCAGTCCGTTAGTGGGCTTGGATCCACTACCCACTAACTGGTCCTTGGCCCAGTGCTGGGGATCTATAAATACCCTCTCATTCAAGAGGGTCGGGTAACACATTCATTCTCTCTTCTTTGCTTGCTTGCTCTCTCGCCTATTCTTACTTTGACATCGAAGTGTCTTGCAGGTACCCGCCCCCCCACCACCACCTTCTCCTTCAACCGCCGTTGCAGTTGGGCCGTGACAAACCTTCTGATCAGTTACGATCAGATATATATATATATATATATATATATATATATATATATATATATGAGGAGGGATCAAATTACACCAATTAGTTACACCAATTAGTTACACCAAGTATTACACTCATTTATAACCTTTGATTTATTTAAAATCTAAGGGCTATTAAAAAAGAAGCATGGTAAAATATTTCTTTTTTTCACAAGACCAATCATTCCATATATATATTTATCTAATCAATGTCATACATTTTACAAAAATATATTCTCTCATATGGATAATAAATTCCATATACATTTACATGTAATGTCAAATTAAAAAAAAAAATAACACGTGAATCTACAATGGAATTTTTTTTTTTAATTAGTACTATTTATATTTAAAATAATATTCACTATTAAAAATTTGATCAGTGAGTAGTACTATTTATATTTACTATTAAAAATTTACAATATAATTGATACTATTTGAATAGAATATAATTTAACATTTATACTATTTAAAAATAGTATAAAATGAAAATTGTTTATACAAATACTTACAAAATGAAAATTGTTTTCTTTAATTTTATTTAAATTAAATTTCTCATAGTTTATTTTAATTTTATTTTAAATTTCTCATCATTCATTTTGTAAGTATTTGTAAATATATTTTATTTGAATTAATATTCAAGAGTCATAATAGTACTACCATGATATTATGACTATAATGGTTTATGAATTTTAATAAGGAATAGTTTCTTCCTAATTAAAAATAAATTTTATTTTATTTTATATTTTCTACTTATTTTTTATAAATTATAACTTTTTTATATAAAAAAATTAAATAGTATAAATTTTATAGTAAATTTTTAAATTATATTCTATTCAAATAGTATCAATTTTATTGTAAAGTTTTAATAGTAAATATAAATAGTACTACTCACTGATCAAATTTTTAATAGTGAATATTATTTTAAATATAAATAGTACTAATTAAAAAAAATATTTTTCAATTGTAGATTCATGTGTTATTTATTTTTTTTCTTAATTTGACATTACCTGTAAATGTATATGGAATTTATTATCCATGTGAGAGAATATATTTTTGTAAAATGTATGACATTGATTAGATAAATATATATATGGAATGATTGGTCTTGTGAAAAAAGGAAATATTTTACCATGCATCTTTTTTAATAACCCAAGAGTTACATGAGTTACACTCGCTCAAAAATGTCAATTTTTGATTAATAATTTTTAAAATCAATCGTTGGATTGAAACATTCTATCATATAGATCATACCTATAAAGTTTGAGATCAATCTATAATGATTTACTATGTCATTGAACTACATCAAAATTAACGTTATATGAAAATTCATTTTGACGTTAATTTTTGGATATTTTGATCGTATAGTGAAACTTTATAGATTAATCTCAAACCTTATACGTATGATCTATATAATAATATGTTTCAATCCAACGGTTGATTTTAAATAATATTAATCCGAAATGACGTTTTTGAGCGAGTGTAAATAAAATAAAACAACAAACGAGTATTATTGGAATAAGAACAATCCCATTACAATAGGAACAATGTCATGTAGATCTTTACTTTCTTGTTTGTGAATTAACAATTATTTGACTGTCAGATTTATGCCAAAAAAAATTGCCACCAGATGCAATAGAATAAATATACAATAAAGGGCAATTGAAAATGTCCTAAACCGAGACCAATTCTTCATCCAATACGACTCCTCTTCCTCGTGACCTCCGGTTAAAAGGTGGCTCAGACCGTCTGTTAGAGCTGAAGTTGATGTCAAAGCTGCTTTCAATATTCTAAAGACCCTGCAATGCAATATTTTAAAATGTACAATATCAAAACATAACTTGCAAAGCAAGAAAACTAGAAGTTTATAGGAATATAGAATAGTCTTTCGTACCTCCTTGACACCAATGAAGATAACCTTTTCAGTCACATTGCTAGGAGGGGTTTCTAACCGATTGAGTAGAGAAATAGTTGAAATTGGAGACGTTGGTTCTAAACTCAAATCATTTGTAGCCATAAAGAGTGATGGTCCCTTGACATAATAACCTTCTTGAGCTCCCTTATTAGATGATATGGGATCAACTAATTTCAACCTTGTGTAAGTTAGGATATTGTGAACTCTAATATTGGAAGTTACAGAGGTTACCACGAACTCCATCTATAAAATCATGTCGATAATAACAATAATACATAGAAGACGGTGGCTCATAAATTTGTAATATTTGTTTGCTTGATTTGAACTGAGGGGCAATGCAAGGATCAACAAGTTTGTTCTTCACTTCATTCGCCATTAAGTATTTATTTTCATCCAATTCGGTTATGCTTTGGTACAAGGAATCTATGCAACCAAGGGAAGAATCTCCTCCCAACATACGTACAACTCCTCCCAAAGGAAATGTTAGAAAACTAACAAGGAAGTCAGCAAAATCTTCTTCTCCTTGAGCAAACAATATCTCGCCGTCGGTTTTTCTTAAAAACAATTTCACCTTGATTTGGATGTTACTATTGTTTGGAATGTCACAAGTGGTAAAATTTGTTCCCTCAAATAATGGTTTGTTTCTTAAAAACAAATTAGTCAAAGATGACTCGGATAACAAGGAATGCTTCAATAGATCCAAAACCTGTTTAAAATCCATTGCAGACTTTCTCTTTTTTCACTAAAACTTGAAGACACAAAAGACTCCCACATTCGCATCTTTGATTTCTAAAACTGCTCAACAAGTTGTATTTACAACTAGCCGATTCGGAACACATGAAGAAGCGCCTTGTGGAATCGACAGTATCATCAATGTTAAACTTAAGAGTGTCGCAATAATCTTCAGATGAGTTCCTTGGATGCAACAACATTTCCTTGCATGTGTTTGTCGTAAGATAAGTTGAATCAAGGTTTTCTACACTATGATAAAGAGAGTTGAGAGAACCAAGTGTAACAGGTTCAATGTTTGTATCGTTTTGGATAAGTATTGCAATGGTTCCTAATGGTATTGTTAAGAAGCTGCATAGAATGTCCACAAAATCCTTACCAGCTTCAGCAAATAAGACTCTGTCTGTCTCTTTGTTCACAACAAGTTTCAAGGACACTGTTTGAGTGGTGTTAGCCATAGTTTCAACCAAAATACCAGTTATGGATCACGGAGGCTTATAAAACCCTAAATCACCTAATGAAACATATATGTAATCATAGAAATACTATCATTTAATACTATATATTTCCAAAGTGGAAAATTCCCACGAATTAAATGGCATCCATCCTTTATTTTTAGCAAGATTTGGCATCCATCTTAAATATGGTGATTTTCAAATATTAATACTTACCCTATTAGGAAATTTTTAATTTTACGTAATACTAATAGTAGATATTTTCCATATATTTTAAACTTATTTTTCTAAATTTATGGCACCCGTGTGTAATCCACTAATCATATTAAACATGGTATATCATATTTTATATGATTGATGAATTAAAACTATATCTTTTTTACCAAAAATCAGGGCCGACCATGCAAAAAAAATGAGACACAGGAATCGAACCTATGTGATATCACTCACAAACTGCAGTCCGATCAGCAATTTAATACTTCTATTAATTCAATTCACATATTTTACAAATATTTTATTTTAATTGATATTTTTTATAGAGATATCTCTAATTTAGGCCTCTAATTTTTTGAGGTCCTGTGCGGTAGGTATTCCTGCACCCCACAGAGGCGGCCCTGCCAAAAACACAAGAGGAATCCAAACAACGGTTCAGAATTCTTAAAAGGTCCCTAGAGTTATCGGTCCACTTGAAAAATGTTACTAGCAATATATAGAGATGTATGCTAATAACACCTCCACATAACCTACTTTAGGCGGGATCTTTGTGTAGACATAATAAGACGAGGAGTCTTGAAAGTCTGGCCACTATACAATGCCTTTCTAATCCAAATATTTTCTCAAACCTTTATAATGAGTCTCGCTCATAATGAATCACTCATGAGTATCTCAACATCACAACATCAGAATAAAATTAGGATATAAACAAGATAATAATAGAAAACAAGAAGACAGTAAATAAACAAACATAAACACTAAGGTTGTCAAAATCGATTTTTTACCTTGATTCATTTTGCCTAGGTAAAATCGAAATATAAAATTATAGAGTTTACCTCATATTTAAATAATACTATATATATATATGAGGAGGGATCAAATTACACCCGAAGAGTTACACCATGGGTTACACTCGCTCAAAAACGTCACTTCGAATTAATATTTTTTAAATTCAACCGTTGGATTGAAACATATCATCATATAGATCATACCCATAAAGTTTGAGATTAATCTATAACGATTTACTATGTCATTGAACTACATCAAAATTAATGTTATATGAAAGTCCATTTTGACGTTAATCTTTGGATATCTTGATCGTATAGTAAATTATTATAGATTAATCTTAAACTTTATAGGTATGATCTATATGATAGTATGTTTCAATCCAACGGTTGATTTTAAAAAATATTATCTAGTGACGTTTTTAACAAGTGTAACTCATGGTGTAACTCTTCATATATATATATATATATATATATATATATATATATATATATATATATATATATATATATATATATATATATATATATATATATAATATAAATACATCAATAATTTAAATTTTTAACTTAATTATAAATAAAAAATAAAATATATCACCATAATAAAGTATAATACTCGCAAACTTGTATCAAACTACCTAAATTATCCACTAAATCATAAAAAATAGTAGTAACATCTAAAAGATTATTCCAAAAAATAAGAATTTCATAAGTTTATCAAGTTTAAAGAAACAAGTGTTTCATCTTCATCTTGAACTTACTCAAAAGTTTAATTCATATAAAACATCATCTTTATTAGTGTATTCATATTCAACTTGATTAAATTTATATCTAGATGATAAAGGTTCTTCAATACTATAACTAATATATGAATGTGAATAAAATTAAAAAGCATGAGAGAAGTTTTCATGGGGGAAAATATAAAATGTGTTTTTTATAATTTGACAAAAAGGATAAAATCATATCAAACGGTAAAATCCAATGATTTTACACGATTTCACTAATTTCAGAGCGATTTAAATCATTTAAAATTGTCCAAGAATACGACTTTACATAAAAAAAGATTTCACTTACGATTTAACATGAAATATTGATCTAGAAACCAGGGCTGATCCTGGGCCAGGCCAAGCAGGCCCATAGCCCAGGGCCTAAAAAAAGATTATATTGTTTATAAAAAAGATTAAAGTTTATAAAAGATTATTGTTTTGATATATAGTTTTAAAAAAATTACGTAATTTTGATCATATTAAAATTTTTAATGATAAATATTTAAATAATTAGACGTTAAAAAAAAATTATTACAAATTATTGTTATTAACTTCTAATATTTAAAAAAAAAATTCATATAAGTGATTGTGTTTAAAAAATTCAACAAATTAATTCAAATATTGAAGAATGAAGAAATGATTTTAAGAATCTTAAAAGAATCATCATCAAGTTCATTTTTAGATGAATTATCTTCTAAAGAATCAATGTCTGCTAATGAAGAAGCTTCATCAAAGAGGATATATGTTTCGAACAATAAAATGAAGAAACTTTGATCAACAACATATTTCAAAGAAAAAGTGATTGAGGATTTCATAAATAATGTTAAATATAATCAACTCGTGCAATTGGAAATTACAAGTTCTACAATGACCAAACAAAATAATCAAATTATTTGCTCGTATGCACTTTTACATTTATATATAATCATTTTTTAATCATTAAAAATAAAACTAAAAAAAAAATCAAATTCAAAGTTAATTATTCATTTTTTTTATTAAGAGTCCATTTTTATTATAGCTATAGGCCTCTAAAAAGCCAGGACCCGCCCTGCTAGAAACGTGAAATCAATAGAGTTTATGTTTTAAATCGAGATTTTAACAACCTTGATATGATAACACACAAACGTAAAGAGAAACCAAACTAGGGTGGACTCGCTTTAGGGATGGCTCCCTAGGGTAGATTTTTTATTATTGACCTCGTCAAGACTTTGCAACCTCGTGCCTACATATTCTCATAGTGCAATAAGGAAATCAGAGCATCGTAGTTTAGGTCCTCCCTCCGTCGTCAATTGTGATTCAATACCAGCCACGCTCCGTCTGTCTTCATCTCCGGTCCACCACACTACATCAATATCCTTCGACAAGTTGCTAACTAAATCAACAAGGCATATTATCTTATGATTTTACCAAACAAAAATTAAAAGAAAACAATCCTTTCTTTTTCACTCTCTTATTTCTAATAATCCTGGATAATAAGGTATATACACAAATCTGAGTTTGACAAGTTTGAAGTTGTAAGACTTTTATCAATTGTTAGAGTTGATTTTCTTTTCCAGGTAAATAATTCACAAGTATGTTACATTTAATATAAGGGCGTAAAATAACTTAGAAGGGGAAGCTAGATCATCAATTTGCTTCTCGAAGGAAATAAGATTCAAGGGCACTTGGATGCGATAACATGCTTTTTTTTTCCAACTTAACCTTGTAATTACGGTCATAAGAAAAAGAGAAGTGCTATGTATACACTCAATTATGACACCGTATGTGTACACCAAAATTTTTAAACAAAGTGAAGAAGTATCTTGTACCGTATATTTTAAGGTGTAGGTGTCAAAAATAAATGTAAGCATATCATTAAATTAATATATTTTAGTAATAAGACCATGAGTTTATTAAGCATGTAAAAGAAAATATATGAAAACACACTTAAAAAATAATAATACTTGATTTATTTTAATTAAAGGGTTTTTGTAATAAATTATATATTAATTATTTTAAATATGGTATGTATTATTATGATTTAGAGTATTTAAAATGAATGATTTAATATAAAAAATACAAAACATTGTGTATAATTATGGTTTAAAGTTATTATTTAATAAATAAGATGATGGCTATTTAACAAATAAAATTATTTTTGAAATGCAATAATATAAAATTATCAACTATTTAATCTGGTTAATTGAAATATTCATTCAATGAAAAAAATTATAGTAAATGAGGCTTAAATGACTACTATAAATAATATGTAGGAAATACGTGTTTTTGAAAGGGTAATAATTATGGCCATGATAGTCTCTTAAGGGAGCATAACAAAGGATAATACAGTTTACAAGAAATAAAACAAATTGGGGATGTAGCTCAGATGGTAGAGCGCTCGCTTAGCATGCGAGAGGTACGGGGATCGATACCCCGCATCTCCATTTTAGTTTTCAACTATTTTCATTGTTTCGTTAAAACTGCCTAATTCCAAAAAATAAAATTTTAACCTGCGGTGAGCGTGGATCGAACACGCGACCTTCAGATCTTCAGTCTGACGCTCTCCCAACTGAGCTATCCCCGCTTCTGCATCGGTTTCCTTAGTCTTGATAATTACTACTATTAACTTCGCTGTAATAATAAAAGGAGATATAGTAAATGTAAATACTGTTGCATAGATTAGTGAGACATAACGGACAAGGGGCCATTTTTGTTTACACTCAACAATTTTTTTATTTTTTTTCAAATCAATTTGCATTTAGGTAGCATTTTTTAAAAGTTTAAACTACTAACAAATAAGACATTATAGATGTATTTCCATTTTCATTATATTTATATTATAATCATAAAATTACTATACTTTACACATTTAAAGATAAAATTATTACTTTATTTTTCTCTCACTAATATTGAACAAAATAAAATATTTTAAATACTACACAAATCAAATAAAAAACATTTACAGCAACTAAAATTTTAAAATTAATAATTATAGAGACTAAAATATATATATATATATATATATATATATATATATATATATATATATATATATATATATATATATATATATATATATATATATATATTTATTTATATGGTGAAACCTTCCTCCCTACTGAAGCATACGAAAACTCATACCCTTTAAGAAGGATGACGCTGATTTTATCAAATACATGGAGCACTTTCATGTTGAAGATGCTGACATGATGATTCATTTCATATTAGTATCAATGTTAGAAGTCGGATCCTAAGACGTAAAAAATAGAAGAAGGTGGTTCCCCTTCTTCACACAGAGAGATTCCATTTTTGCAGATACAATAAAGAATCAAATTAGCTGAATCTATCGGATGTCGAGGCAATCAAGAAAGCTGCATAAGTAAATATATAACCTATCGAAAAGTGGACTAATCCAACCAATCTTGCTTGCACAATGGAAAGAGCCACAAGTTTATCTCTCCATCGAATCAAATTCGCCAAAGGTGTGTGTTCATGAGCCCATGCTAAAGTTTCAATCAATTCCTGCCAATATCCGCGCCATGAGATTAAGAACATAAATCCAGTAGCCCAAACAAGATGTCCAAATAAGAACATCCACGCCCAGACGGATAAACTATTCATACCAAAGGGGTTATACCCATTGATAAGTTGTGAAGAATTTAACCATAGATAATCTCTTAACCATCCCATCAAATAGGTTGAAGATTCATTAAATTGTGAAACATTACCCTGCCATAATGTAATATGCTTCCAATGCCAATAAAAAGTAAGCCATCCAATGGTATATAACATCCAGAAAACAGCCAAATAAAATGTGTCCCAAGCATAAATATCATAAGTACCACCTCGTCCCGGATAATCGCAAGGAAAACTATAACCAAAATCCTTTTTATTCGGCATTAACTTGGAACCACGTGCATCTAAAGCACCTTTTACTAAGATCTAAATCCAGAGCAATAGCATAATGAACCAAGAAGTCTCCAGGCCCTATTGTTAAGAATAGAGAATTATTATTCTCATTAATAGCATTTAACCAACCCGGCAACCATATGCTTCGCCCCGCATTGAGCGTCGGACTATTCGCTATGAAAGTAAATCGAAACCATATGAAGTTTTACCATAAGCAGATTGTATCCATTGGAAAAATATAGGTTTGATCAAGATTTGTTTCTCCGAAGTACCAAAAGCAAGCATGACATCATTATGGACATAAAGTCCCAAAGTATGGAACCTCAGAAATAGGTTGGCCCAACTTAAATGAGATATGATAGCTTCTTTGTGCTCTAACATTCTTGCCAATACATTATCCTCATTATGTTCAGGATTGTAATCTCTAATAAAAAAAGATAGCTCTATGAGAAAAAGCCCCTGCCATAATAAATCCGGCAAAGTATTGATGATGAGTATATAACGCAGCTTGAGTAGTAAAGTCTTGTGCTATAAGCACATAAGCAGGTAAAGAGTACATCTGTTGAGCTACCAAAGAAGTAATGACCCCTAACAAGGCTAGATCAAGGCCTAATTGAAAATTAATTGAATTATTGATTGTGTCATAAAGACCCTTATGCCCACGCCCCAATCTACCCCGGAGGAATATGCGTTTTTAAAATATCTTTTATATTGTGCCCAATACCGAAGTTTGTTCTATACATATGACCAGCAATGAGAAAAAGAATTGCAATAGCTAAATGATGATGGGCCATATCGGTAAGCCATAAACTTTGCGTTTGAGGATGGAATCCCCCGAGAAGTGTTAGAATCGAAGTTCCTGCGCCTTGCGAAGTACTAAATAAATGATTACTAGAATTGGGGTTTTGAGCATAAAGATACCACTGACCCGTAAAAAGTGACCTTAATCTTTGAGGGTGAGTGTTTATAGTGATTTCTGGTAAACAACCGCTAGTCTTCCAAACTATCAAATAAACTTAATGACTGTTATTCAATCTCTCTGGTAACTTGCAGGATCGACTAGATTGATCCTATGGGGTTTGGTCGTTTGGATAAATCAAATTGTAAGACTGGTTTTCATATTTAGGATTTTTGATTAAAGTGTTTTAGAGACATTCAATCTACTCCGATTACTACACTGAATGATTCCAATGACTTGATTAAGCAAATAAATGTAAAACTGGACTGAAAGATTAAAGATTCGAATGCAAAAGAAACGTTTAAATGCAGGAAAGGATAAATGACTTTGAATATAGAAGTTTTAATGTAAAGACATGAATGTAAAAGCATGAATGTAAAACAGATTCGAATATAAGAACAACGTTTAAGTGCAAGAAATAAGTAAATGACTTGGAATGTAAAAGTATTTAAAATGTTTGGTGTTATCATACGTACATTGTTCGAGCATTCGTTTCCCTATCCATGTGGTATTTTGAATGTTTACTGAATTTTGTACAATAGATATGACACCCGAAATCCTAACACTAAGACTTCTATTTATACTACTTCGACCATAACGGTCTTGTTGTAAGATTCTGCCACGTTCGAAGCATGCAGAGCACTGCTTCTCTCTAGCCTCCACGCCTCTTCGAACGCTCCAGCGCATATATATTTGATTTCCAATATCCCGCTCATGTTTGAATTTCAAACACCTTGGTATCCTTCGCTTCGAATTCGTTTCACAACCTTCACAGACACAGTCTTGTTACCGCTTCGAAGCTTCTTTTAAATGTATCTTCACAACTGTCATTCGAAGCTCTGAGCTTTGACCTTTCCATTCGAAGAACAATCTCTACCATTCCGAACCGTAACATCTGCTTTATTCTAACGAAACATCAATATTGTTTCATTTCGAATTGTATCATCAAATTCTTCAGCCAACAGTGAGGCAATACACTTAAGAAATTATTCCATCGAACATATTATCCTCTGGATGCTGGAATAGCCACGTGGACTAAATGCCCTGCCCAAGATAAGGAACTGACTCCAAATAGTCCTGAAAAATGATGATTAAGGCGGGATTCAGCATTTTTAAACCACGAAACGCTCAATTTCCATTTTGGTTGTAGGTGTAACCAGCCCGCTAATAAGGATATGAAAGAAAGAGCTAATAGAAACATATCTTCAGTATAAAGATCCTCATTAGTACGTAAACCAATTGTATACCACCATTGATAAACACCGGAATAGGCAATATTCACTGGGACAAGAGCACCCCCTCGAGTAAAAGCTTCTACAGCCGGTTGACCAAATGGGGATCCCAAATTGCATGAGCAATAGGTCTTACATGTAAAGGATCATATACCCATGCCTCAAAATTTCCTTTCCAAGCTACATGGAAGAGATTCCCAGAAGTCCACAGAAAAATTATTGTTAGTTGTCCGAAATGAGAAGGAAAAATATTCTGATAAAGATGTTCCTTAGTAATATCATCATGACTCTCGAAGTCATGTGCGGTATCAATACCAAACCAAATACGACGAGTAGTGGGGTCCTGAGCTAAGTCTTGGCTAAACCTTGGAAATCTTAATGCCATAATGCTTTTCAAATCCTCCTAGCCATTATCCTACTGCAATAATTATTGCTAAGAAGAATGCCCACATTTTGCAATTCCACACAGAAGGTAATGTGTTACTCCTACAACACGTCCCTATACAATGCTCAAGGATCTAGGCTGAGTAGCATGAGAAAATTTTAATTTATTATGAGCCCAAATGATGGATTCAATAAGTTCTTGCTGATAACCACGCCCGCTGAAGAGAAATGTTAAACTAAAAGCCCATACAAAATGGGCGCCTAAGAAAAAAATACCATATGTCGATAATGAGGAACCATAAGACTAAATTACTTGGGATGCCTCCGCCCATAAGAAATCGTGAAGCCACCCATTAATGGTAATCAAACTTTGGGCAAAGTTTCCTCCTGTGATATGAGTTACTACTCCTTGATCATTTATACTTCCCCAAACATCTGACTGCATTTTCCAACTTAAATGGAATATTACTACAGAAATTGCACTGTACATCCAAAATAATCCTAGGAAGACATGATCCAAAGTGGATACTTGGCATGTCCCCCCTCTTCCATGGCCATCACAAGGGAACTGAAAACCGAGATTTTCTTTATTCGGTATCAATTGTGAGTTACGAGCAAATAGAACACCTTATAGGAGTATCAATATCATCACATGAATTGTAAGTTTATGAATATGATGTATCGAAAAATCTGCAGTTCCTAATGGAATAGGTAACAAAGCTACTGTACCAAAAAAATAGAATTATTATGCTTATTCTGATACTTCGGATAAACAAAAAGAACAAAAAGTAGGTGTCGCACCCCAAAATTTATCCTTTGTTTTATCCGTCCATTCATTGGTTTCGAAGGAAAGATTCGTTCATTAAACTGTCGTTCAAAAAAAGCTTGGGGCTATTTAGTTCAAAAAGATCTGTTTGGGAATTATTTGCCCGAAAGGTTTATTCGTTCCTTTTGGAATTTTAATTCAAAAAATATAATAATCATTTATTTCCTTGAATTTCAATTTTTTTTTTTAAAAAGGGAATATTGTGTTTTGTGGAATTTAAGCCCAATGAAGGATATGTTCTTGGATATCGATTTTTGTTTATAGCAGGGAAACGTTACGAAGAATTTCGTTCACAACAAGAAGAAACCGGAATTGTAATTCGAATTTGAATATTTTTATATCAAGTTGATATTACAAAAATATTTAAGTTTTACAAAGAGTACAAATTTTGCAAGAAGAATTGGAATTAGTTTAAATTCGGAACTTTTGTTCGGTATTACAAGTATTCTAATTTGTTTTACAAGTACAAAAATTCCTAATTTTATCCTAATGTTATAAGCTTCTGACTTTGTCTGAGCTAATTGTCGTTTCATCCGGGCATTCTTCTTCCCTTTCATGCTATGCCATTTGACCGCTGACGCCATTCACGAAACAAAAGAGAACATCGGTTGGCAATTACAAAGAAGTAAATTGCATACGAAACCAAAAGAATTATGTTTTTTTTGGACTCATCACGAGGGTTGTGTTCAGGAATCAGGTTTGTAAGGTTAATTGTTTCAAAAGCCTCAGAACCGAAGTTCCTTCATCGGCCGTTACCGTTACCTCCATTGCAAATCACAACAACTTCCGTTGTTGGTTCACAAAGGAGGTGTAAATTGGAAATCATGAAGCATCATTTTTCCAAATAAAGTTAGCCCAACAGTGTCAAAGAGTTCCAAAAATTCAGTTCAGCCCAATAAAAAAGGGAATGTCAACATACAACAAGCATAATCAAGGCAGCAGAATAGTCCAAGGCAACAGGGTCAAGATTAACATAACAGTAGCAAAAGAAAAGGATGTGGTTATCAGCATAATCTAGCAGTAGCAGAGACGAAAGAAGCAAAATGGGTCATACAAGCAATTAACACAGCAGCAGCATAGAAGAGGAAAAGAGTGATCCCAAAGTTATATTTTCACCAAAGGTGAAAAGAGGTAAAAATCAGTATTGATAATAGCAACAGAGGAGAAAAGCTGAGGATTACCCAAAAAAAAGCATAGGATCTGTTCTAGAGGGATACCAAGCAGAGGAAAAGGTGTACAAGTTACAGCATCAGTTTTCAAGAAGCAACAAAAAGAAAAGCAGTATCTGTTCTGATCAGTTTTAAAAACATAGCAAAAAGATGCAATATTTGTTCTATCAGTTGGGGCAGCCACAAAGGCAAGGATGAGTATCTGCTTTATCAGTTCAGAAAAAGAGGAGGCATGAGTTCAAAAAAAAACCACAGAGCAGATATGTTTTCAAGGCAAAGAAAGAAGAGTAGTATTGGTTCCATCAGTTAAAAAAAAAGGAGATCAGTTTTAAAACACAGTTTTAAAAAAACACAAGCCACAAAAAACCCCATCCCATCTGTTCAAACAGCCACAAAAACCAAGAGCAATATCTATTTTTTATCAGTTTCTTTGCACTATCAGTTCAAAAACCAGCAACACAGAAACAAGAAACCAGCATTTGGAAAGCAAATTATGATGTTTGTTCCAAACATTCAAAGCCAAACCAAAAAACCAAACACGTAAGCATCATGTTCTACTGATATAAAACTAGAAAACCAGCAAATATATCAGTTCCATATACCATTTCCAAACCAGAAAAACAAGTGAGGCATTGTATTCTGCAGATACAAACCAAAAGCCAAACAAACCAGCATAGCCATACAACAACAAAAATCCCAGAAATCGTGACAACAAAAAACAAAGCAAACATTCCTCATCATTTTCCAAACACCAAAAACCTTCAGAGTTCAAACTTTTTCAGAAACTAATTCTGTTATAGAGAGAGAGAAGAGAAGAGATTTCGAAACAATCTCACCCGGAGCAAGACACAGGAAGCGATTGAAGCCAGCCAACTAGGGTTCCAACCCCTTCAAGGTCCAAGAATCCGGTAGGTACCTACAAAACCATGGCATTCAACATCAGAAACATATAATAAACCAAGAAAGCGCAAGGAAATAGAATCTGTGAAGTTAGGGTTTCCATCAGAAGGTATTTGAGAGAGATGGTGAGCATGAAAATCGCGTGAGAGAGGGTGAAGGTTGGGGTTTACTGGGTTTATAAAGGAAATCGCGAGAGAAACCGATGAGAGTCAGGGAGAATCGAGAGAGACCACGAGAGGATGGGGGTTTCTGGGTCGCGATGGAGAACATGGAGCGAGAGAGAAGACAGATGTGTTTGTGTTCTTCCTTTTTACCTTTTTAATTAGTTTAGTTAATATAATTAGATTATATTATATTACTATTACTATTTTACTTGATAATATTACTATTACTATTTATATTATTACTAATAATGTTATTATTACTATTATATTATTATTACTACTATTTATATTATTACTAATAATGTTATTATTACTATTATATTATTATTACTACTATGTATATTATTGCTAATATTATTATTATTACTGTATTATTATTACTAATATTTATTATTAATTTTTAACTATTAACAACTATTATTATTATTATTTACTATTATTATTATTAATAACAATTATTATTTTCTTAACCAATAATTATTATTATTATTATTCTTAACTCATAAAATGTTTAGTCTACCCCAAAAATACCAAAAAAAAATAATAATAATGTTAGTGAGACATTTGTATAGGAAAGTTCTAGCATTTTTCTTTTTCTCTATATTATCCCCGCGATACACCTGCATTGTCAATACTCCCGTATGCCTTGAGTTTCCGCTTCTTTGATCAACGACGCATTGCGCCTTTGTCATACCCCAATTTTTGACCTAATATACCACCTTACATTTGCATCATTGCATCACTAACAGTTCAATACAGCATTAATCGGGTGTAGCAGGTCAAAATTAGGGTTTCATCAAATTTTCATCTGATTCAAGAGGTAACCAATTAGGGTTTGAGTTTTACTCACCTCATTTGATCTATCTTGATTAAAACATCAACCTCTGATCATCAGATATCCAATTTTTCTCACTGGTCAATCGAGGATCGACCAATTAGGGTTTTGATCGAGCATGAGTAATCTCTGATTTTCTGATCAATGAATGACTTTTTTGGATAGAGATTGGTCATTATATCTTAGATACAACATCTTGACCTAATTTTTGGATTCAAAACATCATAGACTTCATCAGTCAATTTCTGAAACATCTTATGAAATTTCATCTTCACAGAAAAGTCAAACTTTGACTTTTGGTCAAATTTTTCAAAACAAAACTTTTTCCATCATCAAAATAATTCAAATGATCCATCATGATCATAAAAAATCAAAGAATTTGGAAAAGTCAACAAAAAGTCAAAAATTCCAACACTTAGAAAAATTTCTAAGTGTTAAAATTTTGTATTTTTTCCAAACTTCATGGCATTTTTTCACATAGTTCCACTTTGATTTGGAGAAAACTCAAAACATGAAAGTTGTAGCTCTTGAAACAAGCTTTCCAAAATGTCCAAGAACTCTCAAATCCATGGAGTCTAGCTATACTTTTGAAATTGAAACATAAGGCTCCATAAACATGATTTTCAAAGTTCAAAACTTCAAATTATAGGTCATTTTGTGATTTCTTCATCTAGAAGCAATGCCACCTTGCCAAAATTGAAGATTAGGGCTGATAAATATCAGCTAGAGGTAATAATTGTAGGATTGGATCAAGTTGGAAAAATAACACATGGTTAAAAAAGGAAGCTTCCTTTTCCTTTTGCAAATGTCTTTCTTGCCCTTTAAGGCAACTTTGAATAACACAATGCCATGTACTTGTGCCTAATTTTTCAGAACTTTTGACCTATAAATAGAGGTCATATTGGCCATTTGAATCCACACCAAAGCAATGCAAGTTCATGCTTTCCTTCCACTTTCTCCAATTTCTTGAATTATAGTTCAAAGTGAGGATAACTTGCAATTTTGAAATTTAGTGAAAACTATGATGAACTTTGGTGTCAAACACATTTCATAATCAATATCAAACTTTTCTAAAACATAAAAGCAACATGAACTAAGCTAGAAACCAGAAATTACATGCCATTGTCATTATGCTTGCAAAACTGCCTTAGGATTCAAATTCTTGGTTAGGCTTGATTAACTTGTGTTCCAAGCATCCAAACATCATCCATGAACATCATATGAATGATCCAGACCCTTAACAACTAACTGTAACAACTTTAACATAGAAATCGAGCTTCCATTTTCAGTTGATGCAGGTGGACTTGGCTGGAGAATTCCAGGGTGATTCAAGGCAAGCAGAGTGATCATACACCTTCCCTAACATCCGTTGAAGCTCAAACAATCATCAAATCCGTTCTGGAAACACTCCAACATCATCTTCGATCTCAGCTTGAACAGGTGAGAACTCAAACTTCAACCTCATGATTCTTTGCACTTAAATGAAAAAACTCTTGGCCATTTGTTTTCTGCACCTATCACGATCCTTAACCCTCAAACAATTTGAAAAATCATCAACTACACATCATTTCAATTAGAAATTACAGTTCTAGGGTTCTTTGTGATTTCCATAAATTCAATCGTGTTAGACCAAAAATAAATGCAATTAACAACCATCATCATATTCCTTGTTAAAAATCGAGCAACTTTCATGTTTACAACTTCCAATTTCATCAAGAAACAAGCAAGTTACAAAATCTGGGAATCAAAGATGAAGAACAGGGCATTCGCGCGTGTTCTTGAGTTTTTCAAATTCAAATTTTCCAATATTATATTAACACGTGTTTTTGTTTCAATAAACGAATGAACGCTTGTCCCAGTGGTTGCCAGCACGCTCGTAGTACTTTCTGCCACGTAACCACCCCAATGGTCATGGGTTCAAACCTCCCATGGACCATTTTTTTCAAACTTTTTCATATTTTCTTCATTTTTCTTACAAACTTCAACATTTTTTTTAACCAATCAAAACTCCTCATTTTGAGGTGATTTTTTGTACACTTGTCAATAAATGTATCTATTTTATGATAGTGCAAAATTTTCAGAAAAACTTTCATCTGATTATATTTTAATCGAGCCGAAAACGACACTTCGAGCGTTTTTCAAAACCACTTTAAAAGGTGAATTTTTTGAACATTCGACTTCCGATTCTTTTCAAAAACTTCTCATAAATAAACCTCACATTTCAAAACACTTTCAAAATCATTTCTTCAAAACTTTTCATCAAACTTACATCTTTTTACCATGATCGATCCGATTTAAACGATAAAACCGAATTCGTTTTCTCTCGAATTTCTTAATCGATCATGGGCCTCCCTCACGGTGTAAGTCCCAAAAACATTCTTTTATGTACATAATTATTTCTTCGTACATATCAAACTCTCTTCAGATACAAACAAATTTTCATCTGTACATAATACAGATACTTTTTATACTCAAGTACAGACAAACTTCGATCGTTTGTTTTCACTTCACTTGTGTATATACAAACCAATAGGTACAAATCAAAATTCTTTTTATACAAATATTTTCCTTGTACATATCAAAATTCTTTTTATACAAATCTTTGTCTGTACATAATACAGATACTTTTTACTCAAACACGGATAAACTTCGATCGTTTGTTTTTCGTTTCATCTGTATATACATTGAATACCATTGGTATTGAAAGGAGCATTATTCCCTGTGAAACTGCTTTCAAACCAATGGGCCACCCTTATGGTGTAAGTCCCAACCCTCCTATGTACATCCATCTTTCTCTGTACATAAATACTCGTCCGTGTACATACTTACTTCCTTGTACACAATTCAGACTTGTAAATAATCAAGTTACGCTCATTTTAAACGTTCGTTTCACAGACACTTGTTTATATTTCCTTCATAAACTCTTGTAAATAAACATCATGCATTGTTTATATTTCCTTCATAAACTCCTGTGAATACATATCACACACACACACTTGTTTATATAACTGTCTAGGTATAACATAACAACTAGTCTAACCAATAGGTTCCCCACAGTTATAGCCTCCGCTTGGGCTTTATACAAGATAACTCTCCTCACAGAGGTTAGCCTCCTCTTAGGCTTCATATAAGAAAACTCATTCATCTGAGTTTAGCCTCCGCTTAGGCTTCATATAAGACAACACTCCCCTGATGAGTCAGCCTCCTCTTGGGCTTCGTTCAAAAGAACTCCTCATTGAGTTTAGCCTTCTCTTGGGCATCATACAATGAAAGAGACCATGAAATCTCTTAAACAGCCTCCTATTGGGCTTCCAATACAAAGAATCACCCGCGTTAGGATAGAACCCAGAGAGTATAATTTCCCGGTGAAATTGCTCTTAATTCCAAAAGGATGGTTTCCCGGTGAAATCCCTTTTAAAGACAAAGCCAGCCATACCCTATAGCTTCCTCTTGAGCTTCATACAAGGACCCTCGATGACCCTCGGAATGCCTCCTCTTGGGCTTACAATACAAGGACCCATGGGCTTCTTAAAAGCATCCCTTTAATCCAATCAATTTCTCCTTGAGATTTAGACATTTATCATCTCTATGGAAGAAGTATCTAATCTATCACATCACATATAATCAAAAACTTTTCAAACTCTTTTCAAACTCTTTTCAAACAAAAACATCTCTTAATTGTAAGTGGTAACGCTTGTACACTCAAGCAAAACACCCAATGCTTACAGTTAAAAGATTCAATCATCTTTTTCAAACATCTTTCTTAAACATGTAAGTGGTAACGCTTGTACACTCAAGCAAAACACCGATAACTTACGACGAAAGATTTTAATCAATCAAACCCTTTTAAAATGTATGTGATGAAATAGATTAGATATATTTTTCATTAAGATGACATTTGTCTGTCTCTTACTAACATCCCGTTGCTTTCCACTAGCATAAGTGGGAACTACGATTGCTCTGACTTTCTCAACATCCTTTTGAGAATACGTAGGCACGAGGTCTCATCCTTGCCGAGCAAATTTCTTTCTCCCTCAGACCAAACAAACCATAGATCCCTGTAGATCCGAGCTACAAATGCTCTGATTCCCACTAGGGGATATGTATGCAGAAGATCCAAAGATCTTTGCGAGCACAATAATAACAAACACTAGGATCCCACATAATCTATCCTTCTTAAAATCCCAAAGGAGAAACTTTCCCAATCATAGAAATAGCAATTAAAACACACAAACATATCAAACATATTCATATATAAAGTTATAGATAACTATATATATTTAGGGTGCTCCATCTATTCCCTTTATATAACAAACCCCCTTACTCAGAATCTCCCCAATGCGTTGCGTCTAGTTTGCGCTAGTCGTTACGCATATCAAAATCAATTGAGGGTATTATGACTTTCCCTTTTCATAATCATTAAATCATCTTTCTTGTGTTGAAAATAATAAAGCTTGATGCTCGCGGCATCTTTATAAACAAATCAAAAGAGTAAATCGTTTCGAGCCAGAGAATCTGAATTCATATTCGAATTCTCTAGCACGACACCTTTTAACGCGAACAGCCTCATACGAAGTTTTTCTGAAGGCTCGTTGGGCATTTTATTTGGGCCCAAGAGTATCTGTCTCTGGTTTTCTTTTCCCGCCGCTCAAACTCACGTCATACAGGCTATCTCTAAATCCTTACTCTTTTTCAATTATTTTATTTTTATGTAAATAATATTTTATTTTGTGCGATGTACTAAGTAGTAATTAGTTCTGATAGCTCTTATTTGATAATTTATCGATTAAACTATTAGTCGATTTCTTATCAAATAGGAAAGATCGTTTCTAATAATTACTTAAATTTCTGATTGTATTGTGTGATGTTTATATGTTTGTTCCGCATTTATTCACCATTGTACACTTTGCACACAATTAAAATTAAAATCAATTCGATTCCATCCTGATTGGCTCATATGTCGATTTCCTAAAGGGTCTCACAGTTGGGGATGGGCATGGCCATCCTCACGAGGTTGATTAAAGCCCTTGTTGCTTTAATCAATCATAACCCGAAAATAACATTGGTCTATATACCAATCACCATGCACCAGGGTCTCATGGTTGGGGATAGGAGCACCTATCCTCACGAGGTTAATCAAGTCCATATACTTGATTAATCATAACCCGACTCCATTTCTCATGTAACGCATCGACTTCAAAACATTTTCATAATTAAATTACAAACCTCGATCCAACGTCGAGTGCATTTTCAAAATTCTTTCATAAGAAAAATCAAGTGTTTAAGTCGTTGGATGCTAGTCTAATTGTTTAAACATTTGCGAAAAATGAACTTCGAATCTTTAAGTCGTTGGATACTAGTCTAATTGCTTAAAGATTCTTAATAACGTGAACCTTGTTTCACTTCACTTTTTCATAAGAAAAACTTTTGGGAGGATAGACGACTCGTTGAGCATTGAGCTCATCTTGTTTCTAGTATTTGAAACGTAGGATGCTAGTCCTATTGTTCAGTACTTTTCACCCGCATAAAAATCAATCCAACTCACTCAAAGCTTTTTTCTCGCTCATATGCGATCATCAAACTCTTTTCCGATAAAGAGAATGCAATAGTCATTTCAAACACGAACGTGGACTTAAAGATTTTCAAACAAACTAAACAAGTCCAAGTTCAAGCATTTGAAATGTCTAATGCACGATTTTTCTTATAAAATCAATACAACAAACTTAAAACCTTTTCGAGAGGAACTACGGAGTTTTGACTTTCCCATTGCACAAGGGAATACGTAGGCACACGGTTTTGAAACCGTGCCAAACTCAAAATAATAATAAATAAACCTCGTTTCTTTTATCTTTCGATTTTTATTCATAACTTAGCAATAAACACACACACAAACACTTAGAACTAAATGGGTCCCATCGAGTACGATGGATGTAAGGGGTGCTAATACCTTCCCCTTACATAACCGACTCCCGATTCCATATTTTTGGTCACGTAGACCGCCTTATCCGCATGTTTGGGGTTTTATCTATATTTTCCCGTTCTTTTTTAGAACAAATAAAATTAGGTGGCGATTTCACTAGTTTTCGGAAATTTAAACGATTTTTGAAAATCGAGTTGCTTCAGTAGGACTCAAAAAAGTCTTCTATATATCTTATTTGATATTGATTGATTGTCATTTGATATATCTTATCTATTTCTCTTTTTTCTATTTGATTTACTATTCATAATTTCATATTTACTCATAAATATTAGTTATATTCTATATAGAATACCTATACTTATTTTAAGTATACTAAAGTTATATTCTATATATACTACATATAAAAAAAATTATTTTTCGTTTTTTTGTCTGTTTTTTATCCAACCAGAGTCCAACTAGGTACTGGCACGACTCTTTTTCCCATGAATCACAATGATTTATTTTCTGTATCAGATTTGAATGAAACTTGTAATTAATGTCAAACTAAAATAAAAATTACTTTTTGATCGTATATCATACGAATCAATCAGGCCACGTATCTAAAAAAAAGAAATAGAACTATGGATTCTTGCACAATGCATTTTTGTGTTATGAATTTAGTTTAGTAATTTTGTTGAGATCTATCTGTCAAAACACCTTCAACAAAATCCAAAAATGAGATTCACCCCCTTTTCTAAATTTCATTAGGGGGCCCTTTACGAAACATGTGAACACTCTATTTATCATAAAATTCTGCACCTATTTCATAATTATATGATTGATTCACCTGTATTGACAAAAGATCCTTTTATATACAATAATAGTATTGTAGCAGGTATAGTTTAGTGGTAAAAGTGTGATTCATTCCATCACGATCAGAAAGTTTATTTCTTGCTTAAAGGTATTTCATCCTTTATACCTCGCAAGGAGCAATTCGAGGAATAATATACATTATCATAATTTGTATACAATTTAGAATTAATTCTAAAATTATGAAACATAAGTTTTTGCATTTGTAATTGGATCAAGAATCCCAATTTTTGAATATAAGTAAAGGATCCAAAAAAAAAGATATATAAAATACGTTTCCAATCATAACTAAATCTTCCAATATTTTTATTATTTGTTTTGTATAGGAGAGATTGAAGCAAAATAGCTATTAAATTATTTTTTTAGTTTACTAGAAACATAAACATATTTTTTAGCTCGACGAATATTTTATTATTTTCCTAAAGATTCTCTCAAATAGAAATAGAGAACGAAGTAACTAGAAAAAAAGAGATTGTCCGAATACACATTTTCTATAGGGATCTTCTAAAAAGCAACGGTAATTTATTCATACCGAAAGAGAGGTTACCTTAGGGTTTACATCACTTTTACTCGCTTTCTGTTTGCTTTGTATTCTTTAATTTTAAGGGTTGCTTGGGTATTATATCAGTGGGGGATCCTACACCCGGATCCAAGTTTCTTAGGTAAGTAGCAATAGATCATCGCGATTGTCCGGTGTAGACCGGAACGATTAAAACGATGGCTACAGTTAGTGCGACACTTTGGATGTCCTGATGTTCCTCGTGTTCAGTTGGGGAAATATTTGGCGCCTGCGTGGTGTCATCAAGCATTAACTAAAATTTTAGAACCCTAATTGACCCATCTTAGCCATTAGAAGGTAGTGAGATAGCCAACTTCGGTGCAGACTGAGGTTGGTTGATACTCGACGCTACGCTCATTGAGATTCGACTTTTGGGATGTTTCAATCGACCATTTGGTAGTCGTACTAAAATAAAGCCTGCGAGAAAGATCCATGATATGAGATTCTTAGAACCCGGTCACTATTGTAGGATAGGTTGAACCAACTTAAACTCCGGTAGGGTAGACACCTATACCTTATGCAAGCCTTAAACCTAGGGTTGTTGTGTGAATTGCTTGTGCTTGCTATTTAAACATGACATCATGACATTATAACATCATATCATTATAACATTTCTAACCATCTCAAGGACCTAGGGATTTACTTTTGCTCTATTTTGTAGGGTTATGGCTTCCAAGAAGACTATCCGAATCAACTTCATGGGTATACCTTCTCAACTCAAGGAATTAGTCTCAAAAGTTCCCGATCACGCTTAGTTCATCAAAAAGGCATGGTTATCTTCGCGACTTGGTTATCTCCGGTTTTGAAGAAGATATGATGAGTGTCGTATTCCAGTTCTTTGATATGAAGCATCACTGCTTTACTTTCCCAGATTATCAGTATGTACCTACAATGGAAGAATTCTCTAAGCTACTTGGGATACCTATCCTTGATCAGATACCCTTCATCGGTTCAGAAAAAGTTCTAAGGTTTGAAGATATTGTAGCAGCTCTACATCTGAAGCGGTCAGACATTGAAGCCAATTGGGAAACAAGAGGTGGAGTTAAGGGTTTGCTTGCTAAGTTTCTGATAAAGAAAGCTCGAGAATTCTTAAAGGCTATGAGTTTCCACGCTTTCAAAGATATTTTGGCTTTGTTAATCTATGGTTAGTTGCTATTTCCTAATCCAGACCAATTCATAGACGTGAACGCCATTAAGATATTTCTCACTCATAATCATGTGCCTACTTTGCTTGGAGATATTTTGCATTCTCTCCACACTCGTACTATGAAAAGACAAGGAACTCTCGTGTGTTGCATACCGTTATTATCCAGGTGGTTTATTTCTCACCTTCCTCGATCAGTGATGAAGAATGAACAAGGTCTGAAGTAGTCTTAAAGGTTGATGTCACTCTCTCATTTAGATATCCGTTGGTGTCTCTACTCTAAAAAATACTTCACTTTCATTGAGCGTTGTGGGGAATTCCCTAATGTACCACTCCTTGGCATAAGGGAAGGTATCACTTATAAACCTTCTCTAGTGCTACGTCAGTTTGGTTATGCTCGAAGAGACGGTCTTCATGATATACTTATCCAAGGCATTATATTTGACTACGACAACAATCTCCAAGGTTATCGTCGAAGATTTGTGCACACTTGGAGCATGGTGAAGAAGACTGACCCCAAGACCTTAGGGCATAAAAATTCCATTCCTTGGGAACCTTACCTCAAATGGATGTGAGCTCGCGCACAAAATCTCATGATGCCATATGCTGCCATCCTACCAGTAATTATGGAATCTGTTGCCGAAGGCGATGAATCTTACACCATTCTCCATCCATACATGCCTACTAATTTTAAAGAATTGAAGAGATCCTGGATTCAACTTAAAGAAGAAAGGGATACATTCGAAGATCAGTGCTATGCAAGCGAGAAAAGAGTATTAGAGCTGACGAAGCTACTTCATGAGGAACAAAGCATTAACACCTACGTCAACACAAAGAGGAAGCACCCATGGGAGGCCTAAGCACTAGGAATTTCATTTTTATACTTGAATTTTCTTTTGTATTTACTAATATAATAATAAAAAGTTTGTTCTTGCTTGTTTACCAAATTTAAATTCCTAAGGTCCTTGAAAACATTGCATTACATGCCATTGCATATCATAGCATATCATTTCATAACAGGTACTCCGAAGATTGGTTTTTTTATTCTCTCGATGTTTATTTTAGCAAAAAAATGGCTCTCGAACAAACTGTCAAAGATCTCCAGGCTCAGAATGCTCAGTTCCAAGAGATGTTCACCAACTTGGCCCAAGGACAGAAAGACCTGAAAGAACTCATCATCAAGAAGAAAAAGAAGAAGATTGTTGGTATTCTCAACATGGGGAAAAGGTACAGAGGTCCGGTCAAAGTAGTCAGACAACTTGAATTCTAAAAAAAGAGCGGCGAAACTGAAGTAAGTGCCAAGGCCGATGAAGGAAGTCATCATGGGTCTCAAGAAGAAGAAGGAGAAGACTATGTAAGCGAGCAGTATCCTCCTGATGATGAGAAGTATAAGCAACTTGAAGACCGTCTGATTGCTGTGGAGAATCTGAAAAATGTCAGGATTGAACTTTGATGATTTAAGCTTGGTTCCTAGAGTGGTCATTCCCCTCAAGTTCAAAGTTCCTACTTTTTCTAAGTACGATGACATTTCTTGCCCAAAACATCATCTGAAGTCCTATGTTTAGAAGATTCAACCCCACACTGTTGACAGAAAGTTATGGATGCATTTCTTTCAAGAGAGTTTGTCTAGAGCACGGTTGGAGTTGTATTATCAGTTGGAAAATACCCACATTCATACCTGGAATGAGTTGGCAGATGCTTTCTACAAATAGTACCAGTACAATGCTGAATTGACACCAACCCGCATGCAACTCCAGAATATGTCTATGGGCCGTGATGAGAAGTTCAAAGAGTATGCCCAAAAATGGAGAGATCTAGCAGGCAGAGTCCAACCACCCTTGTCTAATAGGGAATTGGTTGACATGTTTATGGGAACACTGACAGGCCCTTTCTTCAATCATCTGATTGGAAACTCTTCAGCCGGATTCACCGAGTTAATATTGACAGGCGAATATATTGAAGCTGGAATCAAGAGTGGAAAAATTCAAGTCGAAACATCTTCAAATGTTGCAAACAGATCTTTTGGTGTGAATAAAGAAGCCAATGTTGTGTATGGTCAGAAGAGTCGTGATAAAGCTGATCGCAATCAATCTGTGGGGGAAGTCCTGATCTCCAATCCCACTATGGTGCAACCTCAACAAGACAACACGCATAGACATAACGCGCCAAGAAGACAGTTTAGGAAGATCAACATGTCGTTATCTCAAGCATTACAACATAAGTTGAAAACAAAGCTGATTACTTTGAGAGATCCTCCTCAGCATGTCAACACAACCTCTCTGAAGTACAACCCTAATACAAGGTGTGCATACCGCTCCAATAGCCCTGGGCATGACACCAACAACTGTTGGGCCCTGAAGAACAAGATCCAAGACATGATTGAAGCTCAAGAAATTTAATTCGACCCTCTTGTCGAAACCCCGAATGTGATCGACGCACCTATGCTCGATCATGGAAAGAGTGTCAATGCTATTGATAACGACTCATATGTCTTTGTTGTGAACGAGTTAACCATTCCCTTGATGACTATTAAGAAGAATATGCTACAAGCCGGTTTATTTCCAGGATGTTTTGACAACTGTCGTTACTGGGCGTATGAGCCCAATGGATGTGCCTGGTTGAAAAGAGGTGTCCAACGCCTGATAGACAACCAAGAAGTGTTATGCATGAAAACCCCATCTGTAGAAAGTTTGTGTGAAGATGTTTCCAAAAGCTTGAAGATCGAAGACGTAAGCGAAGCCGTACCAGAAGTCTGGGATACCTTGGGGCAGCCAATTGGAAAGTTTGATTTCATGGTGAAATATACCGCCCCTGAAAGCTACAAGATTGCAATCGAAGACATCAAGGCAACCGGATGGGGAGATGATGACTATCCCTAAGAATATGTTGGTCTGAACACAATAAGGATAACCTTTATTGATCCTGCACCCAGAGTGGCACCTCTAATTATTACCTCACCCAGACCAATTCCATATTCTTTTGACAAAGCTATACCTTGGAATTATGGCACCGAAGTTTACTACTATGGCGTCAAGCAAGAGACATTAACCATTGAAGACAGTACAGTTGAAGCAACTAATACATGTGTCGAAAATATCACCGGATCAAGCAAAGTAACCAAAACCGGAAGAGTGTTTTCTCCAGATATCTCTCCTCCAAAAGATACTACTGCACTAGTTCGCATTCCTACTATTGAACCAACCCCCGAGGATCACGGGAAAGAGAAAGTGACTCAACCTGCTCAGACGGAAGTACCAAAGGAAGTTGCTGAAGATACTTCCAAACAAGAGATGGAGGAAATTCTAAAAATCATTAAGAAGAGTGACTAAAATGTTGTGGAGTAGTTGGGACAAACCTCATCCAAGATTTCCATGTTAGCTCTTTTGTTGTGCTCCGAGGCTCATGCTAAATCCTTGGTGAAGTTTTTGAAGAATGCCCACATACTGCAAGACACTTCTGCTGACCAATTCGAAAGTTGTATTGCTAGCCTGACCGCAGACAATGGTTTGAGATTTTCTGATGCTGATTTAACTCCTAACAGAAGGAAACACCACAAAGCCTTGCACATCTCTATAGGGTGTTGATAACACGAATTTATATAACATATTTGACTTAATTTTCATATATAATGTTACTATTTTTATTTAATTATATTATTTTATTTCTGTATTACGTTGGTATTTTCTATGTTTCAGGTATTTGTATTAGATAAAGATAAATTGAGCAAAGAAATAAAATTGAGGAAAAATCGGATTAAAAAGCCAAAGAAATGAAGCAAATGGGTGATATAGCAAAAAGGAGGAGTTAAGAAGAAAGAAATAATTATATGAGCCGGAAAAAAGCCAAGAAGACAAGCCAAGCCAAGGGCGTGTCCTGGTGACCGTCACAGACTTGAGACGACCGTCTCACTCTCCCTCATATCATGGAGGCGCCCGCCTCCCTTACAGGGACCCACGTCTCCAAATTCTCCCATTCAGGGACCCACGTCTCAATATATTTTCAATATACTTTCATGAAGTGAGACCCACGTCTCACACTTCCTTCTTCAGATGAGACGTTCATCCCACGTTCCGGCAGTTTTATACACGATCTCCATTGGTTTTTCGTACAAGATTGAGAAACGGGAAGTTACATGAAGAGGCTATAAATACATGTTCAAACTTCAGAGCAAGGGTCGGCAAATTCTTACCGAACAACCGTTATTAAGTTTTTCTATTTTCGCATTTTCTTTTCAGTTTTATGTTTCTATTTTATTTTTTCATTTCAGTTTCTTTATTTAGTTTTTATTTTAGTTTAAGTTGTTATAATTTACTCACGACAATTTCTACACCGGAAATTGTTGTGTATTTTCACTGATCTAACCTTACGTTAGATCTAGTGCCTTTTTATTCCTTGTCGTATTTTTCTTTCAATTCGAGAAGTCTCCGAGAAGATCCAGCCGACTTGTGGTGGAATGTTCGTTTATTTCGAAGAACAAGATTATTCCAGCATTCTTATTTTCAGGTTTTTAATATAATTATTTTATTTTATTTTGAATATTGGTGCTTGATATTTATTTATTTGATTATGGAAATGTTAAATATATTGAACCTTATTATTTATGCATGTCCGAATTAATAAATATGTCCGGCTAAACCGAGTAGGTATCGGTATGTAATAGTAGTAAGAGTAGGAATTAAATTGTTCTTAAGCTAAAATCTTAATTAACTTAATTTCTGGTTATGACTTTTTGTAATTAAAATCAATCTTTTCGTTACGAAAGTAAGAAAAGTAGGATAGGTTAGGATCGAGACCACGAAAGTGTGAGGTTTTAACCGGATAGCTAAAGTTAGGCATTTGATTTAAATACAGCGAGAGCGCTTTAAAACGAATTAGATTTTATTAAGTTTCCAAAGAATATTTTCTAAACATTTATGGGCTAGCGAGAGCAGGCATAGGGCTTTAGGAGTATAATTCGAGATAAGACCACGAAAGTGTGAGTTGAGGGTTTTTAAACTGATAATTTCTACGGAACAATTAAGTTAACCATATTTATACGCTTAAGTTCAATTTAATCCGCTTAGGTTCACTACATTACGTACCGATATCCGTTTTATTTATATTTTTTTTCTTAACCATTATCTAAAAGAATTATTCGCCTTAGCTGTATACCGTAACTTAGGATAACAATAGATCGATTTATAGTCTCGGTGGGTTCGATATCTTTTTAAAACTACGCGATAGGACTGTGCACTTGTAGTCTCCCGATTAATAGACGATAAAGTCGCGATCAGGTGTAAGGGCACTATGGTGTCTCATGTATTGGTGGATACTGGCTCTGCTCTGAATGTCTTACCAAAGAGTGCTCTTGACAGACTTGATTGTGAAGAAATATTCATGAAACCCAGTGACATAATTGTAAGAGCTTTTGATGGTTCAAAGAGAACAGTACTTGGAGAGCTCAACCTGCCGATCAAAGTAGGTTCCCAAACTTTTGATTCTACTTTCTTTGTGATGGATATTCGTCCAGCTTATTCTTTCCTTCTTGGACGCCCTTGGATACATGGGACAGGTGTTGTTATGTCTACCCTGCATCAAAAGTTGAAGTACCCAGTGATGGGGAAGATTGTTACAATATGCGGAGAAGAAGAATATATGGTAAGCCATCTGCAGTCATTCTGATACATTGAAATGGAAGGTGAATTTTTCGAAACTCCCTGTCAAGATTTTGAAGTAGTTCCACGAGTCATGCCTGTCGACTCTCCTGTCACTCCTAAGATTACTAGAGTTCCACCGAAGATGGACACTGAAGGACGCCAGAGCTGTAGTTAAAGAAGGAGGTTTTACTGTTTGGGGTCAGCTACCCAATTTTCTGTTCAAATTTGATAAGACTGGTTTAGGCTTCACTTCCAAAGGTCAAAAAATGATACGCCGGGAATGTGCTGGTGGACCTCTTTTCCACATCGATAAAAATGGAGTTCATGCTATAGAAGACGATGATGGTGACTTCAACATCAACAATTGGATATTCCCAACTCCTAGTGATGGACTCAACAATTGAATGCCTAAGGATGTTATTTCAATCTCCTTTAGACAGGAGTAATTGTTTTTTCTATTTTATAGTTTAGAACAATAAAACTTTAAGCCTAGTGCCTTGCCCGGGGAACAACGGCTCATTTGTGAGGGTTGTTATTTGTCATTCGCATATTTTCATTTAATAAATCATTGGACTTTTGCATTCAAATATTCTTCTCTCTGTCTTTATTTTTACTTTATCACCTTTTCAAAAGCTATGTGTTCTTACACATACCCACGTGATAAACTGCAGATCCAGGTTCACTCCAGATCCCGTCGATAACGACTCTACTATTGCTAAATATGACTTTGATAATCCGATCTACCAAGTCCAAGACAAAGGTGAGGAAGATTGTGAAGTTCCGGGAGAACTTGCCAGACTACTACAGTAAGAGGAAAAGACTATACAACTACATGAAGAGTCGATCGAAGTTTTGAATTTAGGTACCGACAAAGACAAAAAAGGAATCAAGATAGGAGCGGGTCTTGAAAATAGTGTTAAGAAAAGATTGATCCAGATGTTGCGAGATTACATTGAGATTTTTGCTTTGTCCTACGAAGACATGCTAGGTTTAGACATCGACATTGTGCTACACCAACTACCAACGAAAGAAGGTTTTCTCCCTGTGAAGCAGAAGGTTCACCGTATGTGTCCTGAGATGTCCGAGAAAATCAAAGCCGAAGTTATGAAGCAGTTCAATGTCAGTTTCTTAGCCGTTACTTCTTATCCACAGTGGGTTGCGAATGTGGTGCCCATACCTAAGAAGGATGGCAAAGTGCGTATGTGTATGGATTACCGAGATTTGAATAAGGCAAGCCCGAAAGATGATTTCCCGCTTCTACATATTGATGTCCTAGTTGACAACACCGCTTGGCACAAGGTTTTATCTTTCATGGATGATTTATCTGGTTAAAATCAGATCAAGATGGCTCCCAAAGACATGGAAAAAACCACTTTCGTTACACAGTGGGGAACTTTCTGTTATAAGGTCATGCCATTTGGGTTGAAGAATGTTGGCGCAACATATCAGCGTGCTATGGTAGCTTTATTCCATGATATGATCCATCACGAGATAGAGGTCTACATCGACGACATGATAGATCAATCTTAAACCGAAGAAGAACATCTTGATCATTTGCGTAAGCTGTTTGATAGATTGAAGAAATACAGCTTGAGACTGAATCCGAACAAATTTACCTTTGGAGTCAAATCCAGCAAACTCCTCGGATTCGTTGTCAGTGGTAAAGGTATAGAAGTTGACCCTGCTAAGGTTAAAGCTATTCAAGAAATGCTAGCTCCCCGTACCGAGAAAGAAATCAGAGGTTTCTTAGGACGACTTAATTATATTTCTAGATTCATTGCACATCTAACTGCCACTTGTGAGCCAATATTCAAATTACTGAAGAAAGATCAAGTCGTGGAATGGAACGAGAATTTCCAGACAACTTTTGACAAAATCAAGGAGTACCTACAAGAACCTCTTATCCTAATGCCACCAATTGAAGGAAGACCTATAATCATGTACTTAACAGTATTAGAGAATTCAATGGGGTGTGTGTTGGGGAAACATGACGAGTCTGGTCGAAAAGAGTATGCAATATACTACCTTAGCAAAAAGTTTACCGACTGTGAGACAAGATACTCACAGCTTGAGAAAACTTGCAGCGCTTTGGCTTGGGCTACTCGCCGACTAAGACAGTATATGTTGACCCACACTACCTTATTGATCTCTAAGATGGATCCGATAAAATACATATTTGAGAAACCTGCTATCTCTGGAAGAATAGCAATATGGCAAATGATCTTGACCGAATATGACATTCAGTGCGCTACTTAGAAAGCGATCAAAGGAAGTGTAGTAGTTGATCATTTGGCTCATCAAGCTGTAGATAACTACCAGTCTATGCATTTTGAGATCCCAGACGAGGATATTATGTTAGTCACCGATTACGAAGAGCCTGGACCGAATGAAGGACTTGAGCCAGGATCCCGATGGACCATGGTCTTCGATGGAGCTTCTAACGCACTTGGCAACAGTATTGGCGTTGTGATTACATCTCCCAAAGGTGGTCGTACACCTTTCACCTCCAGGTTATGTTTCGATTTCACCAACAATATGGTTGAATATGAAGCGCACATCATGTGTATCCAAGCTTCTCTTGACTTAAGGATCAAATTATTGCAAGTATACGAAGACTCAGCTTTGGTGATTAGTCAGATCAAAGGCGAGTGGGACACGAAGCATCTGAATCTCATTCCATATCGAGAACATGTGTTGGATCTGATCCCCTACTTCAAAGAAATTACTTTTGAGCATATTCCACGAGAAGAGAATCAGTTGGCAGACGCATTAGCTACCATGTCATCCATGTTCAAAGTCAGAAGGGACAACGAAGCTCCTCAGGTTACTTTTGAAAGACTAGACGAACAACATATTATTGTGAACTTGATACCAAAGGAGTAGAGGAGAAACCTTGGTTCTATGAAGTGAAGAGGTATCTCGAGACTCAAGAATACCCCGAGGGGGCATCTGTCAACGATAAGAAGTTTCTAAGAAGATTTGTTGCCAAGTTCTTTCTCAATAACGACATCTTATACAAACACATCCATGTATTTGCCTTACTCCGGTCTATAGATTAGAAGACAGCTGAACGAATTATGGAAGAGTTACATGAAGGCGCATTCGGTACTCATTCCAATGGAAATACAATGGCTAAGAGGATTCTAAGGTCAGGTTACTATTGGTCCACTATGGAAATTATGTTATCACTATGCTCGATCTTGTCACAAATGCCAGATATACGCTGATAAAGTATATGTGCCTCCGATTCTGTTAAATGTTCTGACCGTCCCGTGGCCTTTCGTGATGTGGGGCATTGACATGATTGGAGAAATCAAACCTATTTCTTATAATAGACACTGTTTTATCGTCGTTGCTATCGATTACTTTACCAAGTGGGTAGAAGCAGACTCGTTTGCATCTATTACCAAGAATGTGGTGGCTCAATTCATCAAACATAATCTCATCTGCCGATACGGCATCCCCGAAAGGATTATCAAAGACAATGGTACTAATCTTAACAACAAGATGATCACCGAACTCTACACGTAGTTCAAGATAAAGCATCACAACTCTTCTCCATATCGACCAAAGATGAATGGCGTAGTAGAAGCCGCCAACAAGAATCTTAAGAAGATTATACAAAAAATGACAGTGACATATAAGGATTGGCATGAGATGTTGACATTTTCTCTCCACGGCTATCGCACTTCAGTATGAAAATCTACACGGGCAACCCATTCTCTCTCGTGTACAGTATGGAAGTAGTTTTACCTATTGAGGTTCAGATACCCTCACTCAAAGTATTGAAGGATGCAAATTTTGGCGAAGACGAATGGGTCCAGACTCAACTTGACCAAATAAACTTGATCGATGAAAAATGACTCGCAACCATCTTCTGTGGACAGATATATCAAAAACGAATGATCAAAGCCTTCAACAAGAAAGTCAAGGATTGAGTATACCAAGTTGGAGATCTAGTAGTCAAGTGCATCATACTACCACAAGGTGATCCCAGGGGAAAATGGACTCCCACCTATGAGGGACCATTTGTAGTCAAGACAATATTTTCTGGTGGAGCCATGATACTGAGCACTATGGATGGGGAAGACTTCCCGCACCCTGTGAATGCAGACATAGCCAAAAAATACTACGCATAAACGAGATTCGCTAGGTTGACTGACCTAGGCAAAAATAAGGGCGTCACGACGAACCAAATGGGTTCAGGCAAAAGTTAAGGACATGTATATAAAAAATGTACACCCGACTTGGGCAAAAAAAGGTATCCAGGTAGACTAAAAACCCAAAAGGGTGGTCTAGGAAAAAGTTAGGGATTAAAGCGTACGACTATGTCTCGTCAAGATCATCTACTTACAGACTACACTACTACTAGTTTCAAATGGCACAGATCAGTTCAATCACCTTCTTCTGACAGCAAGGAGATGAGATAGTAGAAAATATACGAGCAATAGTAGAGTTGAAACTCGACGAGATTGTTTCCACATAGCTTTTACTATTTTCCAAATGTTTCTGACAATTTCCTCTTACTAGGATATTTGTATCTCTATACACGAACTGCCTGTCTATAGGCTTACTTTTCAAAATTAATACAATTTCCCTTTTCCAGTTCCAAACTTTTTACTTTTATTTGTTGTGCTTGCATAAGTCCAATGATTGCTTTGAATGATTATATGCATCTGACAATAAATATTTGTTCACAAATACACAAAAAGCGAACATAAACATCAATTACTACAGGCTCTAGGAATTGAGATGACAACCCAAGTCACCAACACATCCCCGCAGAAAATATTCCCACAAAATAATCTCGACAATCCCCACAGAGCAATCGCTCCCTCAACAAAGACAGATTTCCCAACAACATTACTACTCTATCATCCCCTTTCAACAACATCCATATTTCTGCTTGTTACATTATTCCCTGAGCGGTAGAAACAAAATTTCCAACTCATCAATTTAGTCCTCGAGCAGTGATCTCATCATGTCATACCCCAAAATTTGCCCTCCTACTTCTCAAGACATTCCATACATCCATACTCAAGGATTCCTCAAGGGTTTGGCAATTCTCAAATCAAGGTGGTTCTCAACACATCCAATGGTCATCATGCCTCCTCATATGCTTCAAAGAATCTTCATGTCAAGTTTCAAGCCTTACAAGTCAAGTTTCCTCAGACAATTGCTCAGATGGTTGAAAATCAGTTTTATTGGACAAAAAGTCAACTGTGGTCAACATACAGTCAAACTTCATGATTTTTGGTCAACATCCTTATTTTGAAGTCACATTCGTCATTTGGTCAAGGGTTGATCATGATTCATCAGGAAAACTCAAGATTTGCTCAAAAGTCAAACTTTCCAAATCAGGGTTTTCTAGAGAAAAGTCAACTGAACTTTGACTGAGCATAACTTTCTCATACTTTATCAGAACTTTTTCCACCACCTCTCATTTTGAAGTAAATTCAATTCTCTACAACTTCAGGTCTCACAAGAATGGTCAAAAATTGCTTCATTTTGAAGATATGGATCAAAACATTACAGGTCATTTTCAAAGTCAATAAAAAGTAAACTTTTTGTAATGAAGTGATATTGAGCATGGAAACTCCAATTGAGATTAAACCAAAGAGGTTGTTTAGAGGACATCTAGAGCTTTCTAAAAAGTCCAAGAACACTCAAAAATGTTGAAAATTGAGCAAGATACATCTTGTACAAGTTGGGTATTTTTGAACAATTGCACAAAGAGAGATACTTGTCAAAATCCAATTTTTTTCCAAATGGGCCTATAATTTTATGATCCAAACTTGATTATAATATTATCTATGACCTCTTGATGCCTTGCCACGACCTCTTTCTATTTTTTTGATTTATTTTTGAATTTAAAAGCATTTAATTCAAATTTAAATTAAATAAAATATGAAAACAAGGTATAATTTGAATTGGATTGGTTTTCTATCAAGCTTGGGGACCAAGAAAGCCCACACAACTTGCCAAATTCGTGCTAGCTCATGCATGGAAGGAAAAATCAAATTTTGAAAAGATTTGATTTTATTTGAAAGAGAAATTATTTTGCATTTAATGGCATATCTTTTTTCTTTCTTTTTGCTCCAATATCACACTCTATAAATACCCAGCACATTGACAAAGACAAAGGACGAAACCCTAGCCCTTGGAAGCAACCCTTATTTTCTCAAAATTTTTCCAAAGTTGTCAATTTCAATTTTGATTTTCCAGCCAGTTTCAAGGAGTTTCAAGCATTCCATCGCCTTCCTTGATATCCCAGCAACCATTCCCAGCCTTTACTCGAAGCAAATTCACCCCAGATCGTGCTATATAGCTCACTCCGATTTGGTATTTTGTTTAATTTCGATTTCTTTAATCCATGCATTATTAATCATTTTTGGTTGTTGGTATGAATTCAGGACACTCATTAGACCATGAATGATGCATCTCATGCAAGCTTAGACGTAGAAAACACGAATCACCATTGTTAGGGCATTTTGAATTGTTTGCTTCGAATCTCGTTCTCCAGGCCGATTCAGGGAAAACGAACACCACCATCGTGTTCGCAGCCCTCGATTTAGGGGGGTAGGGTCCCTCTTTGTTCTTTATTTGGTTTAATTTTTCAGGTTTGGAGTTTTGGGCAACCGGAGAAGACGGCCGGAGCTAGGGCTCCGGCGTCGTTGACCTGGCTGACTCCGGCAAGGGTTGGCGTGGCGTATTGAAGCTTTTTGATTCGTCCATTCGTAATCCTGGGTCCCACGCATTTGACTGTGTTTGAATTTCATATCCATGACACGTTTACCGTTATAATGCCTTGTTTCCAATTTTCAAACACCAAGCACGCTTGGCTCAGATGGCAAGAGGGCGCGTGTTTTCCTCAGAGGACGTGGGTTCGAATCCTGGCAAGACCACTTCTTTTTTTATCACTTGGAAAACTAACTTTTTTTTTCTATTTTCTTATTTTTTTCTAATATTTTCATGTTATTTAATTAATCTCTAAATAATTTTATCATGCATTTAAAAAACACCAAAAATATTTTCCTTTTGCATTTTAATCAGAAAAATGTTTATTTAATTTTTGACATTAAAAATAATATTTTTGCATGCATATTTTAATTAATTGCTAATTAATCACTGAATTGACTTTTAATTGTTTTTAATTATCGAAATCGATTTAGAAAATTACCAAAAAATTATCTTATCATATTATTGTCATTACTAACTTGAAACTTTTTTCCTCATTCAAAAATCATGTTTCTACTAACATTTTTCCTCTTATGCAATTTTCTCGTATTTCCCGATTATGTATTTGTTTACAGGTTGTAACGTTTCGGACGATTTTTCTTGCTTTTCCTTTCCATATTATGTAACTGCCTATGGGATGTAATAGTTTAATTAGGACTTTTACTTTCCGCACTATTATATAAGCGCCAAAGCCATGTAATAGCGTAGGACTTTATTTTTCCGCACTTTACTTTCCGCAATTTACTTTCTGCACCCTATAAACTGCTAGTAATTAGGCGTGTATGGCAAGATGAAATTGGACATAGATCACTCATAATTTCAAGATAAAACATATTTGAATCTGACACACTCTTTTCACACACGCACCCCTTAAGGTAATTCTCTCTCGTTGCCTTTACAAATACAAATGGTCAAGTCCCTCGAACGTAGAGGTATCCTAGCACCGTTACCTACGAAATATATCATCATAGTCCCTTCGATACAAAGATCATAGACCCACGATGTCGCCTACGAAAACATGATCTCGTCCCTCGATTGTTGCCTACGAAAAGTGATGATCGTCCCTTCGAATGTGATATGATACTCCTACAAGTTGCCTTCTATGACCATCTAATGTCCCTTCTACATCCAACGAATAGGGTTACCTACCAACTAATGGTATGGATAGCACTATTCTAAAGAAACGTAAAACAACACGAAAACGACCATTATGAGTAGGTAATAAGACTTTTAGTTGCTTGCTCAATCAAATACTTTTCACACCACACACTTTTGTCAAAGTTCAAACTCTTTTCAAAACGAAACATTTCCGAACACTTTGTATACATTCCTACATGAATCATTACAAAGTCAAAGCGAAATGCCTTTTTTAAAACATTTTTGTCAAACACACATAAAGCACTTTTTTTTTAAAATGATCTAAGAGCAACTAAGAGCCTGTAGATAACTACGGATGAAAAGGGGTGTTAATACCTTCCCTCTTCATAACCTTCTCCCTTACTCAGAATCTAACGAAGGTCTTTTCCTGTTCTTTTCACCTTCCCTTAATTGGATAAAAGAAAAGTCGGTGGCGACTCTTGCTATCCGCACATTTGCGATACAAAAATCTCAAAGTCAGTTCACCGTATTACACATCAACTCATCACATTAGCCCCAGAGCAGTGATCATCTCAACTCATCACGTTAGTCCCCGAGCGGTGATCATCTCAACACCATCACGTTAGCCCCCCAACAATGATTGTCTACATTGTCATGTTAGTCCTCGAGCAGTGATCGTCTCAATTCATCACGTTAGTCCCCAAGCAGTGATCATATCAACTCACCATGTTAGTCCCCGAGAAGTGATCATATCAACTCATCACGTTAGTCCCTGAGAAGTGATCATACCAACTCATCACGTTAGTCCCCGAGCAGTGATCATATCAACTCGTAACGTTAGTCCCCGAGAAGTGATCATCCATATTGTCACATCAGTCCCTGCGCAGTGAACATCAACTTTGTAACATTGGTCCCCGAGCAGTAACAGATCATCAATCAGCTTATTATGTCAGCCTCCGAGCAGTAGTAGATTTTCTAGAATTATATTACTCCCCAGCAATGTTTATACACAAGATATTCAGCCCCAGCTGAGTATCACAAGGATTATCATCCTCCAACAACATCCGTATCCAGACCCAAAACTTGGTCAGATCGTGCATCGGAGGAATTCACATCTCCCTTGTTACCCAGTCAGGGTCTCCAACAACTCCATCCCCAAGTGGAAATTGAAGATCCCCAACAGAACATTCCTATCTTCTTCAAGAAGGATATGTTTTGAAATACCACAACATCTACATTCATACATCATTCATAAGAAATCATAACATGTGCATATATCATCCTCGAGCATCATTACATACTTTTTTTTTGACAAAAAAACAATTTCATTCAACAGAGAGAATAAAAGTGCAAGCAAGAAGATAACCATTGAGTGAGGGCATTTCCCATCCTCAAGCTAAAATCAACACTAATAGTTAAGCTTACAAAGAGTTAGAAAATGATAAAATGTGATAGAATAGAACCTAAAAGAGTAATACCAATCCAAGCTCTTAAACCTAGCAACCAAGCAACAACCTTCCAAAAAATATGAATGATTTTGGGAACCATAACCTTTGAATCTGTCCAGTTAAGGATCATTTTTTGGCTTTATCACGCGCAGTTCGATTATACCAGTTCTCTTTCTTGAAAAACTCACCCTCTCTGAAAGGAGTCTTTGTTGGAAGGAAAAAAGAAATTGGTTAGAAATCACCCTTAGATTATTAATCCAAAACCCATTATCATCAACCAAACCTCTTTGGAGCAAAATATCAAACACCATGAAGGCCCACTGAAAATAGGTTAAACTAAAGCAAAACACACAATAGTGATGCAAGACACCAAAAAGGAACAAACAAGGGTTCCAAAAGACAACAACACAAAATAGGAACCACAAAACTAAAATTCGTTAAATGGAAATGAGGAAGAAAACATAAACCGCATGTAAACCATGGTGGTTTTGGAGTAGGGCGAACGATGAAAACCATCGGAGTTGTGGAAGAGGTCGATGGTGGCGTTGATGGCATCTGTGTGAGCAAGATGAGCTTTGGTGATGGGACATCGGTTGACAGCTTTGAAGGCGTGGAAACAACCATTGGTGGTGGCTCTAGTGGCGGCCGCTTCAGAAGAAAGAGGGGTTTGGCAGTGATTCGAAATAGTGAAAGAGGAAAGCTGATGGATGGGGTTAACAGATGAAAGGGAGTGATACTCTCCATAGAGGAGAGGAGGAGGCAACCTTTAAGGTGAGCAAGAGAAACCATCATAAAGATGGGGAATAACTACCAAATCCTAGAGGGTGGGGAAGAAGTTAATGGGACCAATTAGTTAACCATTATTTTTAGAATCATTACATACTTGCATGCATAATAATATGCACAAAATTAATCTTGTTCTTTCAGGTTAAACTCTCAAACAGGCAAAAATTATTTGCAAACTCCTAGACAGAAGGTCATAGATTAATGCCTGAAACAAGACAGGAAAGCTATCTGAACGACCGGACGGGTTTATCAACAGACAGCAGGATACAGATTAATACCCGAAACAAGATGGGAAAACTATCTACATCCTAACGAATACTCATTTCAGATAAAGCCAAGACGAAGGTTTATTCTAACTCTCTCTTATCATCAACTACTATATATGGGATCTTTAAGCCCATCTCTGACTACACATTGTTATCTCTCCACCTGCAGAATGCTACATATCTAGTTAAAAATCAATGCATATTAATAACCTCATTCAAATACGAGCATGGAGTCTAATGTTTGACTCACTCCCTAGCATCATCTTCTCCAAATGGCATCTATAAGCCCATTCCAGTACATGGTCAGCTGACGATCTCATTCCATACACCAGCGAGTGCAAATTTTCAGGTGTACTCGAGTGTTCAATCATCTTCTACCTTCAGGTCACGAAATGCAAGCATACCAATCTAACCCCTCAGGTACAAGAAGATTGAACAGGGGCAACTGTTATACCCCAAAATTTTCGGTCCTATTTTTCAAGTCAATCCACATCTCCATACTCAAGAGTTCCTCAAGGGTTAATCAGATGAACCCTCTCCTAAGCAATCAACCCACAACTAGGGTTTTGATTCTCTCAATTAAAATATGGTTTCTATTGCCTCAAGTGATCATCATGTCTCCTCATAAGTTTCAAAGCATCACAATGCCAAGTTTCAAGCCTCACAGGTCAAGTTTGCTCAGTCAATTTCTCAGATGGTTGAAAATCAGATATATTGGATAAAAAGTCAACTGCAGTCAACATACAGTCAAACTTCATCATTCTTGGTCAACATCAAGATTTTGAATTCACATTCATCATTTGATCAAGGGTTGATCATGATTCATCAAGAAAACTCAAGATTTGATCAAAAGTCAAAGTTTCTACATTTGGGTTTCTTAAGGGAAAGTCAATAGAACTTTGACCAGGCATAACTTTCACATACTTTATTATAAACTTTTCCACAACAGCTCATTTTGAAGAGAATTCAATTCTATACAACTTTGCGTCTCACAAGATTTGACCAAAAATGCTTCATTTGAGAGTTATGGATCAAGACATTATAGGTCCTTCTAAAAGTCAACAAAAAGTAATCCTTTTCAATATAAGTGTACATGAACATGGAAACTTCAATGAAGATGAAACCAAAAGGATTGTTTAGAGGACATATTGATATTTTCAAAAAGTCTAAGATTACTTCAAAATGATAAAAATTGAGCAAGATACAACTTGTGCAAGTTTGGCATTTTTGAAGAAGTGCATGAAGGGAAATACTAAGCAAATTCAATTTTTTTCCAAATGAGTCATGGTTTTAATAGTTTGGACTTATTTCAAAGATAGTCCATGACTTCTAGGTCCACTTGCAAGCCTCTCTTTAATTTATTTTATTTAGTTTGGAATTTATTCATTTAAATCCAATTTTAATTAAAATAAAATACCAAAAGTTAAATTGATGAATGCAAGTTGTAAATTCAAGTTCCTTGAGGTCCAAGATACTCAACATAAGCTGTCAATTTCGAGATATCCTTGATTGGCAAGAGATTGAACATGATTGAATCCAAAAAAGGTAATATTTGGTGCAAATTCTCAATCAAATATCTTTGCATTCAAAGCTTGATTCTTGATCAAAATTGTTGACCTAAATCCATCTACTATATATGCACGTTGAACCCTAATGATTAGAGGACGAATTCTTGCCTCCAGGAATCCTAGAAAAACTCAAATAATCTGTGACTTGCAAGTAATTGGAAGACTAAGAATTTCTTCGATTCATGTCGTTCCAAGGCCATCATTAGCTTCATCGGTGTCCTCTGATTCATTTCAGACCCTTACAAGCAATCAAAAGCTTCTGAAATGTAAAAACACTATCACGGTTTACCTCATATTTTTCAATTTCAATTTCACATATTCATGCATTATTAATTGAATTTGATCATATATTTGTGTTTATATTGATCTTTTAATGCTTTCTGGATAGTTTGACTGGACATTCAGTGCAGGTATATGAATTCACCATTATTAGGGTTCCAAGCTTCAATTTCGGGCTTCACGATATAGCCAAAATTGGACAAAACTGAGGGCATGGTTGTGTTCAGGAGGCCGATTCCAATTGATCTATGGTCCCATAACTTATTTATATTTCGTGTTTTGTAAGTTGGGATTTACAGGGGCTATGTGTAACACGATGGGAGAACTGATTTGTTTGTTTTGCGTTATAACACAAATTTTGCGGATAGCAAGAGTCACCACCATCTTTTGTTTTATCCAATAAAGGGAAGGTGAAAATAATACGAAAAGACCTTCGTTAGATTCTAAGTACGGGAGACAATTATGAAAAGGGAAAGTATTAGCATCATTTCTATCTGTAGTTATCTAAGGGCTCTTAGTTGCTTAGCTCAATTTAAAAAATTGCTTTCTGTGTTTGTGATTTTAAAATTATTTTGAAAAATATTTTGAAAAGACATTTCGCTTTGACTTCGTAATGATTCTCGTTGGAATATATACGAAGTGTTCGGAAATGTTTGTTTGGAAAATGTTAAACTTTATAATGATTCTCGCTGGAATGTATACAAAGTGTTTGAAACGTTTTTGAAAGGTGTGAGGTGTGAAAAGTATTTGTTGATTGGAGCAAGCAAGATATGCAATGTTATGCTATGCTATGCAATATTATGATATGATATGCAATATTATGAAATGTTATGCTATGATATGCAATGTTATGCAATGCAATGTTTTCAAAGACCTTAGGAATTTAAATTTGTTAAACAAGCAAGAAACAAAATTTGTATTAGTTGACTTAACAAGTACAAATTAAAGTTCAAGTACAAAAATGAAATTCCTAGTGCTTAAGCCTCCCATGGACGCTTCCTCTTGGTGTTGAAGTAGGTGTTGATGCCTTGCTCATTGTGAAGTAGCCTTGTCAACTCCAATACTCTTTTCTCGCTTACATAGCATTGAGATTCGAAGGTATCCCTTTCTTCTTTGAGTTGAATCCAGGATCTCTTCAATTCTTCATAATCAGTAGGCATGTCTGGATGAAGAATGGTATAGGTTTTATCACCTACAGCAACAGGTTCCATAATCACTGGCAGGATAGCAGTATATGGCATCATGAGGTTTTGAGCGCGAACTCGCACCCATTTGAGGTAAGGTTCCCAAGGAATGGAAATTTTATGCCCCAAGGTTTTGGTATCAGTTTTCTTCACCATGCCTCAAGCGTGCACAAATCCTCAGCGATAACCATGGAGATCGTTGTCGTAGTCAAATATGATGTCTTGAATAAGTATATCATGAGGACCGTCTCTTCGAGCATAACAAAACTATCGTAATGCCATAGGAGAGTTGTAGGTGATACCTCCCCTTATGCTAAGGAGTAGTACATTAGGGAATTATCCACAACGTTCAATGAAAGTGAAGTCCTTTTAAAAGTAGAGACACCAACGAATATCTGAATGAGAGAGAGACATCAACCTTTGAGACCATTTCACCTTTTGTTTGTTATTTATTACTGATTGAGGAAGGTGCAAAATAAATCACCTGGATAATAACGGTATACAACACATGAGATATCCTTGTCTTTTCATAGTACGAGTGCGGAGAGAATGTAGAATATCTCCAAGCAAAGTAGGCACATGATTATGAGTGAGGAAAATCTTGATGGCGTTTACGTCTATAAACTGATATGGATTAGGAAATAGCACCAAACCATAGATGAGCAAAGCGACAATGTCTTCGAAAGCATGGAAACTCGTAGTCTTTAGTAATTCTTGAGCTTTCTTTATCAGAAATTTAGCAAGCAAAACCTTAACTCCACTTCTTGTTTCCCAATTGTCTTCAATGTCTGATCGCTTTAGATGTAACGCTGATGCGATGTCTTCTAACTTCAGAACTTTTTCGGAACCGGTGAATGGTATTTGATCAAGAATGGGTATACCTAGTAGCTTAGAGAACTCTTCCAATGTAGGTACCAACTGATAGTCTGGGAAACTAAAGCAGTGATGCTTCGGATCAAAAACCTGGAAAATGACGTTCATCATATCTTCTTCGAAACCGGAGGTAACAAAGTTGAGTAGATAACCATGTCTTTTGATGAACTGAGACTGATCGAGAATTTCTGAGACGAACTCCTTGAGTTGAGAAGGTATACCCGCAAAGTTGATTTGGATAGTCTTCTTGGAAGTCATAACCCTACAACACAGAGCAAAGATAAATCCCTAGGTCCTTGAAAAGGTGATCAATGATATAATGTTATAATGTTATGATGTAAGGCTTATATAACAAGCACAAGTAATTCACATAAAAGCCCTAGGTTTAAGGCTTGCATAAGGTATAGGTGTTTACCCTACCAGAGTGTGAGTGGGTTCAACCTATCCTATAATAGTAACCGGGTTCTAGGAATCTCATATCATCGATCTTTCTCGTAGGCCTTATTTAAACATGACTACCAAATGGTCGACCAAAACATCCCGAAAGTCGAATCTCAATGAGCGTAGCATCGAGTATCAACCAACCTCAGTCTGCACCAAATCTGGTTATCTCACTACCTTTTAATGGCCAAGATGGGTCAATTAGGGTTCTAAAATTTTAGTTAGTGCTTGATGACACCACGAAGACGCCAAATATTTCCTCAACTGAACATGAGGAACATCAGGAAATCCAAAGTGTCACACTAACCGTAGCCATCATTTTGACCATTTCGGTTTACGCCTAACAGACACGATGATTTATTGTTACTTACCTAAGGAAACCTGGATCCGGGTGTAGGATCCCCCACATATGTAATACCCAAGCAACCCTTAAAAAATAAAGCAGACAAAGCAAACAAAAAGCAATAAAGTGATCTAAAACCCTAAGGTAGCCTTACTTTAGGTAGTATCCCCAGCAGAGTCGCCAGTTCTGTAACACGGTGGGAGAACTGACTTGTTTGTTTTGCGTTTTATCGCAAATGTTGCGGATAACAAGAGTCTCCACCAACTTTTATTTTATCCAATAAAGGGAAGGTGAAAAGAATAGGAAAAGACCTTCGTTAGATTCTAAGTACGGGAGGCAATTATAAAAAGGGAAGGTATTAACACCCTTTCCATCCGTAGTTATCTATGGGCTCTTTGTTGCTTAGCTCACTTTAAAATATTTCTTTCTATGTTTGTGATTTGAAAAGTATTTTGAAAAGACATTTCACTTTGAATTCGGAATGATTCTTGTTGGAATGTATACGAAGTGTTCGGAAATGTTTGTTTGGAAAATGTTAAACTTTGTAATGATTCTCGCCGGAATGTATACAAAGTGTTTGAAAAGTTTTTGAAAGGTGTGAGGTGTGAAAAGTATTTGTTGATTGGATCAAGCAATAGAGTCTTATTTACCTACTCATAATGGTCATTTCCATGTTATTTTCCTTCTCCTTTAGAATAAGCCTATCCATACCATTAGTTGGTAGGTAACTTTATTCGTTTGGATGTGAAGGGACAATCGAAGGGTCATCGTATGGTTATAGAAGGAAACATGTAAGGATACCTTAGCAATTTCGTAGGGACGATCATCACTTATTCGTAGGCAACAATCGAGGGACGAGATCATATATTCGTAGGCAACGTCGAGGGTCATCGAGGGACTATGATATTTTTATCGAAGGGACTATGATGATGTTATTCCTAAGCGTCTTTGCTAATGGTATCCCTACGTTCGAGGGACATGACCGTTGTATTCGAAAGGGGCCGAAAGAGGATACCCTAAGGGGGGTGAAAGTGTGAAAAGTGTGTTCAATTCAAATATTTAGTCTTGGAAATTAGGGTTATCTAAGATTGTTTTTAGTCTTGCCATACAAACCCTAGTTACTATACAGTTAATATGCACAGAAAAATAAAGGTGCGGAAAGTAAAGTGCGGAATGTAAAGTGCATAAAGTAAATGTCCTACGCTATTACATGGCTTTGGGGCTGTTAAATAATATAGGTGTGGAAAGTAAAGCCAGAAAGTAAATCTACGCTATTACAAAATAAACCTTGCGACCTAGACATCGTTTTCTAGAATTTAAATACGAAATAAAATAAATAAATAGGAGAAAAAAATGTCTAAGGATAAGAGAGAGTGTCTAAACCCTAATTGTAAAAGAAAATATTTTTGATTTTTTTGAAATCGATTTAATTAATAAAACCTAGTTCCTAAGTTAATTATTAATTAATTATGAAAAATAATTTAAATTGTGAGAAAAATAAATTATTTTTATGTCAAAAATTAATTAAATGTTTAATTAACTTATATTTGAAATTAAAATATTTTTGTGATTTTTGAAAATAGTTTAAATTATTTTTGAAAGAAATTAAACTAAATTAGAAAAATGAAAGAAATTGACAACAAGGTGAGAAAACCATGTGTTAAAAAATACGTTGGCCTTGCTAAGGTTTGAACTCGTGAACTTAGGTCATGGGTTCAAAACTTTACCACTGGACCACACTGCATGTGGTGTCAATAACGCGCCTTCAGTTGTATATGTGTGTAACATGTGTAAAAATCAAAAGTTATGATTATTTTTTGCAAAAGGCAGGGATCAAACCCACACCTTGAGAGACAAAGGGACATAGTGTGCGCGTGTTGAACCATTGATATGGTGATACATCTGTGTATCAAACTGATTCAATATATATATATATATATATGACAATTAGTTTCAGAAAATTCAAACAAAATTAAAACGCGCGTTGGGTCCCATAGTTGTTTGAATGGACGAATCAGGGAGCGCCACGCCTACCTTGACCTAGTCTTCGTCGGTAAACCATTATGGGTGAATTTTCCGGCTGTCTTCTCCGGTGAGGGACAATTTGAAAACCTACAAAATCGATCAAAAAGCGAAAACCAAAAGCCCAGATCGTGTAATTAGGATGCTACGAATTCAATGGTGGCATTATTTTTCCCTAAAACTACTTGTAACCATGGATCTGAAGCTTCATAAGCTTGACGCCCTAATAATGGCAAAGCACAATTTGGCCACTAAAACTTGCAAACGATGGATCTATCCTACCCTAATAAACCTCAAGAACACATTAGTGATGTTAGTTTCAGACAAAACACAACAAAAATTGAAATATGAATTTAAGAGAAATATGCAATCGGAGGTTCATATATGGCATGATTCAACGTGTTATGGCCATGGAAAATGATCCATTCTTACCCTACAATACCTTAGGAACACGATGGAGTGCTTAGAATTGCTTGAGGATGGCTGGAAATTTGAAACCGAAGGTGCAACTTTATTGGAAATTTTTTGGATGAAACCCTAGTTCCTTGGCTGCATGAATTTGTTCCCTTGGCTTCTGAGCGTGTTGTGTATTTATAGAGGAATAGAATTAGGTTAACAAAAGGAGGAAATATCTTGCATTGATTAGGATATATTTCATTGAAAATTAACACCAAATATTTCCTTTTTGGCCTTCAATCAAGCCAATCTCTTGCCTATCAAGTCTTGTACGAATTTTCCAGCTTGCATCATCAATCTTGGACCTCAAGAAACTTGGATATCAAGCCCATATGCCTTGTACCTTGTCTTAATATTTTATTTTAATTAAAATTGAATTTTAATGGTTTAATTCAAAAATAAATAAAATAAATGGAAGGAGGGCGTATAGATGGGCTTAGAGGCTCTTGATAATGTTAGGAATAAGTTTGGATCACAAAAACTTAGGCCCATTTGGAGAAAATTTGAATTTGCTTAGTATTTCTTTTCATGCACCTCTTCAAAAATGTCAAACTTGCACAACTTGTATCTTGCTCAATTTTCAACATTTCTAGGTGTTCTTGTACTTTTTTGAAATCTCAAGATGTCCTCTAAACACTAATTTTGGTTTCATCTTCATTTAAGTTTCCATGTCCATGTACACTTCTTTGCAAAAAAGATGACTTTTTGTTGACTTTTAGAATGACCTATAATGTCTTGATCCATAACTCTCAAATGATGCATTTTTGGCCAAAGCTTGTGAGACATGAAGTTGTAGAGAATTGAATTCTCTTCAAAATAAGCTTTAATGGAAAAATTTCTGATAAAGTATGTGAAAGTTATGCCTGGTCAAAGTTCTGTTGACTTTTGTCCAAAAATCCTAATTTGGAAACTTTGACTTTTGATCAAATCTTGAGTTTTCTTGATGATTCATGATCAACCCTTGATAAAATAATGAACGTGACTTCAAAATCTTGATGTTGACCAAAAATGATGAAGTTTGACTGCATGTTGACCACAATTGACTTTTTGTCCAATACAATTGATTTTCAATCATCTGAGCAATTGACTGAGCAAACTTGAGTTGTGAGGCTTGAAACTTGACATGGTGATACCTTGAGACATATGAGGAGGTATGATAACCACTTGAAGCATTAGAACTTGATTTTGTCTTTAGAGAAGCAAAACCCTAGATGTGGGTTGATTGCTTAGGAGAGGGTTTGTCTGGCCAACCCTTGAGGAATTCTTGAGTATGGAGATGTATCTTGACCTTAAAAATAGGAGGAAAAATTTTGGGGTATAACAGTTGCCCCTGTTCAATCTTCTTGTACCAGAAGGGCTAGATTGGTACCTAGGGGGACCTGAGTTCGATTCCCAACGCCTGAACCCTTATTTTGCCATTTTTTCACTAACCCTATTTTTCTTGTTTTTCTTATTTTCTTTTCTAATTTCTTTTCTTAATTTAATTTTCTTTCAAATATTTTTTTTAAATACACTAAAAAAATCACAAAAACATTTTTATTTCTAGATTTAGGTTTCTAAAATCCTAATTTAATTTTTGACACCAAAAAACTTTTTTTCCCTTTTATTTTTAATTAATTGTTTAATTAACCATAAATTTAGACTTTTAATTATTTTTCTCAAATAAAATCAATCCAAAAAAATACAAAAAAATGTTTTTCTTTCTAGTAATTAGGTTTTTTTTATTAATCTTAAACTTTTTACTAATTTTAAACTTTTTTCTACTAACATCAAAAATCTTTTACTAACAACATTTTCTCTTATTTTGATTTAATCCTTCTCGCGATATTTTTCCGATTATTGTAATTTTTTCCAGGTTGTAATAGCTAGGTTTAATTTCTCGCATTTTCCAATATTATGTATCTCCTCATAGGATGTAATAGCTTAAACTAGGTTCTACTCTCCGCATTTACTTTCTGTATCTCCTATGTAACTGCCCCAAAGCCATGTAATAGCGTAGGAATTTATCTTTCTGCACTTTTACTTTCTGTACATATAAACTACTTAGATGTATGGCTAATAGGATGGTATGGCAAGACTAAAATCAAACTTAGATCACCCTAATTTTCCAAGATAAAATATATGAACTGAATCACTTATCACACATGCACCCTTAGGGTAATCTCTCTTGTTGCCTTACGAATACAATAGTCATGTCCCTCGGAGGGATACCATTAGCAAAGACGCTTACAAATAATATCATCACAAAGATCATAGTCCCTCGATGACCCTCGATGTTGCCTACGAATATATGATTTCGTCCCTCGGTTATTGCCTACGAATAAGTGACGGTCGTCCCTTCTAATTGCTAAGGTATCCTTACAATGTTGCCTTCGATTATCATACGATGACCCTACACCCGTCCCTTCACATCCAACGGATAGAGTTAACTGCCAACTAATGGTATGGATAACGCTATCCTAAAGGAGAAGGAAAATAACAAGAACGACCTTCTGAGTAGGTAATAAGACTCTCAATTGCTTGCTCCAATCAAAATACTTTTCACCCCTCACATTTTTTTCAAAAATACTTTCAAACAAACACTTTGTATACATTCATACGAGAAACATTACAAATTTACATTTTCAAAACGAATATTTTCAAACACTCCATATACATTCTTGAGGACTGATACAAGAATCATTACAAAGTCAAAGCAAAATATTTTCAAACAAATAACACACACACACACACAGAAAGCAAGTTTTCAAAAAGTGAGCTAAGCAATTAAGAGCCCGTAGATAACTACAGATGAAAAGGGTGCTAATACCTTCCCTTTTCATAATTACCTCCCGTACTCAGAATCTAACAAAGATATTTCCTGTTATTTTCACCTTTCCTCTATTGGATAAAAAAAAGTTGGTGGCGACTCTTGCTATCCGCAACATTTGTGATAAAATGCAAAACAAACAAGTCAGTTCTTCCACCGTGTTACAGGCACATAAGTCAGAGAGTACTTTGTTAATGCTAAAGCCCATTTACCAATTCGACTATGCAAAATTGGTTTGGACAACATGTGTTTAATAACATCAAAATGAGAAGACACATACACATCATTAGGTTTTATATATTGCTTTAATTTAATACGATAAAAGTACAAACATAGGCATAGTTTTTCTATATCACTATACCTAGTTTCAGGATCATTAAGCATTTGACTAAGATAATACAGAGGTCTCTCAACACCTTTTTCATCCTCTTGGACTAACATACTTCCTATAGTCGAATTTGAGGCTGCAATATATAACCTCATAGGCCTATGTCTAACAGGAGATGCCAATATTGGAGGCTTCATCAAGCATTATTTAATTTTGTAGAAAGCCTCTTGATGTTATTCATGCCAGACGAAATCCTCATTTTTCAGTCGAAGCAGTGGTGAAAATATTTTACATCCATGATGGCCTTGGTCTTGCTTTGATTTACATCAATTCCTTTTTTATGCACCACAAAGCCAAGGAAATCGTCTACCTGCACACAAAAAGTACATTTTAATAGATTCATTTTTAATCCATATCTCCTCATTCTTTCGAAAGCTTTTTGAAGATGTTGCAAATGAGTCTGTTTACTGTTCGATTTTATCACAATATCATCAATATAATTTTGCATAAAATCTTCAATAAAGTCATGGAACATAGAATTTATTACTCTTTGGTATGCCACTCCGACATTTTTCAAGCCGAATGGCATGACAATCCATTCATAAGTCCCTAGTGCCCCCGGGCAAGGAAACGCCGTCTTCGGAACATTTTCATCTACAATGAAAATTTGGTTATAACCAGAATAACCATCAAGCATGCTTAAGTATTCAAAACCAGCAGCAGAGTCGACCAATATCTCTGCCACATGCATAACATATTCATCTTTAGGAGTGGCAGCGTTTAAATCCCTAAAGTCAATGCACACTCTTAAAGTTCCATTTTTCTTAATTACTGGTACTATGTTTGCCAACCAATCGACATACCTTGCAGTTCTTATAAACTTGCTTTTCATGAGTCACTCTATCTCCTCTTTGATTTTCGACATTATTGCTGGAGCGAAGTGTCTAGGTGCTTGCTTCACTGGATTTTTCCCAGCTTTTATTGGCAATTTTAATTTGACCAAATCCCTGCTTAAACCAGGCATTTCATTATTGTCCCAAAAAAAACAATCTTTAAATTCTTTTAATAAAGATATTACATCAGACTTCAAACCCTCGCTGATATATGTTGGTCTTCTATCTCCATTTTCTCCAAGGTCTACTTCTTCCAAAGGGTCTTGTCGATGCATCTTTTTTGGCGCCATTAGATCCTTCTTGAAGCCTAAGGGCTCATCGTCATATATGCAGTCTAAATGCTGCTTATCGACATTTTCTTTGACGATTTCTTTTTTATCTGGTGGCTTTGGCTCAATAGCGAAAGTAATTCCTTCATCTAGAATTTGAATTTTATTGGCTTCGACAATTATATTTTCTTCAGCCTCTAGCGACGAATTTAACTTATTTTTGTCAATATACGTCGAAATATTGTTTAGAGCTTATAGATCAAACATCACTATCATTGATGTCTCCCCAGCCTGTCAGTCGGACTCCTTCACAATATGGATACTCGAGAGGTTCCACATCCCACATAAAACCATGGGTTTCATGTAGCTTCAACGAAACAAATGCCTCATCTAGATTAGCATAGACATCTTCAACAGGTTGACATGGGGAAATGTTGGCTAATTTCCTATCAAATTGCTTCATGCCAACATTATTCACATCATCCATGAAATACCCCTAGTCGGCCTCAATATTCTCTACTATGCCATATTCCCTCCATATCACCAAACATTGGTGCATAGAAGATGGAACAGCTTCCATGCCATGCAGCCATTCCCTTCCTACCAAGAGGTTGTAACTTGGCTTGGCATTAATCACCATAAATATAGTCGACCTAGTAACTAAGCCGACAGTGATATCAACTTAGATTACACCCATGGTGCTTCCCATTTTGCCCCCGTAGTCTGACAAGACCACGTTGTGAGATCTGATATCGGTATCATACTTACCGATTTTCTTGAGTAGATGGTGTGGTATAATATTCACCGTAGCGCCACAGTCTACCAACACCTTGTTAATAGCTACTCCTTCGACCTTAGCCCTTATTAAAAGAGGCTTCAAATGGCTCTTCATGTCCATGTTTGGCTTCTCAAAGAATGCATCTTGGTTATCAACAGAACCATTATTCATCACAAAGTAGCATGTTAGCTTGTGTAAAGCCATCTCTTTAGCATCATCATCTGTCGAATCTTCTACTTTAGTTAGACAATCATATTCTGCTGGAAAAATTGATAACATGTTGACTAAAATATCCAAACTCTCTTCAGAATCGGACTTAAAGTCGTCAGTGGCTTCTTCATAACACTTGGTAGTTGGTCGATTCACGAACTCTTTGATTCATTCTTTTGCAATAGAATTGACCTTAACTTTGTACTGCTTCTGGTGCCCTACATTGTTTGCAGCAACCTGCCCAACAGAAGCTTACTTCTCAGCTTGCTTTCGATGCTGGAAGCGTCTCCATTGGGTTCGAGTCATGGGATTTTTGCCCATGTAGTTTTCGGAAATGTGGCTTTTCCTCTCGGACTTAAACTCATGTTGGTAGCTAATGGCCGACTTTCCCTTATTCGGGTCTCTAGCAATAGAACCATCAGTCGGTGCCCCCATTCTTCATTGAGGCTTGATTCAGGTACCTCTAAGAGCACTTGCTGATGGAATATAACTTCTTAGCCTAGCCTGGGAGTTTCCCACAGCTTTTCTTGGGTTCCTTGGTGTAGGAAACCTCTGATTGTACAACATGGCCTTGGCCTTCTCCAACTGTAGCTTCTGGAAATTTTTAGCAACTATCTTGTCAATCAAAGCGCCACATATGGGACACAAACAAGCTTGTGAACCCTTATTCTTGTAGCGATAGAGAAATTCCAGCAAGTCTTCCTCAAGTATTGGGTATACATCAGCCAAGTCGACATCAGGATTTTCTCCAGTACCCTCGACCATGTCATCATCAGGAAACTCAGTGATTTCCACCATGTGAATGTCGATTGGGTCGACAAACAGTGCCTCTTCTTGCCTAAGAGGGTCAACATCAATCTTCATCTTTCTTGCAGCAAATTTCAGTCTACCCTCCTGCAGCGATTTCTGTACGAGATCCCTGAAAAGAAAACATTGAGAGGTTGTATGACCAAGATAATTATGAAATTTATAAAAACCTCTTTTCTTTCGTTGTTCTAATGGTGGTAATTTAGCACCTGGAGGTACTAAAATTTGACCATTTTTAACCAACAAATCAAAAATTTCTTCATATTTAGTGATATCAAAAGTTCATGTTTTTGCTGGAAATTTTGGATTGTTTTTTACCGTATTTTTCTCCTTAGCAAGAAATAGTGATTTGCATTCATATGAAGGCTCTGGCTTCATTTCAGCCACGTCAACTTATACCTCTGTTGGAGAGATATAGTCGACCTCATAAATAGGATCTTTGTCATCATAATCTATGAAGGCTACTTTTTCTTTCTTAGCCTTAGCATGCCTAACTTTTTCTAATCTCAGGCGCTCAAGATGTCGAACTCTATCATCTAGTTGTGACATACTTTTTACAATGGTCGGATCTATTTTCTTCCTAATGGAATAATCTAAACCCCCCAGCAGTCATTTGAACAAGTTCATGTTCTAGAACTTGAGTAAAGCATCTTGCTTTCAACGACCTAAATCTATTCAGATAGTCATCAATGCTTTCAGCAAACCTTCTTTAAATATTCGATAATTCGACCAAGCTAATTTTTGAATACCCCTCATAAAATTGTTCATGAAAAAGTTTTTCAAACTTAGTCCATGAGTCAAACGAGTTTGGAGGCAAAGTGGTAAACCACGTGAAGGCTGCCTTAGTGAGGGATGAGGGGGAAATTTTCATTGTTTGCCATATCCCCCGACTCAGTTAAATATCTGGCAATGTGTTCTACTATCGACTCCCCAGATTCTCCCCCAAATTTTGTATACTTAGGAATTTCCCATCCTCTAGGGGTTTCAGTCTGTAAGATATACTCAGACAAAGTGGAAGAATATGTTGGCCTCTGAAGTGTGGTATTCCTACCATTCCTAGCCATAATTCTTTCGACAATAGTGGTTAAGTTATTTCCTACGGCTAAATCTTCGTGTCGAATTTTATCGACAATTTGATCAGCCTCTTGTTATCGATTTACCAATACCCTAGGTGGGTCAATTACAAGATTCCTCTGAGGCACTATCACTTGTCCCTGATGGACAATTTCATCTTCTATTTCCCCCATGTCTTGTTGACTAGGGGCAGCTAATCGAACAACAGGTGGCGCCTGTCAAACAGGCACTGGTGGAGCACCCAAAAAAATTACACAAACATGTTAATTGGGGAATCACCTGTCGATTTGTTTCAACGGACTTCCTATTAGTCTCAGCCTACTCTTGTACTATAGGGTTAAATACATTACCCATTTGATTAGTTAACATATTAACTAACTCAAGGTTACTATAATCCATATGTTGCCTTAACACTGCTAATGACGTGTTAGTGAGAGGCGGTACTACTGGATGAGAAGGCATTCCTCTATTTTGGTTGCCTCTATTTCCTCCTGGTGTATATCCTTGTAAAGGAGAGTTCAGATTTTGAACATTATCTGACACTACCGCTGTGTTTGATGTCGACTGATATCCTAGCATCATAGAATATGAAATTCCATAAACATGATTTGTAGTGCCAAAACGAGGCGCATAAGGTATTTCAGTCGTAGTCATTATAGGCCTTGGACTCGTCGGCGGAGCCTAGGAAATGGGTGTAGAGACTGCAATTGACACTGGGGCAGTTGGATTGTTTAGAGGAGGCAAAGGTGCAACTTGAGAGATTATTGGACTTGTAGTACTTAAAGTTCGTGACGGTACTTCGTCTACATTTAGGGTAAATTTGGTCATCCTTGGTGTATGTCTCCTAGTTGGTGGTTTATTGTACTCTTTGGTTAAACTCCCACTCCTAAGTCTCATACACTTGTAACATTTAACAAAAGACACTAAGCACTTGTCCCATCGGGTGTGCCAATTTGTTTACTGTGGAAAATGGTAAACAATTGTTGGTCCTCTCAAAGCCCTAAAAACTAAGGGTTACTCGCAAGATCGATCATTTAATCTTAAGACATGTGCTAAGAGTTTGAAATTACACTTGTTCTGTCGAAATCCTTACTATGAGAAACAGTTTTCTATGAATAAGGGAACAAGTATAAAAGAAGTTTTCCATACTATGATTCGACCAAGTATTGGTATTGGTGATGGTATTTGGTGGTGATGAGAAGGTGTCCATACGAATTAAACAATAACGTAAAGGAATTGTTCAAGAATCAATAAACCGACTAACTGGTAACTCGTGACCGACAGAAGGTATTGCATTGTTTACAAGAAGCAAAAAACAACGGAAAGAGATTGCTCAAAAGTAAATTGAAAACAAGTGACGTATTCAAAAAATACAATTGAAAAAGTAAAGTACTTACATTGAAATATAAATGGTGATTCACATACATCAAACACTTATGCACTCTTCGCTTCCTTACGCTTGGAATCATAGAGTTTGACAAGTGATTTTAGTACAAGTGAACACCCAAAATTTTACACTGAACCCTTTTATTTATAGTGATTACAATATAACTGCCTACACACGATCTACTTGGCACGTTTAAAACTTAATGCAACTGCTCCACTAGATTCCGCCACCTATTTGGCGCTCAATTAGAACACAAACTATTGGTAACTGCTGGTGACTTCAAATTTCAAACTTTCCCGCTTCTAAACTTGCTTCGACGTTACCTACTGGCAAGAGTGAATCATCAAAAATTCTTCTAAGTCTCGAATTCCCTTTGGTCGACAAGACCAATTTCAACTATTTTACTTATTCTTCATCCTTTGGCCGACTAGACCAATTTCCAAATATCTTGTCATTTGTATCAATTTCTCTCCTTTTGGTCAACAAGGCCAGACTTTGACATTTTGACTTGATATTCCCATTGAACATTGAATTCTTTAATTTGACAAAGTCAAACTTCGACCAAGCTTTTAATTTCTCCAAAAACCCTTATATCAAAGGATTTCCCTTAGCTATAGGAAACGAATATACCTTAAATATTTTTTAAGGTAACATCAGGTTCCGAGGATAGTGGTGCTTCACACGAGACTAGTGGAGGAGCTTAGTTAACTTATCCGTTATTTTCCTAGGTCTCATTGCTCTGGTCATGTAACACGGGGTTATTTGAACTCATGTTTTTTATGATATATTGTTATGTATTCTCATTTGTTTAAACTCGTATGTTGAAATAACATGTGGTGTGGCCATGGTGTCAATGTTTTGATTCATTTGACTTGATATGTTATGAATTCCTTATCATGAGGTTTATGATTATAGTATGTGATATGATCATATTTATATTTGATGAAATGAAATTGAAGAACTATTCCGTTGTGATATGCATAATCTGACGAAGCATGAGATTTAAATAGGTGTTATAATTATGACCAGGTGCATGTTTGATTTGTATTGTGGTTTTCTATTGTATGGAAAACGATATATGACATCATTTGTATGTATGCATGCTATTTTACTCTGATATATGTCATGTTTATTTTGGGTTTAGAAAAGGGTGTTACACAAGTCACCCAACAATACCAATTTGATCCACCGTCTCGTAGGCATGGAAATGGGGCGGGTCGGGGACGGTTTTTACCTCCCCCAAAATCAAACCCAACTTCTCAAACTATCCCCATTCCCCGCCCCAAATCCAAACGGGGATGGAGAATTAAAACCCAAACTCGTCTTAAACGGGTTCAGATATCCCCGCCCGCCACCATCCATTTAATAATTAACTTTTTAAATGAAAATATTTATTTTTTCCAAAATTATATTACATAATAAATAATATAATAAAATAATCTTAAAAAATTACATACATATTTTTAAAATATTTTAAATAATAAATACCAAACAGATTATCAAAAGATTAGTCACATATTTAATATTCTAAATTATCAAAAATAAGTAATAATATACATATAAAATAAACGGGGCGGGTTCAGGGTGGGTACTAGTGTCCCCATTATCCGACCCTTCCCCATATTTTGTAGTCGGGGAAAACCCAAACCCAGTCAAAGCGGGATTTCCCCGTCAACTTCGGGTCAGGTTCGGGTGGGTACCCGCGGGTACGAGTTTTGCTACCATGTCTACCGTCTCGCGCTACTCCTTTGCAAGAAACCACCATTCTTCAAAGCTTTCACTCGACCGAATCCAAATTGAGAATTGTTGTCACCCAAGATTTCCAACCGGTTATCATCTCACACTACTCCTTTGCAAGAAGCCTCGTTCTTCAAAGCTTTCACTTGATTGAATTCGAATTACAAAATCTTGTCAAAACCCCCAAATCAACACTTTGATCTTGGTGGAAAACCCTCATGGATTTTCATGGATGAACACCCCCAAAGATTCTCAAACCAATTTGCAATTCAAAAACCTAAATTGGATGTTATCAAATCTGATTCTAGATGGCACAAAAAAATGATTATGTGTATGCATAGAACACGAGAGATGAAGATGAAGAGCAATCTTTTCATGCTTATGATTTCATCAACTTTTGAATGATGCATGTATGAGGTATATATGTGTGTGTGTGTGTGTGTGTGTGTGTGTGTGTGTGTGTGTGTGTGAGAGAGAGAGAGAGAGAGAGAGTTAGAGGCAATAATAAATGCAAAAGGTTTAAGAAAACATGCAAAATTTCAGTATTTTTAATGCATGTGTTGACCTCTATATGTCATGTTTTGACATATTCGAATCATGTGTTGAGTTGTATAGGGAAGTGTGTAAACACATGTATTACAGAGGCTTCAGGCTTTAAAAGTGAGTTACATGTGCCAACACAAAACTCGTATAATTCGACTCATGAAAGAGTTTTTCTTCTATGTGTCGATCTGAAATATTGTATATGTTGACAAGTAAGTTATAAAGCTTGCAACCTTAAAAAATGCATTACATATCTCGACTCATAACATGTATATGTCAACACATGGACCTGTTTTCACAACAAAAAAACATGTTTTAATGCATGAAACCTTTTTGGAAGCCATTTCTAAGTTCCCTAATACTAAGATCCACATTTAGACAAAGATGATATCGACTAATATACATAAATGCTAAAATGTCATTATTTTTACATCATACAAAACATCTCTAAGTGGAAGTTGCACTCGTATACAGAACTTGTGATAATGCATTTGATGACTTCTTAAAGGCTCCCTTTAAATGTGTGCATCATTAACTTCATCAACATATGCTTATCCCCCTTTGAAAACATAAATATAGACAAATCAAGCCATGAGAAGTACCATATTATATAAACCAACGAAAACACATATTCCATATACCAAAAACCACACAGAGGCGTTTGCAAAGAAGAAGCATGGACTCACATACCGCATACGTGAAATTGCATGAAATGAAATACTTAAGCATAGATAAAATACTATTCAAACAACATCATAACATTATAATTACAAATTCCAAACCAAATAAGATAACCATTTTTCACTTCAAAGAAGTTATAAAATTGTCATTACATAACCAGACAAACTTTAAGGAAACAAACATGAAATACATGAAAACACAAAATAGAAAAGGAAAATGCATTACAAAAATCTCAAAAAGAGGTTAGACCCAAAGACATAATAGCTCATCACTTCAACGTCCTCCACGACCTTGAGGCATTTGCCTCACACCATGACACCACCCTTATCCATCATTCCCAAAGCAATGATTCAAGAAGTCACACATCTCCCTGTAAAATTGAGCATAATGGTAATGATTATCATTTTGAGAAGAAATCATATGATTGATCCTTGTGAATGCTGAAGCAAGATTAACATTCTTCTCATTTTGCATAGAGAGAAGATTTCTAGTGACATAGGATGCAAAGGCTTCAAAGTTGGAGTCTTGTGTTTTAATATGCTCTTGAAGGAGACAAAAGTGTTCCTTTTGAGCAGCCTCATAAAGATATTGCCTACGATAATCCTCCTTGTAGGGATCATCTTGCCTAAGCTGCATGTTTTGAAGCATATCCATAATGGAAGACTCATTTTCACACACACTACCAAATCCACTATCTAGACCAGTCCCTTGGTAAGCATCTTGCATATTTGCATCATTGTGTGTAGCAACATGAGGAACATCAATGGGTTAATATTCAACCACATGTTGCTTAGTAGCAACATCAATAAACTAAGCAGGGTCATCAAATTTAAGATTCGCTTACCATTCTTGCGAACATGGAAGTAATATGACTGACGATCTTCATCCCAAAGTATCCCCGTGTTAGTTAAAGTGCACTGAGAGAATTCTATAGTAGCACTCAGTGACCTATATTGATGATTTGGAATCCTGATATTGAAATAGTTGAACTCGACATATTCTTATGCACACCCTAATTTGTTTGAGCAACTTTGAAAGTATAGAGAGGAAATGTGCCTCTATAGCTAGTCTTGCCCCTAGTTTGTAGGGTCTTTAAAGGAATCTTTATCAAAATGAGTTTTAGGACATATGTCTTAAGATTGTCTGTCCCAATACCTTAAACCTCAAAGTAATATTCCCCTAATTAACCGATGATGGGAATGGTTTTATCGAATTCTGAGGTGATTTTCCCCTGATTTCCATACTCTCAACATAGTCTTCAGGTGACTTTCCCATTAGTGAGACCATTCCCTGAAGTGATTTGTCTTGAATGATCAAATTCCTTGAGTGATTGCCTATCGTTAGAAATACCTTGATGCTAACGTGCTTATTTGCAGATAAAATTGCCTCTACAAATGGTAATTTTATTGCCACGTTCATATAAATTTTGAAGTTATTACTGAAATGGTGTTGTGACGTGTGGTGAATGGATCACCGGTCAATGTTAATGTAAACTATCGATGATGCGAGAGGAAAACACCAATACAAATTAATAGTGAATATCTTTAGGAGTTAGTTTAATATAATCTCAATGTAGAATGATTTTGAAATAAACTCCACTTCAATTAGGTTTTTTGAGGGTTGTAATGTGGTTTGATTAACGGTTTTAGAATAAAATGGTTTATGGCTCAAAATTTTATTTTAACTCGTCCGTTCTCCTTGATGTTCTTCAACCCCACATTCAGTTAATTTGAAATAATTGTTCATTTTTCAAAAGGAATTTGAAGAGTATATGTGATGGTTAAGGTACCAATGATATTTTTTGAAGTAGCAGTCACCATTTTATTGTTTGTAGTCACACAAATTTGTTCTTGTTGGAGAATTTTTTGTATCCTTCTTTTCACTTTCCCCCTAATTTTTTCCTGGACTTATTTTTTCGAGTTTGTAGTCCATCGGGATGCCCTAATCTTCGCCTAAGTCACTTGTTTTCAATTTGTTGACTTAGCAGGTCTTTTTTAAATTTCTCGTTTTTGAAACAAATTGTGTGATATTTATTCGTTTGATTTTCCGAAAGGGTTGTGACTATCTTGTTCATAGTTAGTGACGAACAACAATTGTGGATTTGTGATATTCGACCTTTTTGATATCATATAATACATGTGAGTGATAAGATGTGGTTGATTCTCAGATGAGATATTCCTTTTTGAAATTCAAATGCATGGTCAAATTAGCTGAAATCTTCGTAGGAACCTTCCTATGCCAAACATCATCCTAAACCGACACCCTATATTCATATGTCTGGTTAGTGAGCATATGATATACATCATTAACAATATAAGTCATACCTTAAGAGAGCACCCACCTCCATTCATCTTAAATATTATCCTGCAAAAAAACACCAACTAATAGCAACCTACATTCATCTTGCTATTGCTCATCTCAGAATAACATCCTTCCCCTCCACCTCCTCGCCCCTCCTCCTTCCCCTCTCTAATATTATTTGCATGCCCTTGCACGGAGCCTTGCACGGAGAACACATATTTATATTTTTTTACCAGTATAATTCGTGATTGCCACATTTTACTTAATGTGGTTGGTATTTATGGGTCATTGGCCAATCATATTAATATTGTAATATTCTCTCTCTCTCTCTCTCTCTCTCTCTATATATATATATATATATATATATATATATATATATATATATATATATATATATATATATATATATATATATATATATATATATATATATATATATATATATATATATATATATATATATATATATATTGTTTTAGTCTCTATAATTATTAATTTTAAAATTTTAGTTGCTGTAAATGTTTTTATTTGATTTGTGTAGTATTTAAAATATTTTATTTTGTTCAATATTAGTGAGAGAAAAATAAAGTAATAATTTTATCTTTAAATGTGTAAAGTATAGTAATTTTATGATTATAATATAAATATAATGAAAATGGAAATACATCTATAATGTCTTATTTGTTAGTAGTTTAAACTTTTAAAAAATGCTACCTAAATGCAAATTGATTTGAAAAAATAAAAATTGTTGAGTGTAAACAAAAATGGCCCCTTGTCCGTTATGTCTCACTAATCTATGCAACAGTATTTACATTTACTATATCTCCTTTTATTATTACAGCGAAGTTAATAGTAGTAATTATCAAGACTAAGGAAACCGATGCAGAAGCGGGGATAGCTCAGTTGGGAGAGCGTCAGACTGAAGATCTGAAGGTCGCGTGTTCGATCCACGCTCACCGCAGGTTAAAATTTTATTTTTTGGAATTAGGCAGTTTTAACGAAACAATGAAAATAGTTGAAAACTAAAATGGAGATGCGGGGTATCGATCCCCGTACCTCTCGCATGCTAAGCGAGCGCTCTACCATCTGAGCTACATCCCCAATTTGTTTTATTTCTTGTAAACTGTATTATCCTTTGTTATGCTCCCTTAAGAGACTATCATGGCCATAATTATTACCCTTTCAAAAACACGTATTTCCTACATATTATTTATAGTAGTCATTTAAGCCTCATTTACTATAATTTTTTTCATTGAATGAATATTTCAATTAACCAGATTAAATAGTTGATAATTTTATATTATTGCATTTCAAAAATAATTTTATTTGTTAAATAGCCATCATCTTATTTATTAAATAATAACTTTAAACCATAATTATACACAATGTTTTGTATTTTTTATATTAAATCATTCATTTTAAATACTCTAAATCATAATAATACATACCATATTTAAAATAATTAATATATAATTTATTACAAAAACCCTTTAATTAAAATAAATCAAGTATTATTATTTTTTAAGTGTGTTTTCATATATTTTCTTTTACATGCTTAATAAACTCATGGTCTTATTACTAAAATATATTAATTTAATGATATGCTTACATTTATTTTTGACACCTACACCTTAAAATATACGGTACAAGATACTTCTTCACTTTGTTTAAAAATTTTGGTGTACACATACGGTGTCATAATTGAGTGTATACATAGCACTTCTCTTTTTCTTATGACCGTAATTACAAGGTTAAGTTGGAAAAAAAAAGCATGTTATCGCATCCAAGTGCCCTTGAATCTTATTTCCTTCGAGAAGCAAATTGATGATCTAGCTTCCTCTTCTAAGTCATATTACGCCCTTTATAACACCCTCTAAACCCCACATAAATATATTGCACAATCAGAGTAAAATAGAATGCATATCAAGAGGGCGTCACATATTTATTTACTTTCAAATTAAAACAATACATACATTGGTCATAATCATAACACCTATTTGAATCTCATGCTTTAAAACTAAATCATGCATTTCACAGAAGAGTATTTAATATCTCAGATACTATCAATGATTACATCCCATACTATAACTATTGGATGAAATAAAGATGAATTCATAACATAAATCAAATCATAAGAATTCATACATTGGCACCAAGTCCACATCAACATAGTATCTCAATATAAAAATCCAACATAGATGAGAATACATAACAAATATCTCATAAAAGCAGAAATCCAGATAATTCTCGTGTTACATGACCAGAGCAATGACTCACTACCTAGTATAAAGAATAAATAAATAAACTCCTCAACTAGTCTCGTGCGAAGCACTGTTATCCTTGGAACCTACATGTTACCCACATAGAGACAACATCACAACAGAAGGGTGAGAATTCACATCATTATCCAAAAGTATATAATTGGAAGCAATATAGAAACAACATCTATTCACGAATTCCACACACTTCAAGTGATATTCCAAAATAACGTGATTATACAAACATTCCAGATATAACATACTCACATTTATCACAATTAGCATAAATGTCACCAATTCAATTAGTTCAACTATTCATATAATCAAATATCACAATTTCAATACACACAATACATATTCATCAATGACTCGTGAGACAACAATGCAATGTGACTCAATATGCATGTGGTACCATTGGGAACAATTTGTTCTCCTCGCTTCTGATTCATTAACTTAGAATCAAAGCCACGCTTCCAATCCGAACAAGATCAAATCCACCATTGTGAACCCACTGTTTCACCGCTACTTATCCATTCAAGAATCGAGCCAAATTTGAACCCAAAGTTTCACCACCTCAATTTTCAAGGTCAACCATGTATGCATGTGCAATTCACCAAGCAACATATGCAAATTAAGATTATCCACCAACCTTAATTATTGAAGCATATCACAATAATTCAACTCATATGAATTATCCACCAATTGCACAACATCATGTTTCATTAAAAACAAGCAATGCACATAGCTGAAACAACCGACTGAACATCATCGGATAACTATATCAATGAAGTCACCATCGAACATTTTTTATCTCTCAAGAGGAGAAAGGTAAACATCGAGAAAACCTGAAAGGGATAAGATACGGTCTTGCGACCGAAAGATAGGGTAAGGGAGTCTATTACGCAAGGGAAAGGTATTAGCACCCCACACGCCTGTAGTACTCTATGGTATTCACTTCTATTTTCTATCTAATGGGTGTGTTTATATCTATTTACTACTTAATTGTTATATCTGTATGCTAAAAGAGAATGCATGTGAAAGAAAGGAAAATAAAGAAAACACAGGGAAAAGAAGGAAGTATTTACAAATTTTTGCTCGATCGAGCCCCGTGACAAGATGCCTACGTATTCTCTCGTGCAATAGAAAAGTCAGAGCGCCGTAGCTCGGCTCACATTTTTTGGTGGGTTTTGTATTTTTTTATGAACGGTGCGGGTGAAGCATATTCTTTTTGGAAAGGTTTTTAAACAGTGCGGGTGAATCACATTCCTTTCGGAAAAAAGTTTAGGAACGGTGCGATTGAAGCACATCCTTTCGGAAAAATTTTAGGAACAGTGCGAGTGAAGCACATCCTTTTGGAAAAATGTTTTAAACATAAAAAAGAGTCCGCAGGGGAAAAAGATTTGCATTGGTTGGTTGCTTTTACCTTTAAAAAGGAGTTTGAACCATTATTAAGTGTTTTGATTTTCAAAAGAAAAAGAAAGCAAGTTTTAATTTTTATACATGCAAAGATGCAAAAGAAACTAGCAAAACAAAAGGGAAGACTAACTAGTACTAACCCTAATGTTGTCATGCAAAGATTAGACCTAAGATTGAGGATGTAAGGGAATCTCTACCTATGTTAACATGTCAATGATGTAAATCCTGATGTATAGGCCCGAGAAACTGTGACGCCCAAAATTAATTCAACTATTAAATAATTAGAAATTTAACTATTAATTTAATTAAAGGTTTAATTATTGGTATTTTTGAATTAATGGATTTAATTATTTAATTAAATAAATGGATGGTTGGGGTGTAAATTGGAATTGGGTGGTGTGTAGAGTAAAAGACTCTAATTAATCTAATTTATTTATTTCTATTAATTGGCAAATAAAAAGGAATAAATAAAGGAATAGAGGAATAAGAGAAGGATTGGAGAAATTAGGATTTCACTCTACGTGCTTTTGGAAAAGAGAAGAGAAAGAGGAGAAAAAGCCAAATCGTCGAAGTTTGAAGAATCATCGCGAGGTAAGGGGTGATTTGATCTGATTATTATGCCTTATAGGTTTTGATGATCAATAGAACGAATTGATCCGTTAGGAATCTCGAATTAGGATTCTAGGTTGTGCCCTAACGTTATAATCCGACGTAACAATTCAATTGGAATTAATAAGAACGATCAATTTATGTATAATGATCCTAGGCTAATTGGAAAACATGAATTTGTGGTCAAATGGATGTAAAAACGTATTAACAAATTCTGTTCTGGGATAATATAAAGTTTGATGATGAATGGAATTAATAGGAATTGGAAACAGTGAAGAAAAACTGGTTTTTGGGTGAAAAACAACAGTATGGGTCGACACATGGAACTATGAATCGATGCAAGCAGTGAAATTTTAGAAAACCAGAGGCGTGGAAAATGTATGCATCGATACATATAGTCATGCATCGACTCATAGGGCAAAATCTGCACTCTTGTATCGACACAAGAGAGTTATGTGTCGACACAAGTAGCTTTTGTATCGACACAAGCAGGCTATGGGTCGATCCATACTGAAGAGAATTTTAAAAATGGAAAAATTATGTACGTATGAGTCGACACATACGTGTTTTGTGTCGACACAAGCAGTTCATGTATTGACACATGAGCTTATGGATCGACCTAAGTTGGACAGGGATGAACATGATTTTCTGAAAACGGTTTCGGTCATATCTTTTCGACCGTAACTCTGATTTAGGCATAGTTGGTATCGTTAGAAAGGTTAGAACGAGTACTATCTAATAAAAATATTTCCAAAACCATTAATTAAGATCTTTAAGAATTAATTATGGCTTCCGTAAATAAGAATTCATTGTGATTCGTGAATTATTCGTTGCTTATATGTGTTGTATGTTAATTCCATGTGTTGTAATTAACGTTATATGTTCATGATTGTGGTTATCATGTGTTGTTGTTGTTATTAAATATGAGTGGAATAATGTTGTGTGATATATTCCGTAATTGGATTGTTGCATGCTTCTGATGTGCATGCATGAGCATTTTGGTAATGGTTCATTCCCATTGTGTGGAATTGAACTTGCAGGGCCAATAACCGTACCCAATGGATAGTGGTGGTGAGGCTAGATTCTTGACCCAGTGGTGTATGGGTGAATCATTGATTGACGCTATTTTCTGAGGTGTAAGCGGAACAAGGTGTGGACTTGGTTCACGTTTGGTACCACATGCATTGAGTCTGCATTGCATATGTAATTATAACATGTTAGGATGGTTTCCAGTGTTATAATTGCATTGATTGTTGTTATGTGCATAATGAATCGTATGGAATGTAATTGTGGATTGTTAATCTGGTCATGCTAATACGGGTGGAATAATGTGTTGATTTTTTTATTGTTTTAAAGAAACGTATAATGCATTTTAATCTTGATGAAATCTCACCCTTACTTTAATGATTTCAGATTGAAGTGAATAGCTGCTCAGGAATTGGTGAGGACAGCTTATAGAGTTGTGCTAGTTAGATAGTCCGCGTGTCAGTGTCATGCTCTGGTAGTTGTAACACTGGGGAACGATCGTTTTGGAGTTTTATGGATTTCAACTTGTTTATTTTGAATCATGTTGGGAATAACTATTGATTGAATTATTTCGGATTTTATGTTATCTTTCTGTTGTGTAAAACATAATCATTGGTTTAAATTACGTTTAATAAGTTCTTTAGTAAAAGCATGATCACTGTTTTGTTATTTTGTTATTTTTAAAATTCTTAAAATTGTGACGCCCTTGATGTTATGTTTAAAACTCTGATTAAAAATATATAAATCGCGGGTAAATTAGAAGGGGTGTTACAGAAACTACCCTAGCCGAGCAGTCCTAAGGGAAGCTATCCTATATCTATCCTAGTTGTAAAACCAAGAGATGCAAAAGAGAGAAACAAACAAGTGATTTGGCAGAAGCACACAAAAAACACACAAATCATATGGGGAGCATGCAAAGGGCTAAATTAGTTTGCTCTTGGTTATAAACTGGGTGACACATTAGCCATCAACATAAAGCAATAAAATCCTAAGGGGAACATGCAAAAGGCTAAAGTCTTTTGGTCTCGGTTCTAAACCGAGTGACACATTAGCCATCAACATAAAGCAATCTCTCGGTTCTAAATCGAGTGACACATTAGCCATCAACATCAAGCAATAACATCCTAAGGGGAACATGCAAAGGGCTAAAGTCGTTTGCTCTCAGTTCTGAACCGAGTGACACATAAGCCATCAACCAAAACAAGCAAACACAAACACAATTAGCAAGTAAATACGGAATGCCTGCTACATGTCTTTAAACAGTGACTTTGAGCCCAACGTTACTATCCTAATCATGGAAAATAAAGCGGTAAACCATTACTTCTCATGACATATAGGAAGTCTGTAAAATAATGAGATAAACAAGGGATAGCTAGTACCAAACGGATAATAAATCTGAAGAGCACTGCAAGCTAAAAATACTCCGGAAAACTTCGAGTAAGCTGCCATCAACAAAGCAATAATCAGAAATAGCTCGATCAATATAACCCACAAGGTAATATCGTGCAATATGTGCATGTAGGAGACACGTCCTCATAACAATTGGAACACCTGCACAAAGGTACATATCCAGACAAAAATAGCAGAATATGTGTTTCTCGCAACATGAGAAAACACAAAGCAAAGTGCGTTTAAAACGCAAGTAAACCACGGGAGAAGTGGTAACCACGGGAAAAATGGTAACCACATGAGAAGTGGCGTGTTAGTGTACCAAGATTAGGTACCTAACTAAAATATCCTCAATGTATCTTGCACAAGTCAACAAACACGTAAAAAATAACAAGGAGGCGGGGAGATAGTTACATACTCACATCACAATTCAAAACATAATCCAAATGCGAACAAATGAATTATGAACATGTATAGCAACATAAGAATGGAAAGTAGGCAAGACACACACACATAATTCAAAATACCCCATGAATGATGCCGAAATTGAGCTAAATCCATCACAATAATCCTCAAATGACATGCTAAACATAGCTAGAGATCTAGAGAAGTTAGAAACCAAAAATCTACACTAAAATAGCCTAAAACGCATTATTCACAAAGAAATTGGGGCATAAAGTGTAGCTTCCTAATAGGTGTCAGAAACTACACATCATAATGCTTACTTAAACATCTCTAAGATAGAGGAGAAGATTGCATATTAAATATGCAATAGGAACCTATAAGAACTATGCAAGTATTAAACTAGTTCCTAAGAGTTGTACCGCTAAGAGTTAGCTTTAAAACTTCTATTTACAATACTAAGACAAGGTATACATTTAGATACAATTAAATTGGGATAAATATGCTAAAATTTCTAAGAAACATATGGTATTACACTCTAACAATTAGCCGATTCAAATGACAAAGAAGAAATATGCTTTTAAACAACACAACATAATCGAAACTTGAGAATTAAGTAAGTAGAATTCAATCAGACGTAGAACCTTACAAGTCAGTAGCTAATTCACATTCAATGATATCAAACAAAATGTACAATAAAAATCATGGTTGAAGCATATTTTTGCATAAAACGAGGTCAAAATGATCAATCGTTGCTCTAAAGGTTAGTTGTCATGGTCCCCTAATCATATGACTCAATTATAAATTACAAATCAAGGTGTCAACTACCTAAACATGTCAACATGTTACTCAAGAGGTTAGTTGAAGGTTAGCATAAGTATTGGACATTGTACGCAAAAGATCGATTCCTAACTAGGTGAAATAGCAAGAAACTTACGTAGCACAAAAGAAAAAATCGAATGCAGCAATGCACATAACCATATGCAAAACTTCAATGATAACCATCATATTTCGCTATTAACCAATAGCAACACAACATATAACCATATGTTGAAACTTCAATCATTCTTCAGTTAATCACCATCAACAGTCGAATGCAGCAATGCACATAACCATATGCAAAACTTCAATGATAATCATCATTTTTTGCTATTAACCAATAGCAGCAACAACACATAACCATATGTTGAAACTTCAATCATTCTTTTGTCAATCACCATCAACAGTCGAATGCAGCAATGCACATAACCATATGCAAAACTTCAATGATAACCATCATATTTCACTATTAACCAATAGCAACAACAACACATAACCATATGTTGGAACTTCAAACATCTTCTGCCAATCACCATTAGCAGTCGAATGCAGTAATGCACATAACCATATGCAAAACTTTGATGTTGACAATTTTTTTTTGTTTTGATAATAACCATTACCGGTGGAATGCCATGATAGTGTAAACACTTTACTGGGGAATATAACTAACAAGCTCTAATCTCGTGATTGAAAAATGGAAAATTCTAAAGTGAACAAACCTTCTTCTAATCATTCTTGACAGTAAACCATAACAAGGATGCAATTTAATGAGCATAACCACCTTCGGCCAAAAATTCTTCAAAACTCCATGTTGAGAGAGATATCTTTATGTTTGAATGAGGCGAAGAACTCACTGGGGAAATAAACACACCAGAGGCTCGCAGGGAGATTAACTAGGAATATCTCATAAAATCGGGTCCATAGAGGACTATAGCCACTTTAGGATTTACTGAGAGATTGTTATATGCAAGAATCTGAACAGACCTTGGTTGAGAATAACAACACTGGGGATACCGCAATGGTAATCCTTTTTGGAGAAGGCTCACTTAGGGAGAATATGAAGTTGCAATGGGGAAAACTTCACAAGAAACTCTGTAGGTAGCATCACTGGGGAAATCCAAGTAGAAAATATCGTTGACACAAGAATTCACTGGGGATAATCAATCACTTCTCTGGGGAAGAAAATTAGCTTGAGGGTTGACGTTAGTGCCGATTTATTTTGAAGAAGCATTCAAATTGCACTGGGGAGAATGACTAAGTTGCCATTTGAGAAATAGTCTTCTGCTTTCACTTGACTTTATTCTGAAAAGATCCCAAGTCCTGGTCGGGGTTTATGCATGAATATATTGTATATGATATATTTGAGCGAAGCGACGTGACTAATGCATGACAATGATTTATGTGATGATTTATGAATGCATGTATGGATTATTCGATATGTGCCAAATAAAATTCGACCTCGAAAGAGGAATCGTCAAACGAGAACTGACTTTAAGTTAGATCACCAGACGAGAACTAGTGAAAAAGATTAACAACCAGACGTGAACTGGTCAGTAGACTAGAACTGGATTTAAATGATAATAGTCAAACGAGAATTGACTTTAAGTTAACAGTCAGACGAGAACTGACTTTAAAGGTACCCAACAAGGTCAGATTTTTATTGCACAAAGATGCATGATTTGATGCATGATTTGATGTTAGATTAATGCTAATGCATGTAAGATATTTTGACTGAATAACTGGTTAAGACCAAAATATTCTTGAAACAGGTTTTTTCCAGCAAGAGGACTGTGATGACTGGTTTTTTCATCGGTTGTTTTTAAAAACAATGAAGTCGCCACCTATTTTTATTTGTTCTAAAAAGAACGGGAAAATATAGATAAAACCCCACAGATGCGGATAAGGCGGTCTACGTGACCAAAAGACATGGAATCGGGAGTCGGTTATGTAAGGGAAGGTATTAGCACCCCTTACATCTATCGTACTCGATGGGACCCATTTAGTTCTAAGTGTTTGTGTGTGTTTATTGCTAAGTTATGAATACAAAAGAAGAAAAAGGATTTGTTTATTATTATTTTGAGTTTGCCGCGGTTTCAGAACCTTGTGCCTACGTATTCTCTCGTGCAATGGGAAAGTCAAAACTCCGTAGTTCCTCTCAAAAATGTTTTAAATTGGTTGTATTGATTTTATAAGAAAAAGCATGCATTAGACATTTCAAATGCTTGAACTTGGACTTGTTTAGTTTGTTTGAAAAGCTTAAGTCCTCGTTCGTGTTTGAAATGGCTATTGCACACTCTTTGTCGGAAAGAGTTTGATGATCGCATATGAGCGAAAAAAAGATTTTGAGTGAGTTGAATTAATTTTAGGTGGGTGAAAAGTACCGAACAATAGGACTAGCATCCTACGATTCAAATACTAGAAACAAGAGGAGCTCAATGCTCAACGAGTCGTCTATCATCCCAAAAGTTTTCTTATTAAAGAGTGAAGTGAAACAAAATTCACGTTATTAAGAGTCTTTAAACAATTGGATTAGCATCCAACGATTTAAAGACTAAGAGTTCATTTGCACAAGTATTTAAACAATTGGTTTAGCAACCAACATTTAAATACTTGAGTTTTTATTGTGAAAGATTTTTGAAAATGCACTCGACGTTGGATCGAGGTTTGGAATTCAATTATGAAAGTGTTTTAAATGGGGTTTGGTAACGGACCGAAAGAGAAGGAATGATTCGGGTTATGATTAACCAAGTATATGGACTTGATTAATCTTGTGAGGATAGGTGCTCCTATCCCTAACTATGAGACCCTAGTGCATGGACAATTGGTATTTGAACCAAAATTTATTCTGGTTATGATTAATTAAAGCAACAAGGGCTTTAATTAACCTTGTGAAGATGGCCATGCCCATCTCCAACTATGAGACCCTTATGGAATTTGGCTTATGAGCCAAGAGGATATAAGAATCTGATTGAATAAGTAGTGAAGTAGGAAAACAAGCGAGCCCATACAAGGTGGCTTTAATGTATGCTCCTAGAAAGTGGGACTAGCGTGGTACTAGTATTCTAAACGACCGATTGGAACAATTGATCGAATAGTTGTTGCTGTAGAATAGCCCAGAACCAAACTATGAATGCGTGCGAGTGTGCACTGTGTATGTTTACCTGTTCCTTGATGAAGAGCCCAAGAGGAGGCTATGTGTTCTAATTAATGACAAACGCGTAACTGAACGGCAATTAAAACACACAGAAATTAATCCTATACTATTACAAACCATGCGAGGATGAGGGTACAAGTTTATGAATGGAGGATACATCAAATCGACAAATGCGATAAAAAACGTAAATAAACAGACAATACAAACCCAATCGAAATGATTAAATAATTAATTAAATTGAATCCTCCCATTTGATAAAATTAATTAACGAAATAATTAATTAAATTAAATGTTAATTTTCAATTCAATTAAATATTTAAATAAAAATAACACTCTATAAATTTATTTGATAGAATAAATACTTAACAAAATATTAGATAAAATATTATGAAAAATAAATAGAAAATGGGCGAAAAAATGAAACAATCAGGGGGTGTGGGTATAGAAATTCGCTGGGCCCAATGGCATAAGCCTAAGTCCAATGAGGCTTGGAAGATTATGTGCAGTCGCTTGAGAAGGGTGCACCATGAATTAGCAGTTTTGAGCGTCAGATGTTGTTGTTGAGATTCAGATGAAGATCTAATGGTTGATGGGGTTAGTCACACCATAAAATTGATGAATAGCATAGCACATGAATATGTTTTTCCCTTAATCACAATTAACTCAAAAGAAAATGTATTAACCAAACATTATTATCCACCCAATAATAATATATATTTATCAAACAAAATCTAACATTGGGCAAATCAAACGCCAAAAATCACGTGATCCATTTTTAAAAACACAACTTATGAGAAGTTTCAATAAATAAATAATAAAACACAAGAAAACTAAACAGTAACTATTACTAGTACCGTCCCTGTTTTCTTTCTCTCAAAAGCGACACTCTGAGTTCTTTCTCTTAATCCCCTCGCCACTGATACATCATGCCCTGTCACGAACACCCTACATCTCTCTCACTCTGTCGCCGTTGTGCATGTTCATCTATTCGGAACTCTATTTTTTTTGCTTGTGATATGTGACCCTCGATGTACTTTTGTTACTTGCATGTTCTTCTCTGACCTTTGGTTGTCGATGATCTGGGCTTTGGGATGATGAAATCAGACCCTCCGAGGCTTTGTCGACGATCTGAGCTCTTTCCGAAACTCTCTTGCTGGTACTCTGTGACTCTTCGTCGGAACTCGCCGTGACATGTTTCTGGCTCACGATTTGGTTTTTTGATTTTTGCAGATGGTGTCTCGTTTCGGCTTCTCCGAGGCAAAGGTCAGGAATTGATGGTGGTGGACGGCGGCCTACGGCCGCAACCCCGGTGAGGTTCTTCTGACTCGTGGCTTTTCCTTTTCCTCTTTTTCTTTTTCAATTCTGAAGGGCTTGTGTTAAGAAGATGGTGATGACATGTTAGGGTTTAGGTTCATGGTTTTGTCTTGCTGTGTTGATACGTTTCTGGTTTTGTTTGGCTTTTGGTCTTGTTGCATTTCTGTTTGTTTTGGAACAATGGTTGGTTTCTGTTTGATGGTTTCTGTTGGTTTTTGTTTGATTTGGAAAAATGGTTGGTTTCTGTTTGATGGTTTTTGTTTGATTTGGAGCAATGGCTCTGTTTTTTTGATTTTTTGTTTTCGTTTTGTTTTGGAACAATGGTGGCTGCTAGGGTTTGATCATGAACAGTCTACCGGTTCTTTGATTTTGTGTATTCAATGCTTAAATATCCCTAGAATTAGGGTTTCTTGCCTTTGTTGGCTGGACTTTGGTCTGTGTAGCAGGCTTCTGAATGCTGAAATTGGGCTGAAATCTGCTGTTCTGACTTTGTTGTTTTTAACTTGGGCTGAAACCTGCTGTTCTGACTTTGTTGTTTTGAACTTGGGCTGGAACTTGAACTTTGTACTTGTTGTTTTGAAAATGTGATGTTAGTCTGATTTTCCTCTTCACACCTCCTTTTGTGAACCAAAAAGGCTTCTTTTTGTGATTTGTAATTGGAGGTTATGGCCGATGATTGCATTCTATTTTTGTATGAGGCTTTGTCGCTTGAACATGATCAAAAACCCTTAATTCTGATTCCTTAACACAAACCCTAATGATGAACTTAGAAAGGAATTCTTTGAAATGCTTGTTTTTGAGTTCATATTTGCTAACCATGTTCATTTTTTTGTTTCATGAACAATGGTGATGAGGATGGCTCAAAGATGGAAGATTCACCATGAAGAAACAAATGAAGCATAGGAATTGGAAGCCTTGCGAGAAGTATCGAAGAACTCACTAGCAATCTTAAGATTAGATTAGGAATCATTTGCGTTTCATTGTAAAATCTCTGAACTTAGTTTCTTTGTAAATTGTAGGAACCTTGTAACATAATCATTCCATGCTTGTAATAACTTGGAAGTCCTTTGAAATTGGTTTGCATGTCATTTGAAATGTTGATAAAATTGCTCTTATAATTTGAACTTTGAATGAAATAATTTAGGAACAATGTTCAAAATAGAACTCTATCAAAATTTCTATAACTTGTAAGAGCTTTTGAATGAATTTGTAATGTAGAAGCACATAGCATGCAATTAAAACGCTTAGGAGCCAACTCTTGTGGTAATACTTTAGAGCAATAAAACTTGGATTTGTGAACTCATTGCAATTTTTCTCTTGTTAAAGTTTTGAATTTGGATGTCTTGTTACTTAGACCTTAAGAAACTCCAAAAAACTTCCTTTTGATCCTTAAAACATTGATGAATGAATTTCGAATGATCCATTAAGTAACTTGCACTTTAAGTAGATCATATGCATCAATGGGCTTCTTAACCTTAATGCCAATGATAAATCCAAATGAGTGAATTAATTATTCTTGAATAAATCCCTATATAATCACTTTGAATTTATTGGCAAACAAGCTCAACAAAACCTTTTTTAACTCATTTCTTAATTAACCTTCACATCTTTTAATCCACACAAAATTTAACTTGATTTTACTCGTTGAATCCAAATATTTCTATCAAAATGCAACAATGTACCCAAGACATCGAACAAGATGTGAATTCAAAAAAAGTCTCAATACACTTTTGAGCCAAAAGAGCTGAACTTCACAAGTTACTATCCATGACAACAATTCAAGATCGCCTTTAATCTTCCATACTGATGGGTAAACCAAATGATCACACACACCCTAATTGAATCGAATGAGAAATCTAATCACTTGGTTCTCAAGCAATAAAGTACACAAAAACATTGTGCTTGATGAGAAAGAAATTTGTAACAATAGTGAGTTCGAACCCTAATTCATCATTTATTTCAAATTCCCTTTCCGAAGGAGCAAACACCAAAACCCTTGTAACAACTTGTGATCAAATCTAAACCATAAACCAAACTTCTAGATTGCTTATCCTATGAGATGGACCCAGATAGCTTAAAACATGAACGACCACAATCTTGACCTGAATAAAAACTACGAGCCAAATGAGGGTGAAATTGGATGATGGTAGGGTAAATTTTGGGGTGCGACAAGGACGTTGCTAGCATGATTCCCTGCCACTCAAATTAACTGTAACAACTGTTAACACTTGGGAGAAGAATTTCTTTGAGCAGCTTGAAGATACAAAAATGAGTTATCCGTATGTACCATTCATTTCCCCAGTCCGTTGATTATCTGAAGAGATTTGCTTTGAGAGGAAGTTGGGAGAAACTTACAATAATCTGATATTTGAGATTTTGCCCCAAAATCTTGAAATCTAATGCAGGATGCCCCTGATTAACAGATGCTTTAAGAGATATTACCATATCTCAACTTAATTTCCCAAGATTGACTGAATCTTAGAATGACGTGCCCCAAGCTACTGATCTTTGGACAATGCCCCTGCTTGGGTCAACGAAGGATATTTGAATTCCTTGTTGATTATTAAATGGTGATCTTCCTTGATGCTAAGTGCTGACTTGCAAATAAGATATGTCCATTCAAAATGGTAATTTTAATGCAATGTTTATGCAAATTTTTGAAATCAACCTCATTATTCGAAATGATAAGGAAAAGAAAACAGAGAATGAATCACTTTTTTTAAAAATGTGAAAGATGACACAGAAATTTGATATCAATATATATGATTAGCAAATATCTTTAGGAGTCAGGTTAACGCAACCTTGATGAGTATACTTTCAAAAGAAACCTTGCTTCAATTAGGTCTTTTGAGGGTTGTAACGTGGTCTAGTTCACGGTTGTAAGAAACAAAGGAAAAAAACTCAAAATTTATTTGGTGCCCACCCATTCTCCATGATATTCTCCAGTCCTACATTAAGCTAAATTGATACAAGCACTCATCTTTCGAGAGAAGTTAATAATGGTTGAGGAACCACTGAGGTTTCTTGGACACGACAGTCACTAACATTTTTGTTCTTGGTGTCTCGCGTCACACAACTTTGTCTTTTGCTCAAGATCTTTCTTTGGTAATCATTTTCTGCCTTTTGGGCTTTTTTTTTTTTTTTTTTATTCTTCTCTTCTTTTTTTTTATACAAGTTATGTGACCTGAGTTATCTCTGATTTATTGGCAGCAATTCTGTCTGCTTGAGTCCTTGTTGGATGACAAATACCTATTGTTGTATCATCATTTGTTGACCTCCTAGTGTGTGAAAGATAACCGATATGGTATCATTCTCTTTTGATGCACATTGTTGATAAACTAGGTTGCCTATTGAAGTTTTGACTTTCCTTAACCTTTTGAAAGATAACCATTATTGTATCCTTTGATGCACACTTTTGATGAGTTTTGAACGCTTGATCAAATTAACTGAACACTACCCGCCCTTGGGTTAAAAATAAGGGTTTTTTTAATAGAAAAGATTCCTACTTCAAGGCTCAAAGGGGTTAACGAGGGTCTATCTCCCTTATAACTCCGGTGTTTAGGAAGTTGGAATAATGTCTGTACGTCGTCAGCAAAGTTTTATTTGAAAGCCTACTTACAACAATTATGGGTATTTTTTTATCATCATCCTCCCTCCAATATTCGCATAACCAAAAGTTTGATAAAAACAAGAAAATAGAAGAAATAGGGATATATTTTTTCTTTTTATGATAAAGATGACAAAATGAGTGAAGATGAATGGATTGATTCAAAATAATGCATGCTCATTTCATTAAAATTACCATTTAGAAATAACAAACTTAAAAGTAAATGGTACAATAACAAATAAAGAAAGTGCTAGTGGAAAATGATAAAGATATCCCAAGGATCACCAACTTCGATGGTGAGCTGTCCTTTCTGATTCACTAACTTCATAGGGTACTTCTTGCAATCTTGGTACTCATTTGAGTATGGGGTTGCCATTCAGAAATAGATTTCCTCCTTGAAGAATCAAGTACTTCTGGTCAATCAACTGTTGAACTTTGGCTTTGTAGGCGTTTCAGTCCTCTGTCGAGTGTCCTACTGTTCTAGCATGATATCCACATCGCGCATTGAAATCATTCCCAGGAGGGAATGACTTTGGTGGGTTAAGAAATTTGGGAACCACCAACGAGCTTTGAACTAGATATGGTAGCAATTGACTTTAGGTCACTAGAATTAGATCAAGATGAGCATTCCTTCTTTCCAGATTATTCTGAGGTTTGCGTGGATTTTGATATTGACTCTGATATCCATGGTCTTAAACTTGCTTCTTTGCATGAGGGGTGCCCCATGGTTGATGATACTGTGAACCGAAAAGAATCGAGTGCTGGTACTTAACAGCTGCTACATACGGAGGTTGACCATAAGGGATAGGAGGTGGAGCTTGTGGAGCTTCCCAAATTGCATTGGTTTCATAATCCACTTCTTCCATTTGAGAACCTCTGAAGAATTATTCTTCATCAACTTGGTTATTCGAGGTGTCTTGGAGTCTTCCATTTTTGAGACCGCTCTCTATGCGTTCTCCCACTATCTCCAAGTTAGAGAAGCTTGATGATGCACAACCTATCATTCTTTTGAAGTATGAACCAGGTTAGGTATTAAAAAACAAGCCAACCAACTCCCTATCAAGCATTGGTGGTTTAACTCGAGCAGCCACTGTTAACTAGTGGTGTACATGGATTGGGTAAACCCAACAAACCCGGTCAAACTGGCCCAAACCAACCAAAAAAATTGATTGGATTGGGTGAACATGATTTTTAAAAATGTAAACCCATTCAAATTAATTGGGTTCCGGTTAAACCCGGACTCAACCCATAAAAACCATAAAACCCAGAAATTGAAAAGACACTCTCAAAATAGGAAAATTAAAGCGGATTAGATTTTGAATAAAAATGAAAGGACTCTCACCTCACCTTCTTCCAAAAAATACTCGTTCTGCCGTCTTCTTCTCTCTCACCGATAAAAATAACACTAAGTTAATTTATTACCTTATCTCTCCTTTTTCTAACATATAATTATGAACTACTGAATGGTTTTGTAACAACGTCCATCCTTGCTCAGTCTCACACTTACTTTGTCACTCTATTTCATTTAACTTAAAGAAATTGAACTCGCCGCCGTACCGTCACTTTGCATCATCAATAAAAAATGGTAAATTTCTTCTCTTTATTCTTTTTTTTTGTTTCCAGATTCTTTTATCATGTGTTTCTTTTCCTTTTTGTGTGATCCTTGTTTTATATATTTAAAATAAATCATTGCATTGATATATATATATATATATATATATATATATATATATATATATATATATATATATATATATATATATATATATATATATGTCTAGTAAAATTTATTGATTTTTTCAGTACCCTTAACACCCAACGCATCACCAACTAAGAAATGCATCCAAAAAAAATAGTTTTTGCTTTGAATTATGATTCTATAACTTTAAACATATCCTATATTGATAAGTGCTCCTTAAGGATGGAATAATAAGCTTAAAATGTATCAATGCTTTTCTGTATAATTTTTAGATTCACTTTATAAAATGTTATGATTTTCAATTAAATAATTACAAATATCATTATTTCCTGAGTGCTTGTTGAAATAATATTAGTATGTCGTTTGTTTTTTGTGTTGTTGTCCCTTTAATTTCAGTGCTTCAATTCTCTATTGTTTGATATAATGTACTGCAGGAGAATATGAATGTCAATCATGTTCATACAACTCCAATTGTTGTTGATTCCAACGAAAACTCACAAGGTGAAGAGGACTTACAAGGTCAAGATGCATGTAATGTAAAAAAACCTTCTAGGCGTTCTCGTGTTTGGGATCATTTTGTAAAAAAAGGTAACATAGCAGAGTGTATTCACTGTGGTTTCACATATGTTTCAAATGGTAGCAAACATGGAACCACAAATTTGAATAAACATTATAAAGTTTGTCATAAGAATCCCAATAGGGTAATGGATAAGAAACAAAAAACTATTGTACTTGGGAAGAAAGTGGATGGTGATAACAGTGTATCCTTTAAGTTTGTTAAATTCAATCAAGAAGAGTGTAGATTGGAACTAACTAAGATGATAATTTTTGACGACCTTCCCTTTAAACATGTTGAAGGTGTTGGATTTAAAGGTTTTATGAGTTGTGCTCAACCTCGCTTGAAAATTCCTAGTCGTGTAACAATTGATAGAGATTGTATACAATTGTATAAGGAATAAAAAATGGTCTTAAGATCTTTATTATTCTCAACCATCAAATGGCTTCATTGACCACTGATACATAGACCTCAATTCAGAATATGAACTATATGTGTGTGACATGTCATTTCATTGATGAAGGTGGGAATTACAAAAGAATATTACAGGGTTTGAGTTGATTTCTAACCATAGGGGTGACACTATAGGTGAAGCCTTAGAAAAATGCTTGAAAGAATGGGGAATTACTAAACTTTGCACAATTACAATAAATAATACCAACCCTAATAATGTTGCTCTATCTTATTTGACTAGAAATATGAGTGCCTGGAATGGAAATACCTTTCTTAATGGAGAGTATATGCATTTACGTTGTTGTGCCCATATCTTGAATTTGATTGTGTCCGATGGACTATCTCTTATAGATTCATTTATTATTAAGATAAGGGCTGCTTGCAAGCATGTTAAGTCATCTCCATCAAGATTGGTATTGTTTAAAGTATGTGTGAAAGATGCAAATATTTCTACATCACAAAAGGTTATAATTGATGTAGCAACAAGATGGAATTCCACATATTTAATGTTGGAGGTAGCTTCTAAATATGAAGAAGCATTCAACCTCTTAGAGAGTGAGGATCCTTCTTATGTATCTGAACTTGATTTTGTAAAAGGAACTCCAAATGTGTATGATTAGAACCGTGCACATGTGTTTACTAATTTTTTGAAGATATTTTATGATGCCACCCTAACTTTTTCTTCTTCTTTACATGTAAGTGCTAACTGTTTTTTTAGAAAGTGAAGATGTTGTGTTGAAAAAAATGGCATTGACTATGAAAGAGAAATTTGACAAGTATTAGAGTGATGAGAGTATAAATTATCTATTGTTTGTAGCAGTTTATCTTGATCCTAGATACAAGGTTGAATATCTTGAATTATGTTTTGGATGCATGTATGGGGATTAAAAGGGAAAAAGGATAATTTCTAAACTTCAAGAACTCATAGGTAAATTGTTTAATCATTATAAGTCATTGCACCCTGTTGGTTTTGATTCTAGTTATGCCACCTCTAGCTCCACCAGTACAATTCAAAGTGATGTTACTATGGAAGTTGGAGGTAATATGGATATGGATGTTTTGCACCGAAGAAGGGTTAAAAGAAGGCAGAGTGAACATAAATCAAGTGAGTTGGTTAGGTACTTAGAAGATGATGTTAAAGATGATTATGATGGATTTGAACTTTTGAAATGGTGGAAAAGTAAGAGCACAAAGTACTTTGTTCTTTCACTCATGGCCAGGGATATATTAGCCATTCCGATATCCACTGTGTCTTCTGAGTCCGCCTTTAGCACCAGAGGTTGTGTTCTTGATCCATATCGTAGTTCTTTGAAAGATGAAACAGTTGAGGCTTTGATTTGTACTCAAAGTTGGATCAAACTTGTCACAAGATTTGTTTTAGATGAAAACAAAGCATTTGATGTGGTGGAAATTGAAACAAGTACTAATTATATCTTAATATTTAGATTTTAATTTCATCTTTTGTTTTTATTATAACATTGTTTCTTTTATGTTATAAGAATGTCTAATTTGAATGGTCTCGAAGATCTTGCAGCTGAAGCATAATAGCATTCAGAGATGTGAAACAGGTGACTTCATCCTTATATGTTGAATAACTTTATTTTCTCTTCATTAAGAATACCACCCTTAGCCGTTTCCAAAGAAACAACACTTCTAGGAGCAGAACTTGTGATAGAAACCCATAATGTCTCCCAATACTCTGGTAAAGATAGAAATATAAATAGTCTTAAAAGTTCATCATCAAATTTAATACTCATTCCTGACATCTGATCAATGACCCCTTTAAATTCACTTAACTGATCTAAAATAGAAGTCACCTCCTTATACTTCAAACTTATGAAGCTATTTAATAAGAACAATTTATTATTCTTTGATTTAGAGCATACAAGGACTCTATCTTCTCCCACAGAGTTTTTGCATGTGTCTCATTAGCAATATTATTATAAACATATCTCAGCTGAGACTTTATTTTGAATCATTAAAGACTAAATTATTAGACTATTTAATATTTGGGTCATGGGCCCCATCTCTCCAAGCCACATGCTAGTGACATATTGTGGTTGTATATGCTATATAAAGATTGAAATTAAGTTGAACATAAACAATGTGGGACTTGGTTACAACTTTTTCCCCCTCTTTTGCATCTAATTCATTACATCTTGCTTCTAACCAATAGTTACATATCCAATATCACCAGGGTCATAAAAGATTGGGAAACCAGTTTGAATAATTTTTTGTTGCATTTGGGAATAACAAGAATCCAAGTAGCCCACAAACAAAAGAATATTGTCTTTTGAGTGCAGATAAAAATAATGCAACTCAGTGCTAACTACTTTCTTGATGCTAACATGGAACATAGTTTAATGTGATTCACAATGATTCACGAAATTAACAAGTTAACAACAAAATTTTATTTGCTAACTAAATTGTAAAACATATTCATAGTTAATTCTAGAGATGATTTTGTTTCACATTCATGTATCGGTTCTCGTTTTCCTCATCCTCGATAACATATCATACCAATTATAAAGAAGTTTAATTTGTGTAGGTCCAGCCATTGTCACATGGCCAACATGCATTTAACAAAATGGAAGGTTGCATGTGATGACATCTAGCAAAGTTTATGGTGTACACTTGTTATATTGCATGTCTTGTAAATGACACTTGTTATTTTGCATGAAAGGAAAAAGACAAGTGTCTTCTTGCACGTAATGGACCTTGCCTTGCTTATCCTATAAATAGGACCATAAGCAAGCATTCAATTCACATAATCACAAGAGAAACAAGAATCAACAGAGAAAGAGAGCCTTGCTCTAGAGAGAAAAATCTTCATAGAGAGTTTCTTTGTGAGAGAAATAGCGAGCCAATTTTGTGAGAGTGTTTCTTACAAATTGAGAGATATATTGTAGTGAGTTCCACCTAAGGGTGAAGTTGTTGTATTCCCATTATCATTATAGTGGAAGTTTAAGAGGCCTAAGGGTCCCGTGGTTTTTTTCTTCCTCACATTGAGAAGGTTTTTCCACGCTAAAATTTCTTGTGTCATTGTGCTTATATTTTTCACGTTTCCGCTAGTGCCTATTTTTGAGTTCACGGAGGAGGGAAGTTATGGAGGTTATTTCCCAACAGTGGTACCAGAGCTCTGTGCGAGTTCTGGGTTACTACGGTGCTGTACTTATAATAAAATTCTTAGTATACTCTGTGGTTGCAACATTGTTTGATCTTCCACATCAGAAAAGAACTATTATTGTTGGAATTAAATTGTAGTATTATGAATGTGTGTCTTGGTAAGTTCTAGATAAGGAAAGACTTGGTATTTAAGCGTGTAAATATTGACCCACCTCTCTTTCTTTGGAATTTCCTAGTTGCACTATTCACAAACTACGATAATTTTTTCTAGTGTACGACACTATTTACAAAATTTCCTAGTTAAAGGAACTATTTTCCCGTGTTCTCAAAATAGAGGGTTCTACTGTTCATGATGGAGATATGTTCAAGCTGGCTGCTGATAATTATTCCTATTGGAAGCCAATGATGGAAGACCACCTATATTGCAAATACTTGCATGGGCCAATTTCCCAAATGAATAAGCCAACAAAGAAGAAAGATAAAGAGTGGGAGCTCCAAAATCGGAAGGCAATTGCCATGATTAGAAAATACATAGATAGAAGTCTATTAGAGCACGTGTCAACTTATACCAATGCGTATGAGTTATGGACCAAACTTGAATCCTTGGTTCAAAATAAGACACCGAGAAACAAAGCTCACCTTGTTAGACGATTGGTGAAATTAGAGTACTCAGACTGCCAAAACATGATCAAGCATTTAAATACCTACAAAGGTATTGTGAACCAATTGACAAAATCCGACATAAAGATAGATGACGAGTTACAAACTCTTATACTCCTAAGTTCTCTACCTGAAAGTTGGGACACTCTAGTCGTCACCCTTAGTAAATCTGCTCCGAATGGAAAACTTGTCATGGATTCTGTTATAGATTCCTTGCTAAATGAAGAGTCAAGCCAGAGGGAAAGAGGCTTCAACAAACAATTCGAAGCCAACATTATTGATAAAAGAGGAAAGAGTAAGAATCATGAAAGAGAAGTTCGTGGGAGATCACAAGCTAAATCCAAGTCTCGCACAAGACTAAGTTATTATTATTGTGGCAAACCTGGCCATAGAAGACCTGAGTGCAAATTCTTTAAGAGAGATCAACAAGTTGGTATAATTCGTCCAGATTTGATAAACCCAAAGAAGAATAAGAAAGAAGGAACCAAAACTGTTGTAGTTTCGACCAACGAGAATATTTTCCTTATTGGAGATGAAAATTATCTAAATGTTGTATTCGATGACTGCACTTGGATAGTTGACACATGAGCATTTTTCCACTATACACCTCATGAAGAATTATTCTCTTCATACCAAAGACAAGATTTTGGTACGTTGAAGATGGGAAACCACGTCACAAGCAAGATTGTTGGCATTAGTGAAGTGACTTTAATTACAAAGAATGGAAATAAGCTCGTATTGAAAGAAGTAAGACATGTACCTGAAATGCGTCTAAACCTTATCGTAGTAGAAAAGTTGGATGATTTGGGAATGATAAACCAATTTCGTGGTGGTAGATAGAAGATAAGCAAATGGAGCATGACAGTTGCTTGTGGCAAAAAGGAAGGCTCATTGTACATCATACAAGGAAAGATAGACAATGGAGAGACTAATGTTTCTCAAGATGAAACCAAAGAATTGTGGCACAAACGACTTGGCCACATGAGCGAGAAAGGTTTAAAGATTATTCCTAAAAAAAACATTTCAAATATCAAGGGACAACCACTTAAATCCTGTGAAGATTGTTGTAATACGGTGGGAGAACTGACTTTGAGATTTGTTTTGCTTTTTATCGCAAATGTTGCGGATAGCAAGAGTCGCCACCGACTTTTCTTTTATCCAATTAAGGGAAGGTGAAAAGAACAGAAAAGACCTTCGTTAGATTCTGAGTAAGGGAGAAGGTTATGAAAAGGGAAGGTATTAGCACCCCTTCTCATCCGTAGTTTTCTACGGGCTCTTAGTTGCTTTTAGCTCATCTTTAAAAATTGCTTTCTGTGTGTTTGACAAAAATGTTTTGAAAAGGCATTTTGCTTTGACTTTGTAATGATTCATGTAGGAATGTATACAAAGTGTTCGAAAATGTTTCGTTTTGAAAAGTGTTTTAACTTTGACAAAAGTGTGAGGTGTGAAAAGTATTTTGATAGAGCAAGCAACTAAAAGTCTTATTACATACTCAGAATGGTCGTTTTCATGTTATTTTACGTTCCTTTAGAATAGTGTTATCCATACCATTAGTTGGTAGGTAACCCTATTCGTTGGATGTAGAAGGGACATTCGAAGGGACATCGGATGGTCATAGAAGGCAACTTATAGGAGTATCCTAGCACATTCGAAGGGACGATCATCACTTTTCGTAGGCAACAATCGAGGGACGAGATCATGTATTCGTAGGCGACATTGTGGGTCTATGATCTTTGTATCAAAGGGACTATGATGATATGTTTGTAGGCAACGGTGCTAGGATACCTCTACGTTCGAGGGACTTGACCATTTATTCGAAAGGCAACGAGAGAGAATTACCCTAAGGGGTGCATGTGTGAAAAGAGTGTGTTAAATTCAGATATATTATCTTGAAATTAGAAGTGATATACGTTCGTTTTATCTTGCCATACACGTCTAATTACTAGCAATTTATAGGGTGCGGAAAGTAAATTGCAGAAAGTAAAGTGCGGAAAGTAAATCCTACGCTATTACATGGCTTCGGGGCAGTTACATAATATAGGAGTGCGGAAAGTAAAATCCTAATTAAACTATTACATTCCATGAGCAGTTACATAATATTGTAAAAGAATGCGAGAAAATAAATCCTAACTATTACAACCTGTAAGCAGATACATAATAATTAGAAAATATAAGAAATTCGCATAAGAGGAAAAATACGTTAGTAAGAGAAAATTTTGAATGAAGAAAAATGTTTTTGGGTTAGTAATGATAATTAGATGATAGATTAATTTTTTGGGAATTTTCTGGATCGTTTTTGATGGAGCAAAATAATTAAAAGTCAATTTAATGGTTAATTAACAATTAATTAAAATATGCATGCAAAAATATTAATTTTAATGTCAAAAATTAAATAAACATTTTTCTGATTAAAATGCAAAAGGAAAATATTTTTGGTGAATTTTTAATGCATGAGAAAATTATTTAAAGAGAAAATAAATTAAATAAGAACATTAAGAAAAGAAATAAGAAAATATGTTAGTTGTAAAAGTGGTAAAAAAAGAAGTGAGGATGCCAGGATTCAAACTCATGACACCCTTTTCACATGCACGCGCCACTTGCCACTAGACCAACCTGCGTTTGGTGTTAGTTAAATGAAACAAAAACAATATGAACGAAATTGAGTTCTGAGAACCCAGAAACCGCGTGAAGAACTTCATCTTCTTCGTTTGAATTTTTGATTTCATAGCGACGACCTGGTTCGACGCTACAGCCCCTGCAAAATTCAAAAATCACATACAAGCAATATAAATTTATTGTGAATACATGGTTCGACTGGGTTTTGTCTCCTGAACACGATGGTGGTCTTAGTTTCGTCCAATTTTTCCTATTTCAGAAAACCCCAATAAGAGCAAATGAACCCTAACCATGGTGAATTTCGATTCAGGTGTCTAAACTCCAATTAACCTATGCAGAAAGTTTCGAAACTCCATTCTAAACACAAACAAAGCATCAAAACATGTTAAATATGCATGAAAATCAAAAATCGAAATTGAGTTAGAAAATGCAAACCGAAATCTGGAATTCGTGATTCTGGATGTTTGGGTGACTTGTGAGTATCTGGATCGATTCAAGGGACCTCCAGAAATGTATTGGAATGCTTAGAATTGACTGAATCGATCTGAAACTAGGGCTGCAAGTTGCTTGTACCACACAGTTTTTTTGAGCTTTGTTAGGGTTCTTAGAGGTATAATTTTCGTCCTTTGTTCATGTGAATGCATTGTGTACTTATAGTGGATGGATTTAGGTCAAGAATCATGAGGAAATAATGTACCAATCAATGAGAAAATATTTGATTTGGTATAAAACCAAATATTGCCTTTTTGATCAAATTTCAATCAATTCTCTTGCCAATCAATGCCAATTTCGAATTTGCCAGCTTGTGTGGATTGCTTGGACCTCAAGAATGAGAGTAAAATCCAATTTGCATTTAATTTTGATTTTCTACCTTTTATTTTAATTTAATTGGCTTTTAAATGATTAAAATCCAAAATAAATAGAAAATAAAAGATAAAATTCGTGGCCTTGGGCTTGGAGGTTCCAAATTAGCTGAGGAACAAGTTTGAACCAAGAAAAGTTAGGCCCATTTGCAAAATTTTGGATTTTGACAAGTATTTCTCTTTGTGCACCTCTTCAAAAATGCTCAACTTGTGCAAGGTGTATCTTGCTCAATTTTTAACATTTTTGGGTGTTCTTGGACTTTTTAGAAAGCTCTAGATGTCCTCTAAACAACCTATTTGGTTTCATCTCAATTGGAGTTTCCATGCTCAATAACACTTCTTTACAAAAAATTGACTTTTTGTTGACTCTAAAAAGGACCTGTAATATTTTGATCCATATCTTCCAAATGAAGCATTTTCTGACCAAGCTTGTGAGACATGAAGTTGTAGAGAATTGGATTCTCTTCAAAATGAGAGGTTGTGGAAAAATTTCTGACAAAGTATGAGAAAGTTATGCCTGGTCAAAGTTCTGTTGACTTTTGTCTGAGAAAGCCCAATTTAGAAACTTTGACTTTTGATGAAACCTTGAGTTTTCTTGATGAATCATGATCAACCCTTGATCAAATGATGAATATTACTTCAAAATATGGATATTAACCAAAAATTATGAAGTTTGACTGTATGTTGACCACAGTTGACTTTTTGTCCAATACAACTGATTTTCAACCATCTGAGCAATTGCTTGAGGAAACTTGACTTGTAAGGCTTGAAACTTGTCATGGAGATTCTTTGAAGCATATGATGAGGCATGATGACCATTGGAAATGTTGGAAACTACCCTGATATGAGAATAGCCAAACTCTAGTTTGGGTTGATTGCTTGGTAGAGGGTTTGTCTGGTCAACCCTTGTGAAATCCTTGAGTATGGATGTATGAAATGCCTTGAGAAGTGGGAGGACAAATTTTGGGGTATGACAATTGTCTAGTAGGAAAACAACACAGAGTATCCTTTCAAAGATCAGATGATGCAAGAAGACGAAAGAAAATCCTAGATCTTGTTCACTCAGATATTTGCTCCACACCTGAAAGGTCTCTTGGTGGAGCACAATAATTTGTTACCTTCATTTACGATCACTCTAGAAAAGTGTGGGTGTATCCATTGAAGAGGAAATATCAAGTTCTACAGGCTTTCAAGGAGTTTCATGCCTCTGTAGAACGAGCTTCTAGAAGAAAGTTAAAATGCTTAAGAAGTGACAATGGAGGCGAATACCTAGGTCCTTTTGAAGCATATTGTAAAGCTCATCGAATGAGACATGAGAAGACACCTCCGAAGACTCCCCAAATGAATGGAGTAGCTAAAAGGATGAACCAAACAATTGCAGAAAAAGTCAGAAGCATGCTTTCTCATACAAAACTTCCAAAATCATTTTGGGGTGAAGTAGTGAGAACTGCAGTTGATTTAATAAATTTGTCTCCTTTAAGACCGTTAGATGGAGATATACCAGATGAAGTATGGTATGGAAAGAAAGCCTCTTATGGTTAATTGAGAGTATTTGGGTGTTGGGAATTTGTCCATATACCTAGAGATGAAATAGCAAAACTTGATGCTAAGACGAAGGAGTGTATATACCTTGGATCTCCAAGAGACGAACTTGGCTTTAGACTATGGGATCCTGCAAACAAGAAGATTGTTCTAAGTAGAGATTTAGTATTTTATGAAGATCAACCAATCCATGATATTCAATCTAAGAAGCCAAAGACCATTGTGGTACAAAACTCAGGGGGAGAGATTCCTCAACAAGATATGGAACTTGATCAAACAACATAACCCCATCATATGGAGCAACCTAGCCAAATAAAGCAATGTCAAGAAATACATGAAGAGCAAATGGTAGAGACTGATCAGAGGGACCAAGAACCTCAAGAGAGAAGATCCGTGTGAGTAAGACAACCATCAAGAAAATATTCCCCATATAAGTATGTTACTCTCACCGATGAAGGAGAACCTCAAAGCTTCATGGAAGCCATTGAGATAGATGACAAGGACAAGTGGATGCAAGCCATGTAAGAAGAATTACAGTCACTGAAGGAGAACCAAATGTATGATTTAGTGAAATTACCAAAGGGAATAAGGGCTTTGAAAAACAAGTGGGTGTTCAAACTCAAGTTTGAAGAGAACAACCCAAACCCCATATGCAAAGCAAGAATTATCGTGAAGGGGTGCCATCACAAGAAAGACATAGATTTTGAAGATATATTCTCACCAGTAGTGAAGATGACATCCATAAGAGCAATCATTGGTCTAGCTGCAATGCTAGAATTGGAGATAGAGCAACTTGATGTTAAAATAACATTCTTACATGTAGGTTTAGAGGAAGAAATATACATGGAGCAACCCAAAGAATTTGCTGAACCAGGAAAAGAACACCTTGTGTGTCGCTTGAAGAAAAGTCTATATGGGTTGAAGCAAGCTCCAAGGCAATGGTACAAGAAGTTTGAACTCTTTATGACCCAACATAAATTTGAAAAGACATCCACAGACCACTGTGTATTTGTGAAGAAATATGATAGTGGTGAATCCATCATACTTTTGTTGTATGTCGATGATATGCTTATTGTTGGAAAAGACAAGACAAAGATAGCTGCTTTAAAGAGTGCATTGAGTCAATCTTTCGCCATGAAAGATTTAGCTGCGGTAAAGAAGATCCTTGGAATGAAGATCATTCGAGATCGTCCCAAAAGAATGTTGTGGATATCACAAAAAGATTATATCAAGAAAGTCCTTGAAAGGTTCAACATGCATAATGCTAAATATGTGCATGTACCACTACTTGGTCATCTGAAACTCAGTAAGACACAATGTCCAAGCAATGAAGAAGAAAAATAAGAAATGAGAAAGGTGTCTTATTCTTCAGCTATGGGTAGCCTTATGTACACAATGGTTTGCACAAGACCAGATATTGCTTATGTTGTAGGAGTTGTGAGTAGATTCTTGTCGAATCCAGGAAATGAGCATTGGAATGTTGTGAAATGGATACTAAGGTATTTAAGAGGAACTGCAAATCAATGTTTGTGCTTTGGCAATGAAAAGCAATTACTCATTGGGTATGTAGATGCAGATATGGAAGGAGATGTAGGTTCAAGAAAGTCTACTTATGGGTATTTGATTACTTTTGCAGAGGGAGCTGTCTCATGGCAATCACGATTACAAAAGTGTATTGCTTTGAGTACCACAAAAGCATAATACATAGCAATCGCTGAAGGTTGTAAGGAGATCATGTTGATGAAGAAGTTTCTGCAAGAGTTGGGTCAAAACCAAGAAAGTTATGTTCTCTACTGCGATAGTCAGAGTGCAATTCATCTCAACAAGAACTCGACATACCATTCAAGGTCAAAACACATTGACGTAAGGTATCATTGGATTTGTGATGTGTTGGAGAGTAAATTGTTGAAAGTAGAGAAAGTTCACACCAATGATAATGGGGCAGATATGATGACAAAACCTCTACCAAAAGAGAAGATAGAGTTTTGCAAACAAGCTGCTGAATTGGCAGCAACCCCAAACTAATCAATGTCATTCCTCTATGGATGAAGGGGGAGAAATGTGGGTCCAGTCATTGCCACACGGCCAACATGCATTTAACAAAATGGAATGTTGCATGTGATGATATCTAGCAAGGTTTATGGTGTACACTTGTTATATTGCATGTCTTATAAATGACACTTGTTATTTTGCATGAAAGGCAAGAGACAAGTGTATTCTTGCATGGAAGGGACCTTTCCCTGCTTCTCCTATAAATAAGACCATAAGCAAGCATTCAATTCACATAATCATAAGAGAAACAAGAAGCAAGAGAAAAAGAGAGCCTTGCTATAGAGAAAAACTTCTTCATAGAGAGTTTCTTTGTGAGAGAAATAGTGAGCCAATTTTGTGAGAGTGTTTATTACAAATGGAGAGATATATTGTAGATAGTTCCACCTAAGGGTGAAGTTGTTGTATTCTCATTATCATTATAGTGGAAGTTTGAGAGGCCTAAGGGTCCCGGGGTTTTTTTCTTTCTCACATTAAGAAAGTTTTTCCACGCTAAAATTTCTTGTGTCGTTGGGCTTATATTTTTTATATTTTTGCTAGTGTCTATTTTTGAGTTCACAGAAAAGGGAAGTTATGGAGGTTATTTTCTAATAATTTGTTGATTTTCAAAAGAAAAATAGAGATGAAAACGCTTTAGAGTTTGTAATCTTTTATTCTTACTAGTGAATTTACCGTCAATTGATGATGAAAACATTTTGGAATTGTGTACCCATGAACAATAATGTTAACGCCACATCGAAAACGACAAGAATTCTGGCAAAGAGTAAAAAATAAGACAATATATCAAACCTTGAGAGAAAAAGGATAGGGAAGGGAGAAAGAAGGAATAAAAATTGTGCCACATGATCATAAGGTGCCACGTAAAAAAAATAATTTACATTTGGATTACGTGAGTTGAGCATTAATATTTAATAGTGGGAACAAAAATATAATTTATTATTTATTGTATTTATTATTATTTTGGAAGGAAAAACGATTGAACTTTCAATAAAAAAGAAAAAGGAAAAACGATTACGGAAAAATTGCACTGCTATGGAAACGCTGATATAGATTCGAAAGCGAGATCCAGCGCAAATTGCAGTGGGGGTTAACTTCACCGAAACACATATTCAACAACAACAATTGATTCAATATCCTTCTAAACTCAGATTCGTCGATCTGATTTAGGGTTTTGAATCATGTGGAGCACCATTGCCAATTTGAAGGAGAACTTGAACAAGATTGCGCTCGATGTTCACCACGCCGACGACGATGAAGACGACGTCGCTTTCGCTTCGTACGGAATCCCCGCCGACGGCGAAAGTCCTTCCGTCTCCGATCGCCGCTATTCCCGTGGCTCCTCGCATTCCAATTCGATTGCTAGATCGCCGGCTCCAAACGGAAATTCAGATGATTCCTATGGCTCCGAGGTATGCATCCTGAAATTCGCTACAAAGTGTCGGTGCCGTTTATCTTCTGAACTGTATCTAGCATTGTGTGATTGTGAATTCTGTACAAGTAGTTGTGTAGTAGATATTCCAAATTCAATTTGAGAGTCAAAACAGATCGACAATTCACAGGGTTTAATTAATGAATGGTGTTACTGAATGCTATGCGTGACATCTTGTAGTTGATTCTGAAAGATAAGTTATAATCATCGATAATCAACTAGTACAGGATCAAACAAATTGCTTCAGAGAAATTTTTAACATGCATGTATATAGATTTACTGAGGCGTAGAACAGAAATTTTGCTGGCTTCAAGATTCTCACTAGCAACAAAATTTCTATACCTCAGCATATGTTACCGGTGGTTATCTTGAATCTGAGGTTATAGTATCAGAGTTATCATTTTATACACTAGTTGAATATGGTACGTTGATTAAATTATTATTATTATTAGTTTTTATTTATTTAATTTTATGGTATTTCTTGTAGATAGAGCAATATAGAGCAGAAATCAAGAGACTTGAAGCATCTGAAGCGGAAATTAAAGCACTATCAGTTAATTATGCAGCTCTATTAAAAGAAAAAGAGGTATTGCTAGCTGTCACTTTTCTGCGTACTGGTAATTTATCAATTTTTTTTATGTTCTTTCTAATGTTGGAGCTTCTTAATGTTCAGTTTTAGCTGTCGGATAGCATTAACCATTCTTTTGCTACATGTTGTTTTGTGTTCCTTTTTCTTTTTAAATTTGTTATGGACCTTGTATTGTTTTGCAAACAACAGTCAATCCATATTCTATTTACACTTGGTGAGTTTTCCACCTGGGTCAGTTGATGCCACTGTGTTCTATTACCCAACCAAAGTTTATGAAAATCGTTATGCATTTAAATAATTTTGTGTTCATCTACTTTTCTTGAAGTTGCCTATCGTTTTCTCACTTGATACTCTGTTGGTGTTTTTCTCACATTACCACACATACCTTAGTTAAATTTGCATTATCTTCCCTTCAATAGATGCTCTAACTTTCCCGTGGATAATGTCATTCCAAAGTTTTATATGTCTCCTTTTAATCTACCATATTCTCATCTTGGCTACACTTATTTTTTCCTCTCAAGCCATATCGCGTTTCACTGCTGTTATATAATCTGTAGTTGTCCGGTAAATACCCTTCTCTAATTTTTACTGTATATTTTCATCCCCAAATCATGATTTACTTGAACATTTTTTGATGTCATCCATTCAACCTGAATCCTTCTGTGAGGCATCCCCATCAATCTTTTTTCCCATCACATTGTAAGATGGATCAAAGTTACAAATTAAACTGTACATCTAGCGGTATGATGTAATCCCCAATCTGGACCTTATATCATATATTTGTTTTAAATAAGATGAACTCAGCTGCAATTTAGCATTTGAAGAATAAAATAAATATTTCCGTGCATCTGAATTTGTCGCTTCTTTCTAAAACTCTGATTCTTGAAACCCTCTTCCCCCAAACAAAAGGATTTTTTATTTGCTTCAATATACTATAGATTATATCTCATCATGCAATCTTTCTCTGGAAGAGGTATCATAAACGTTCCATTAATGGCCTTCGTATTGACTCGTGATTCATTAATTCTAGCATTTGGTAAGTTTACTATTCAACCATTTCAACTTTGCAGGATCACATCATTAGACTGAACAAAGAAAATGGCTCGTTAAAACAGAATTTAGAGGTTTCAAGTCCAGCATCTTCAAATGGCCACTACAAAATCAAGGTAATCCTATATTTAAATTCAAACTTTATTTGGAAGAATTTAATGTTTGTGTTTTGCTACATAAATTTTGAATAAACTATCAATTTAGTCCCTAAACTGACATTCACTCTCCAATTTAGTCCCTAAACTAGGTAAATACAATAAGCTGTCCCTAAAGAATAAGCTGTGAAGGTGCTAGGGACTAAATTGACGGGTTTTTATATAATTTCGTGACCAAATTGACAGATTTCATATCTGTATGAACTACTTATTGTACTCATATAGTTTAGGTACTAAATTAAAAAGAATAGTAGTTTAGGGGATAAATTGATGGTGTATTCCATAAATTTAGCACATGCTCTTTTACTTCCTTCATCATTTTATATCTTGTAGTTAATAGTTTTCGTCTGAAATTTAATTCATTATGACAACGAGTATGCCATATACGTTGTTATGTTACAGTACGAAAATGGGTTTTCAAAACTTATGCTTCACATTTTTTTGATTGGAAACATTGAGAGCCGCACATTAGATAGTGATATGGCTGGAATAGTGAACAATATTTACAAGCGGAGGAAACCCTCATCCCAATGAGCTAGCTTTTCAAGTAGAGTTAGGCCCAAACCCACATTATAGTATGGTATCAAATCCTATCCTATATCATTTTGTTCACCCGCAAATGTCCAGTCGTGCAAACTTCCTGCTCCAGTTGTCCAATACCCGAAGTGTAAGGGTTTTAGATTGGATAATTATATGACCGAACAACAAAGGAGGGGGACCCTCACCCCATAAGCTATCTTTTGGAATCGAGTTAGGCCCTATTTTAAACTTTGATAGGAAAATACAAATCAACTTCCTTGTAAACTGTCATAGTTATTAATGTCAACTCTTGTTGACAATGGTTGACCATACTTTACTACAATTATTCTAGGGATAATTAATTTGAGTGCTTCAAACCTAGTACATACTTCTCATTATATATAATACCCAGGAACCACATTAAAACCATCTCTTCTCAATACAAAATTGGGCTTTATTTGATTATTTGTTTACAAAGTTCATATACTAGAAGTAATTTATTTTTGGTATTGATTAACTGGTTTGGAACAGAACTTTTTTTGAATTTTATTTCTAATGGGCAGTGGGTTTGACCAGTTTCTTTGCAGCACTCTAATTACAGTTATTTCCTTAGTTTTAGGGTCGAAAAGCAGTGAAGTCTTTTTTTATAGCGTGCAATTTATTCTCTTACGGGATGATGCATTTAATTGTAAAGCTTAAGTCTTCATTTAGAGGTTTACCCTTATCAATCTTTGACATAGAATTATTGTTGTGGCTTCTAGTTACATCAAAGCCAATTGTTTTCTTTAAAATATTATTTGACCACAACGTTGGATCAATGTAAATAATAAGAAATATGAATTCTTCTGGCTAGTTGAACCATGTCTTTATAAACTAGGGATGATTAGAAACAGAAAAGATCTGTTTTTATTGTTGTCTCATCTCATACAACTTTATAAAAAAGTGAGAAACCATGGTTGTATATATTTGTGCAGGGAAGCAGCGATCAGTCATCTAGTCGACACCATAGGTTTGCAACTCAAACGAAAAACCGTTATGCTACAAACAACGGAACCATGTCTCCTTTGGAATCCAATGCAATTCTGAGTAAGATGGTATCTGACCATTCAGACTTTCAAGGAAAGGACAAGGTATTGACAATTTAGTTTTTTTGGCTATTCATTAGTTATGAGCCAACATATTGACCATTACGTGGCATTCACGACGACTTAGTTTTTCTTTTTGTTATTCATCAGCTTAGTTTTATTTTGATCAAGAACATTTTGTTATTCTATCCCATGTCCATGTTCACTTTCATTTAGTCCCAGCATGTAGTGCACCTTCTATAGAAAATGAACATATATCTTAATTTGACTTTTCTATTTCTATAATTTGAAAACTTATTTTTTTGTCTGGTCATTTTGATTTAGACTTTTGATAGGATATATATTTTATTTTTAGTGATGAGTGAACTTGACAACAGATGTATGAATGCCTTCTAGGAGCTAGCAGATTCGGTAGAAGGAAAAAATAGCCCCAGAGTAGCAACACAAGTACCACATACTCATGAGATACAAAAGTTGAAGTTGGAACTGGGGCAAGAACGAGATAAATTTGCAAACATTCAGCTACAATTCCTCGGTATTTTTCTGCATTTGGATTATCTTGATTGAATCACCATTTGTATATTCAAATAGAAACTGATAATTAATCTAATTCTTTCTCCACTGCCAGAGGAACAGAAATTGAACCAGTCTTTCCAAGAGGAGCTTAAATTATTAAAATTGGAAAGAGACAAAGTAAGTTCATATAAGCATAGGTGTAAAATTGATGTTCACGGCTAAAACACCTTTATTTTATAACACTTGGATATGTAGTTTACAATGTGAGATCACTATTGACATAAAGACTTGATACACAAATGTACTGTGAAATGAATGTCATGTTTTACTGTGTTCTGTAGTCTAGTCTAGGATATCTACTTGTAATTTTTTTGTATTTTAATACTTACTACTTTTATGCGTCTTATTTCCATCAAGTTGAATATAACAAACAATACACAATGTTATAAAGCAAACAATCAAAATCAATTCTTTTCAGGAAGTTATCTGGTGTAGGAATATATGTACGTAACATTTGATGGCCATGATAATGAGATTTAGTATCAAATTATCAACATATGAGTTAATAGCACAATTAATTCTGCCCACCCAGCTTTCCCTTCGGATCCCTTTAAGGAAAACTGGCTTATCTTTCAATCTAGAGAAGATAGGCTGCCTTGGTATTATGAATTGAGATAGCAATCCGAGTTGAGAATGAAATATACAAATTGATATTAAATTAAGAAAAAAACATGGAAGAAAATCCATTAACAGTTTTATAAAGGAAGAAGTTTAGAGTATATATTAGGAGAGAACTGAAGAATATTTGCATGGATTCTCAAGAATGATAGGACTACAGAGTACAAGCGAACACAATATCTTTTTCCAATGCTTCAAACTCCTGATATCACTATTTCTCTGTGTATATGAGAGGACTTTTTATGTGAGTATGTGTGTATGTGCACGCGTATCCGTGCACACGTGTGTAAACGAATGTAATAACTTGACAATTTTCTTGGTTGTTTTTCTTCTTAATAACTTTAATTGCATCGTTGAGTAATAGATTACATCTTTTTAAGGAATAATGATGCAGGTTTGTTTTATTGATTTGTAACCTGATGAGCTGTGTTATAATTTTTAACTATCTAACCCCTTTATGTACTGTTTGAAGACTACAGATGAGGCGAGGCAATTACATAATGAGTTGAATGAAAAAATATCAGAAATAAAACGTCTGCAATTGGAGTTGACTAGACAGGAAGGTGAAGAAGCAGGCAATGCTATGGATAGCTCTAAACGACTAATAGAAACTTTAGAGAAGGAAAACTCTTCTCTTAAGGTTTGTAGATAATGCATTACTTTATTTCACCGTAATACAAAATGTTTACCTTCTTATCAATCAAAACTTGAAAATAGTTGTTTTTGATATTGTGCTCTAGACTGCACTCTAATTATCCTATCTTCATATTGTTATTAGATGGAAAAAAGTGAGCTTGAGGCTGCACTCAAAGTAAGTAGGGCGTCTTTCCCTGATAAGAAGTCACCCGATGCTTCTCAAATCCAGAATAAGGATTCAAGCACTATCAGTGATGTGAGCTCAAACTTCATATTAATATTTACTTTTCAATTTGTCCGCAAAGCGCCATGCTAATAATGGTCTGTCTTTATTCTCTTTTATGGGGATTAATTGGCTTTTGGTAACAGTTGCCAGATCCCTCCAAAAGCTTCCCTGGAAAAGAAGACATGGAGATATCCTTACAAAAGATGAGTAATGAGTTGAAGAAAACACAGCAGGAGAGGGACAAAGCATTACAAGGGTTGACCCGCCTTAAACAGCATTTGTTAGAGAAGGTTTCATTTTTTAATTATTACATTTATCTGTTGAAGCAAGATTAATGATGAATGAATGTGAACTCAAGAAGAGAAAATGTACCCACTTATCTTTACCTTTTTATGGTTTTCATCTCATAAATTTTTTGTTTCCCCCCCATCATAAGTTTTTGTTTCTCCCCCATTATATAGTTAATTGTTGTCTCCGTAATTTTATAATGAGTGTACATGAACTACAAATACTTAGATCAAACATGAATTTAGCATGTCAATCTTTCAGCATCAGACTAAATATTTTCATTTTGGTGCTATTCCTCTAGGAAAATGAAGAGTCAGAAAAAATGGACGAGGATACCAAAATCATTGAAGAGCTACGGGATAGTAACAATTACTTAAAGGCTCAAATATCACATCTCGAGAGAGTTCTGAAGCAAGCTACTTCAGATCAGGAGAAACTGAAGATGGCAAACAGCAGTGAAGTTCTGAAGTCAAGAGAAGTCATTGATGACTTGAATAAAAAGCTTACAAACTGTATAAGCACAATAGATGCTAAAAATATTGAACTGATAAATTTGCAGACAGCTCTTGGACAGTATTATGCTGAAATTGAAGCTAAGGTTGTTTTTAGATCTTTTATTATTACAAATTTGGTGCCATAAATTGAGTTGTTAACACACCTTAATATTCCCACTCACCTCTTATATTTTTCTGTCAATATCTTCGCATGTGTCTGTCTGCTTATTGATACACTGAGTAAGCTTATATTTGCTGTTAATTTTATTTCCTGAAGGAACATTTAGAAGGAGAGTTGGCTCGTACAAGGGAAGAAACAGCTAGTCTTTCTCAACTGTTGAAAGTATGCATCTATCTCACTTTTGCTAAATTAATATGCATTCAACTTATGCATTGTTGAAAATTTGAATTGGACAACTATTGGATCTTTGCTGATTGCAACATAAGTATTTGAGTTTTTGCATCATGTTGTACTCTATGTTTTAAACTTACTTTATCTTTATGCGTAAAATTTAACACATCTTGTATTATCCTCCATCATTCCTGATAATTTTGCTTAGTATATTGACATTGTATATCGTTTTTGCTACTCAAAAGGATATTAAACCAACTTGTTGGTGTTTAAAATTAAGTAGCATATTATTTTAAATGGATATGTTATTGCCAGGATGCAGATTCTAGAGCAGATATATTGAGGGGTGAAAAAGAAGAAATTTTAGCCAAGCTCTCTCATTCTGAGAAGGTACAATCAGAATGGAGAAGTAGAGTAAGCAAGATTGAGGATGAAAATGCAAAATTGAGACGAGCTCTTGAACAGAGTATGACACGGCTAAATAGAATGTCAGTGGATTCTGATTTTCTTGTTGACAGGTTGTCATGTTTTTCTCCCGAGTAAAATTTCTATAGTAGATCATTATGATATCGTTTGACCAATGTATCCACACCCAATCTAAGAAAGCTGTATTTACAAAAAATAAAAAATCTAGGAACTTTTTGTTTTCTTGTAATGTTTCCATTTGTGAGAATAAATTATTCACTGGTTTTAATTGTATTTTGACAGGCGCATTGTGATAAAACTCCTTATAACTTATTTCCAGAGAAACCACAGCAAAGAGGTATTAAGTGTTCCAATTGTAGTAGTTTGTATGCATTTTTCAGGACTGAAACCCTTTCCTTTATTTCTTCTGTAAGAATGATATTTGTGTGTACGTGATAAGTATCTAAGAACTTGGGTATCCCACCTAAAAACTAGCTATCAAAGGGCGAAAACCAAGCCACTTAAATACTCCACCGAACATCCCATACAGTTTGATGTGGTACTTGGGTACCTGGGGGGAGAACCAAACCACTTAAACACTCCTCCGAGCATCCCATACTACTCGAAGTTGGACTTGGGAACCTCGTAGTAACCAAATTCCTATCAGTCCGTGCCCTTTTGTGACGGAGGAGAGAAATTTAAGGACTCAGTTTTAATACTATTTGCTGAGTTAATTTATGGTTGCTAGATTGTCCAAGAAAACTAGTATATGACTGTATGGCCAGATCCATGAGGATGCCCACAAATAGGATAACCTGGCTAGGACAGGGTTTTAAGAAATCAGTGTTATTTGATGTAATGGAACCATTTAACTTGTGAAGGTTATAAAATTATGTTCTCGAGTATTTTATATTTACTTTTGGTCGTATATTTTTGTTCCTTCCCTTAACCTTTCCTCCCAATGCTGTGTTCTTTTACTTGATTAATGTGCTATACTGTTCAAATGATTATTTCACGGAGTTTTTGATATTGGGGTAGGTTTTGGAGCTAATGGTTCGCATGCTGGGGTTCTCTAACGAGGACAAGCAAAGGATAGGCCTTGCTCAACAAGGTCCAGGAAAAGGTGTTGTCCGCGGTGTTCTTGGGTTGCCTGGACGCCTTGTTGGAGGTATCTTAGGAGGAAGTTCATCTGAATCAGCTGTAAATGTGGGATCTGATAACCAGGTAATTTCTTCTCCTATGCTATTAGTATGTTTTGCCCTTTGTTGTACTTCACTTAGAAAGTAAGGTGCCAAAGATGATAAGGTTGTGGCTTTTCTTCCTTCTATTCACCCCTTTGTTTGAGGAGAAGGGGGAAAAGGTTTGGAGTTGTTTATTGTATGCTGAAACTTGGTTGTTTGTTTCTCAACTAAGAACATATTCCTCGTTTGTGTGTATGATGACACATCTAGCAGAAAAATCTGTACATATTCCTCGTTTTTCCGAGTTTATAATCATAAATTCAGATTTGAACAAGTATTTTCCCCCCTTCAGTCCTTTGCAGATATGTGGGTTGATTTTCTTCTCAAAGAAACAGAAGAAAGAGAAAAGAGGGAGATGTCTGGAAGCACAGGTGAACCACCTTCAAATACTAATTCTGCCTCTTCACCACCTTCAAATCAGAGGTTTAGTACTGGAAATGCACCAATCAGTTCACCTACTAATCAGAACACCAGTCCTCTCTCTCATGGATATTTTCAACATTCTGAACAAATTGGTTCAGAATTCTCAACAGTTCCCCTTACATATTCAGATAGCAGAACAACTAGTGCAAAACTACTTCCTAGATACTAATATTTTTTTGAATGTAATTACTCAAAGGTAGATATCATTGTTATACTAAAGGCATGCAATCTTGTTCAATCAATTCTTTAACATAAATGAGTGTATTATATTCACAAGTTTCACAAGATTTTTTTTCCAAAACCTTCATAATCTCAAGTGAATTTGGTAATTTATCATGATATACATAATATATAGCTCGTTGGTTCCGCGTCTGTTTCTAAATTTACATCAGCAGTGCCACTTTTGTAATTTTTTTAATCATGTAACTATGTAACTAGTAATAATCTTGTTTTCCAACTAACATAATATATGTTAAATTTTAGTTAAAAATACGTAATAACTTTAATCAATTCTCAAAATCCTACAAATTAGTCGCACTCTATAATATTCCCCCAAACCATTAATTAGAAGCACAACTATTAAGATTATTGAAATACTAGTAAAGCATACGGGTGTTCGCACTGGTCGCATAAAATTGATATAAATATCAAATAAATATTACTCCCTTTGGTTCTATTTATAAGAAAAAGTTAGCTTTTTCCCTTTGGTTCTATTTATAAGAAAAAGTTAGCTTTTTTCTTTTTTCTACTATGATTGTCAGATAAATTTTAATTTAATTTATTAAATTGTAGTAGTTGTAGGATATATACATAGAAATTATGGTGAAAAAATATAACTATTAATATAGTGACGGTTAAAATTAATAAAATTAGGGCAAAATTAGTAAAAATAAGGTATAAAAACTTAACTATTAATATAGTGACGGTTAAAATTAGGGTAAAATTAGTAAAAATAAAGTATAAAAACTAAATTTTTTCTCAGACTAAATTTTTTTGGCTCCGTCACTTTATTAATACACTTCACACATCTATAAAACTAATTATCTACATGTGCATTTGCATGTTTGTGCAATATTGTTATAAATAGTTTGTGCAATATTGTTATAAATAGTAAATAAAGATAGTATAATGATGATTAACAAATGTATAGGAGCCTTCGCACGAGTCGCTTAAAATCAATATAAATATCTATCCGTGCATTCATGGTTGTGCAATATTATTATAAATATTAAATAAATATAATAATTTTGAAATTAAATGCTATAATAATTCAGAAGTCATTAAATATATTATCTCTAATATTTGTTCAATTTAAATAAATATTTTATCGACCGGCCGGAAAATAGATTCGATCCGTCGGACATGTCTATAATTTTTAAATTTTTCTGTAAATTTATGAATGTTATTTGATATTAGATGATTTTATCATCTAATAGAAAATAAATTTAAACAACATTAAGTTTTATAACAAAATTGTTGGAAAAACAATTGTTGGAAAAATTTAATGAAGCTGTTGAAAAATGGAATGTGATAAATAAATTATAAAAATAAAATAAAATTTGATATGTGAATTACTAATTAATTAACGTTTTAAATTTATATCATGACTTCATCCTTATTTTTTATCGTTGTTCTTGTCACGACTCTCTTAAATAATAAATTTAAATTTAAATTTATTTATAAAAAAATAAATAAAAGATCAATTATTTATAGTCATAGAATTTTGTCGGTTCGTCGGAAAAATAGATCCCGTCAAACATACCTATAATTTATAAATTCTTATTTGATATTACATGATTTTATCAAATAATACCATACAATTTTTACGATTAGTTAAATTTAACATAATAAAATACATTCATAATACAATTTTTATGATTAGTTAAATTTTTACAGAAAAATAAAATACATTCATAATACAATTTTTACGATTAGTTAAATTTAACAATTAAAATAACAATTGAAAAAAAAAATTGTTTATCTTTAATAATTGTTTATTTCTTTAATTACCTCTTTATTAGTATTTATTATTAATTATTAATAATATATAAATCAATTATATAATATCAGTGCTAATTGTTATTATTAAAAATAGAACAAAATGAAAAGTAATCATCTCATTTAAATTAATCACGTAGGACAACAAAAAGTTTAACTATTCCATTTTTGCATTGGTAACCAATTTACCTTTATTTTTTTTCACTGGTAACTCATTATGATATGTATTCTGGACTGGCCCAACACTTGGCTTATGGTCATAGAGATCCAATCCTGTAAGCAAAATGAAGGTCCATCCCTCCATAAGGAGAACAATTCTCAACCTACGATCATTAGGACCACGTGGCCAACAATTGCTTAACTGCCACGTGTCCCCCGGGAATATCGGACCAAGTCTCATACTTAATCATCTCAACCGTCATCCGCCTTCCGAAAATACCGGGTCAAACAATATGGATATTCCCGGCAAAGCAGGAGGAACCGACAGCCGGCCACACCTGTTAATGGCCCCAGGGCAATAAGTATGAGGGTCAGGTAATTCATTCTTTTCCACCTCTATACTTGCTTGCTGCCTATTCTTTCCGTCTTGGTACAACCCTAATGACAATTAGGTATGATGTATTGTTTCCGTCAAAAGACCAAAACACATCATCTTTATTCGTCATGGCCAAACCAAAACACTCTCCTCCAAACCACAACAACTTCCCCGAGTCAGATCCCCGGGATGGGCACACAACCTCTTCCTCAACGGGATCCCACCAGAGACACAACCAGTCGGTCCGATTTTCACCAGCGCCCCGCCGAAAATCGCCTATTCCATCAACCAATCTCATGCTATTCAGCGGGCTCCACATCTTGAAACCCGCGGCTGTCCACAAGGCATGTTCCCAGATGGAAACCTTGAAAAACCCGGGCAGCCCAGCCGAGCTCATTCACCTCCCGAGCAGGCGCGATGAACCAAAGAAGAAGCGGACATCCTCAGATGGAGAGCCCTCGACGAGACTTCATCACCGCCGATCTCGGCCGCGTTCTCCTAACCGCAACGACGAGGAGGACCCCCGCGGTCCCTTGTCTTCCAGCATCATGGAGGCTCCGATCCCCTGGGGGATGGAAAAACCTCCTCAGCTCGCTAGTTATGATGAGGTGGATGACCCTATCGATCACATCGACGGTTTCGAGGTCATGCTCCAATACCTCAACGTCGGTGGCCCTATCAAGTGCATGCTGTTCCCCACCACTCTTCGGAAAACAGCCATGGACTGGTACAAGAGCTTGCCCCCTGGATCAATACACTCCTAGAGGGAACTGAAGGCCCAGTTCACAAGCATTTTCACCGCCTCCTGCAGGCACCCTGTTGCACCCCAAAATTTACCCTCCTATCTCGATCTTATCTGGTTTAGGCTTCGCATCTATCATGACACTCACATGCATTCATACCATTGGTTCTGTGGTTACGGGTTGGAGCTGATTCCCAAAGATTCTCCGTTGAACAGAAAAGTTGTGGTGCTTTCAACCTATCTAGGATATTGGGAAAACGACGAGGTTTAATATTAAATCTTATCCGTTCATATCTATCGGTTTTCAGGGCTTGGTGTTCGATTATTGAATTGAATGGCCTGTTCTTGATGGAGCTACGGAAGTCTGGTTATTTTGCTGTTCATTACCTCTTGATTCAGGAGATCAATTCATCACGAGTTTGGGTTTTGCTGTTGTTTCAAGTTCGTTATTCAAGATGTAAAAGGATGGATATTGATTATCCGTTTATTGATCAACAATTCCAGTTCTAGTGAATTTGGTTTGATCGTCAACTTTATTCGTTTCTTGGTGATAGTTGATGTATGTGAAAATATTCATCCAGAGGGCTTGTTTACAAGATTTACGAATGTCAAGGTGCCACATGTTTAAATCTTTTCCTATCGCGTCCATCGCTCGCAAAATTCAAGACATTCATTGAAATATTAGAAGTTTCTTTTTGAAATTCGTTGGTTTCAAATCCTTTTTCTGCTACCAAATATGTTTCGACTTGCGGATGCGGTGACAATACCATTAATTTCAAGTGGAAACTATCACCCTTTTCTTAAAGGAAATTATGGAATCGCTAAATTGACCAAGGTTTGGAATCAAGGATGTTATTTGAAATTTAGAGTTAGTTTTAATTCTCTGTTTCAAGTGGCAAAAGGCTCGGGATTTTTACATAAGCAGGATCAACATGAAAGCTTTGCGGCCGAGAAATTCAAATGGGATTAATTTAATTACGAGATAACTTGGATTTCGAGATTTTTGATCACAAGTTCAAAGCTTTTATAATATGCACTATTGAGTTCGAAGAAGGATTTAGGAAATTGAATACATATTCAAATTCTACTCATAGTTCTCTTAAGACCTCATTCTTTTTCTTAGAACATGAATCAAGATCATACATGGCAATTTTTCTCAAGAATCTAAGGTGCAACAATCACGTTACTACGCGTTTGATTCAAGAATACGGATGGGAATGGTGATTTGATTTGGGTTTAGGCGCATATTTTAAATCAACATTTCGACTTAGTTTTGTTTTAACCAAAGTAATTTTGGTTCATGACATTTTTTTGTTGGAATGTTTTATTCGTCGTGAATTTTCAATTTTCATACACCAAGTGCTACAACATTGAAGGCCACATTAGTAGTGTTCAAGGATTTGGAGCTAAAACTCATGTCGATGCATAACTACCGAATCTTGTGTTCATAAATTTTCAAGAGCGTGGAATTACTCTAAGGTTTTACAAGAGTACAAGAATGAGTACATGGTTTTACAACTTATCAATTTCCGAATGCAAGTTCTAATCCAAAATCCAAACAAGTTTCGTTCAATATTCAACTTCTCTTAGTCATTCAAAGTTTCAAAAATATTGTTCGAGTACAAAAGGACATTCGAAGAATGCCCGTTCACAAGTGAAATCAAACTTCCAAATTCAACATTCGTTTAACTGTGGTTTGTACAATTTCTACATGAATCATCAAAGTTACAATGTCAATTCGGATATTCGTGTTGATTACAAGGTTCAAATTTTTGATACAAATTCTTCAAGAATACAAATCTAAAAATACAAGCAAATTTCTTCTACCCTATTGTATTCTAATGGAAGTCTTTGTTGCTTTCCTTTCTACATCCTTGCTCTATCTTCAAACCCGACCTTCTTGTCCAAAGCATTCCTTTGCCATTCCTCCAAGCTTGCACCATTGCTCATGTTCATGAAACAAAGCAAAAGAATATGATTAGCAAATAACGGACAGCAATGATAACACAAAAATACCCACAAATTCTATCTCATCATTAGGATTTTCTTTCCGGAATCAGGTTGTGTGGTGGTTTCGATCAAAACCGAGGCCTCATAGCGAATCATCGGCCGTAAAGCTCACTATTGCAAATCCACAAGGGTACCCTTGGTTCACAATAGGAGGTGTGGAAAGAAGATGAGGAAAAGCAGTTTTGAAAAGCAGTTTGGGCATGACAGTACAAGAATTTTATACAGGGCAGCAAGGGTATACACCTTTTCGGGCAAGTTTTACCAAAAACAGCATTACACAACCAAGACATCAGAACACATAGCAGCAGGATAGCATCAAACAGCCAGCAAAAATCAAAATTATCAGCCCAACAACAAAAGAATGCAAGCCCATCAAGCAAACAAAGCCTTGTTTTTTCAAAGAGGATCAGAACAACAAAACCCTAAGTTCTGGGTATATAAACATTCAAGTTTATAACACAAGAGGCAGCAACTGTTCACAGGCAAGAAACCCTAGCCGAAATTTCTCAAACAAAAACCCTAACAGCATACTAAACACCAACAAGCCAAAACCAGAACGAGATTCGACCAACCCAAAAACCCAGAGCAATATCCAGAACAACAAAAGAACTCATCATTTTCCAAAAGAAAACCCTTCAGAAATTCGAAAAAATAGCCAGAAAGCAAAGATTCGAAAGGTAGTACCCGATTCGCAGAGGAAGGAGGAGGTTGCGAACACTGTGTCGCCATCCTTCTCCCTTCCTCATCTCCATTTTACACTTTCCTGCATATCATCATCATCATTTAGAGACCTAGGTTTTTTTTCCTTTCCGTGTCAAATCTGTAAAACACAAATCCAAACATTCTTTCAGAAAATCAAAACAGATATTGATAAATCATTAATAACTGGGTAAACGGAAATCGCGAGCGAAAGAGATGAGGAACACAGTGAGATCGTGAGCGGTTCAGTTCGAGAGAGAGTTTCTGTAACCGAACGCGATCCATGGATATTGAGAGCGGCGACGAAGTCGCGTGACGGCGAGACGAGAGAGAGATCGGTGAGACAGCGAACCACGATCGAGCGAGAGCGGCGCCGGCAACGGAGAGAGGCGATGAGATGAGAGCGGCGGCTAGGGCTCGTGAGAGAAGAAGGAAAACTGAAACATATCGTGAATGTGAAAAAGTGAAAGGTTTTCTTTTCCATTTTTGTTTTAACTTAGATTTAGTTTGTTTTTTTTCTTAAATATTCAAGTTTTGGTTTAAATAAAAACTGGTTAAAAAAAAAACTCATTTTTGTTTTTATAATTTGAGTTTGTAAATTTTTTTTATTATCATTATTATTTTTATTTTATTAAAAAAACTGGTTTTATTTTTATTATTTTTTATAAAAATCTGTAATTTGTTTTTTTTTCTTTTGTTATTATCATGATAATTTTATATAAAACAACTTAGTTTAGTTTAATATTAAACATATTTAAGATTAATGTTTAGTAACTTAGTAAATAATAAAAAAACTTTAGTTTAATTTTTATATATATATATATATATATATATATATATGGTTAGTGTTTATTTAACTATGTTCTTGCAGGAAAAACCTGATTTAAAGATATTGTTTAGGGATTTGGAGACTCAAGTGTCGTAACTCAAGTTCCAAGCTTATCATTGTCTTGCTTATCCCGCCGGCGGGAGCCCTATTTATATCAATGCCTCCATGAGGCTATTTCCTTCCTTCCGTAACTGCCTTAGCACATTAACCATGGCTTTAAGGCAAGGAACCAGCTGTTTCAGCTTGTAATCATTCACTAGTAACGTCTCATAAAGACTTTAGGAACTCTTCATCTTCATAACGTATATTCAATCGTTCTTGCTGGAGTACCTGCCGAGCTATACCTCTAGACCGTCCTCATGTCTTTTCCCGAGACACATGTCGGACGTAGATCCCCTCCTATATGATCCGAGACCTATCTCGGATCCCTACAACCTTCCCTCCAGGCATCCATCTCGGCTGAGGATTTTATGCATGATCAAACTAATAGGTAGATTAATATAGTTTAAATAGGGTGTTTTAATTCTAAGATGAGTTGTTTAGTTCAGGTGGTGACACTTGTCACCACTTGTGTGGCCTGTTCGAGATCTAGTGGGTACATGTGTATTGTATCTACTTTGCACCTTCCTGCATCAAGCCATTAGATCTGTTGAAGTCCAGATCCAACGATCCAGAATGGTGGACCACAGCATGCCTCCATGGAGCTTCTACACGAGATCCATCAGCATTTTTGGACTTGGGCTCAGATTGCTACTCACACCCTCCAACTTAAAGCTTCAAACAGGCCCATTCCTAAACTTTTCTCTTTAAATTCAATTTTTATGCAAGTTTATATACATAATGATGTATTAAATAATATTTGGCATATGGTAGTTTTTTATTTGTTGAATCACCAATTAAATTGGTAGTTGATTTTTCATCAAGTAAAAAAATATCTATACTAATAATTATTTAAATTCCGATTTGTATTGTGTGTTAATTTATTTTCTTTTATTATCCGCTACTACATTATCCGCTTGTATGTTTATTACGCGATCGAACACTCCACTCTCACATTAATATGAAAACAACAACGCCCTCTCTCTCTTATTTTGGTTACCCACACCAAATTCTCTAAGGGTCTCATGGTTGGGGATGGGCATGGCCATCCTCACGAGGTTAATTAGGGCCCTCGTTGCCTTGATTAATCATAACCCGAAAAATAATTGGTCCATATACCAATCACCATGCACCAGGGTCTCATGGTTGGGGATAGGAGCACCTATCCTCACGAGGTTAATCAAGTCCATATACTTGGTTAATCATAACCCGAAATATCATTTCTCTACGTCCAAACGCCGCAATTTTCAACACACTTTCAAATAAAAAAAAAGTGTTATGGTACTTAATTAAATTGTTAGAGGTTCGCCCAACAATTTAATTAAAATGTAAAGTATTCGGGCCATTAGAGGCATCCATCCAGGCATCCATCTCGGCTGAGGATTTTATGCATGATCATAAGCCCCCTTGGTCGCTCGGTTTTAAGCCTCTTGAATCCGTGTCGACCAAACAGCTTAAACCCTTAATCCCTTAGCGAGATGTGCCATATTTCCAAACTTTCCCAAAAGAATGTGACACGTGAGCACGTGACACCAGCCCAACGGTCACTTGTATTTTTTTTTTTTTTTTACATATTTGCCCTATAATAGGGAAAACCTGATTTTACGCCACCCTTTCCTCTTACTCATTATATTTCACTTGATTGCTTTCCAGGAAATCTTTCTCTACAAATTTTCAAATCCTCCTGCACTTTTTTTGCCGTCAGTTACTTCGAAACATATCCTTTCAGTCGATCGATCATCAAACTCAGGTATCCTCTTTTCCCTACATTGCTTTTTGTTTCATTCTAAACATGGTCATCATTAGGGAATGCGATGATTTTGGTCGCAAAATCCACTTAGGAAACGAAGAACGTAAAACCCTGTTTGAGGAATGCATGCGCGAGATGAGCAATGCTCAAAGAATAACTGACCTAAAGAGAGTCACCGATAGGGTTTGCTCAAGTTTTTACCGATAGTGATTCGACCGACTCTTGAGGTTCGGTGGAGCTTATAATGGAAACCAACCGTCGATCAAAGGAGAAGCGTAGCTTTAAGCGAGCCTAATACAAGATGAAGAAATCGGCGCCCTACGCTCTTTAAGGAATGTCTCTCTCTGGAGACGAAGATGACGTGATTCGAGTCTTGTGAGTGCGGGAGAGTGTCGTATGATCCGTCCTCAAGAGGTCAAACCAGAGTGGTTTTATTTTTATACTGGAGTGATCGAGGAGTTTGACATTCAATTCCCCCTCTCCGACTTCGAGACCGATATCCTTCGCACCATTAACCTTGCTCCCTCCCAACTCCGTCCCAACAGTTGGGGTTTCATCCGGGCCTTCGAAATAATATGCCGGGCCCTGTCTATAACCCCCACCATTGGTTTGTTCTTTTCCTTCTTCGAAATAAAAAGCACGGAGCCTGGAAACTGGGTTGCCATCAGCGGCATCCCAAAAAGAAGTTTCCTCCAAGCCTACACCTCCAATTTTAAAGGTTACAAAGAGCGTTTCATCCGAGTTAGATGTGGGTCTCGGTGCCCTTATGTTATCTATGGTACAGATGGGCATCATAAGTTCCCTCTTTATTGGACTTGTGATCCACTTCCCATTTCCGGCTTTGACTATGATAGTCTGAGCGATTCCGAGATCCTTTCCCTAGAAATTCTGGACTCCTTCAGACCGATCCGGGTCAAAGATTTACTTGCCCTATCTCCCGAGCTCGACTTCCTAGGTAAGCTTTTTCATTTAGCTTTATTCAACTTTTCTTTATTTGAATGCTTACTCTTCCTGTCCTTGTTTCATTTTCCACAGACAAAATGACTGATATGTCAGTGAAAGAACAGAAGAAGCTGATGGCCGCGGCTCGCGCTGCTCGTATGGATGCTGGTGGACCTTCCGAGTCCAAATCCAATTTGGCCGGACTGGAAGTGCGCAATCCAAGAAAAGAAAAACGTTACGACCCGTGACCCTGCTCCAGAAACAATCATTCTCCACTTCCCTCGCGCCTGCAGAGAACCGCCCAGCCCATCCCCAAAAAGTTGAAGACCGTTATGGGGAATGAAACCAACTCGGCAGACTGGGCCATCTCCAATTTGCTAAAGGACACTGGAGGTGGCTATGGTCATGCCTCTTCAGAGAATCGATTGGCTGATTTTGACGGCCTCAAGTTTCTGTATGACCATCTGAATGCCACAACCGATGTGAACAAACTGACTGAACTAGGTTCGCAGCAGATCACTAAGCAGCTGAGCTCATACCTGATGAGGTGTGCTGTACTCACCCGAAGTTTGTTCGAGTCTGGTGACCGTGTGGAGAAGAGAAAAACCGATCTGGAGACAGAGGTCAAAAGGCTAGCGATAACGAGTTCCTTCTCAATGCCAACAATGTGTTCAAGAATAAACTCTTGCCGATGACATCACAAATCTTGAAAAGAAGAATTGAGGCCGCAAAGCAGATAAAGACCTTGAAAGATGAGCTCGCGAGATGTCCGCCAAGTTCGTGATTTCGAAAAATCATGCTCCGAAAAGAAGAATCAAGAAATCCCAAATGGGTATGCTGGATGCCGGGGATTTAGCCTTTGAACGTGCTAAAGCTCAGGTCAATTGCTTATACCCCGACATAGACATCTCGGAGGTTGATTACTTCAAGACCATTGTAGATGGGAAGCTGGTGGAAGTTGATGAAGATGATAGCGAAACCACTATTAGCGAAGAAAACGCTAAGACGGATGCCGGCGAAGAGAATGCTAAGGTGGATGCCGACCCTGCCGACCCCAATCCCTGACTTCTTCTTTTGTTTCAATAGTTAGTCACCCCTTTTGGTGCATTTTGTATCTTGAATATTCGCCTACGGGCTTATGCAATTGTATTTTAACTATTCGCCCTCGGGCTACTTTAATTGTCGAATTTTCGCTATTAATTTTTGCCTGGTTGCGAACTTTTATGTAGTATTTACCGGCCCCCCAAACCTCAGGATGCAACAAGCAATCCTAGTGGTTTTTGAGAAAACGCATAACATTTGTTCGTAACCCCACATGTCTCTCGTCATCCGACTTGCGAGAGAGAAAGTGTTAAGGGAACGCTAGATGCATCTTTAGTAAAATTGTTTTATTCCATACGTTTGTAAGATTGCTCCGAGCTTTAGCATTATGCCGCCAGCGGTTCAGAGCCTCATGTCGAGGTTGATCAAGGAGTATTCCTCGTGGGAACAGAGTCTTTACGTGGCTGAGAGACGATCTTTAGACCGAGCTCAGCAGCACGTCGCCATAGGGTTTAGAGCCTCAAGCCGAGGTTGACCAAGGAGTATTCCTCGGGCAGAGCCTTTACGTGGATCGAGACGATCTTTAGACCGAGCTCGAAGACGTCGCCATAGGTTCGAGCCTCAAGCCGAGGTTGACCAAGGAGTATTCCTCGTGGGAACAGAGCCTTTACGTGACTGAGAGACGATCTTTAGACCGAGCTCGTGACGTCGCCATAGGTTCGAGCCTCAAGCCGAGGTTGACCAAGGAGTATTCCTCGTGGGAGCAGCCTTTACGTGATCGAGAGACGATCTTTAGACCGAGCTCAAGAAGACGTCGCCATTTTCGCCACGGATCGAGATCTGCAATATAATTTCATTAGATAGATGCCTCATTAAAACCCGGCCCTTGCCTAGGAAAGAGTGCACCAATTATTCTTACATAAGCATTTTTAATCGAAATAAAATTTAAGGTTGGCAACATTCCAAGTTCTTGGCGTCCGATCCGTCTAATGTCTCTAGTTTATAGGCTCGTTTTGCAATTCTTCCGAGACCCCGAACGGTCCTTCCCGTTGGAATCCACTTACCTTTCTTGGAGGGTCGGTCACCTTCTTGAGTACCGATCTCCGACTTTGAACCTCATTGCTTAACTCGTAAGTTGAAACGCCTGGTCATTCTCTCGCTTTGCTTTGATATGTGCGCATCCCTTATTTCATCCAAGAATCGCTTCCTCACTCAAGGCCTGGTTGTTAGCCTCTTCTTCAAAGCTTTCCGACGCCAAGAGGTAAAACTACCTCTACCGGATCATGGCATCAGCTCCAAAAACCATCCTGAAAGGAGTCTCCTGGTTGTGGAATGAATGTGGTATGGTAGGCCCATAAGACTTCGTGCTAGTCGCGCCCACAACCCTTGCCGAGTCCAATTTCTTCTTAATTGCATTTAATATGACCTTGTTGGCCGATTCCGCCTGCCCGTTCGCCTGTGGATGCTCTACAGATATAAACCTGTTCTGAATCCCGAGATCCTTACAAAATTCTACTACCGAGGTGCTGGCAAACTGTGTTCCGTTGTCCGAAACTATAACCCGAGGTAGCCCAAACCGGCAAATGATGCTTCTCCAGTAAAAACGCCGAACCCGATCTGCTGAGATCCGAGATACAGCCTCCGCCTCTACCCATTTAGTAAAATAATCTACTGCCACGATCAAAAACTTCAATTGTCCCGGAGCCACTGGGAACGGCCCCAAGATGTCAGCCCCCCACTGATAAAAAGGCCACGGGACCAGAACGGTATGCAAAAACTCAGCTGGAGTATGGATAGCTGGGGCAAACATCTGGCATTTTGTACATCGAGTCACATACTCTTGACAATCCTTTGTTAAAGTAGGCAGAGTACCGGACCTTAAGATCCGGCTTGCTAAGGCTCTACCTCCACCATGATTTCCACAAGCCCCCTCATGCACTTCCTTCATAACTGCTGACATATCCCCTTCCGACACGCAGCGCAGCATGGGTGTTGCACGTCCCAACCGGTATAGTTTCCCTGACTCCATTACGAACCGGGATGAAATTTTCCTGATGCGTTTAGCTTTCTTCATCCGCAGCAATATGTCTTGTTGTAGAAAACGGATGATCGGGCTCATCCACGTCGTTGTCCCCACAAACCATCAAGGATTCTTCTTTCTCGATACTAGGCACGAAGTATTTCACGGATGACCGATTTGTTTATCCAGAATCCTAGAGTGGCCAAGGATAGAAGGTCACGGTATTTTCTTCCCGCCACATGACGTATCTCAAACGCCTCAAATCGTCGACTCAACACAAGGGCTTGTTTCAAATATCTCTCCGTAGCGTCTTTTACGAAATGATCCGTCCACTTGTCCGACCACTAACGTGAATCGGTGCGGACTAGCAATGTGTCACTCCGACCTCGAGCCGCTTAGACCGCCAAGAGTCAGCTTGGTTGTTACTTGTGGAGAATCCAAACGCAAAGAGTATTCAAGAACTATCTCCTGGACCTTCCAACACTACCCTGCTGCCCTTGAGGTTAGGAGCCGTCCGATAGAACCCACCCTTGAGTAGAATCCTTTCCGGGAAGGTTAGTTCGGAGTCGCTAAAGATGGATTTGATATCGTACGAGGGCTGAACCGATTTCATACTGATAGCTCCACGGCCCAAGACACCATCCTCCCCGCCAAATCCGGCTTGAACACTTGTTTTAAAGGATAATTAGTCTTTACGGACGGGATGTCCAAGGAAATAGTGTCGGAGTTTTCGGCGTCACAAGCGCCAACGCCAATTTCTCTATCTTCCGATATCCGGTTTCGCTCCTTTCAACACCTTGCTTACAAAGTACACGGACGCTCCTCTTCCGTATCCCGGACCAACGCCGAGTGATCGCCTCGACATGCCGGTATAGTATCAATGGGAGCCTTCTTTGGGTCGACTAACACCGGAGGTGATAGTAATCGCTTTATCCTTGAATGCTTCTTCGCATGCTTCCGTCCATTCAAACAGAGCTCTTTTAATTGCCGAGAAGAAGTGAATAGATTTGTCACTGACAAGACAAGAAACGAGACAACGCGCCAAACGGTTAGTTGTTTGTACTTCCGGATCGAGGTCGGGCCGCATGTCAATGATCGCTGGCATTTATCGGATTGGCCTCAATGCGCGATTTGTGAGCATGAAACCGGGAACTTTCCACTGAACTCGACGCGTACTTGTCGGGTTCGCATATTGAACTTTCTTAATGCCGCAAATGTCTTCGATGTCAATGACATGATCTCGTCCGGTTTGATCACCATGTCGTCACGTACACCTCAATATTCCTACCGATCCGAGGGGCAAACACCATATCCATCGGGTGGTCGGTCCGCGTTCTTCAATCAAATGGCATAACCCCTAATAGAAATTCTTCCTTTCTCATGAAGGCGGTTTGGACGCATCAGGTTCATTCGGATCGGTTGTACCGAATATGCATCCAAAAACTCGGGAGGCGGAAACCGGAGGAACTATCAATCACCGATCAATGTGAGGAAGAGGATAGGGATCCTTCGGCATGCTTTGTTTAGGCGGTGAAGTCTACACATCCTCCATTTGTCATTCTTCTTCTTTACCATAACAACGTTCGGCCAAGTGGGTATTGCACCTCTTTAACGAAACGGCCTTTAACAATTTTTCCACTTCCTCCGAGATGTCCTCTTTCTTCTCCCATCTTCCGCTTCCTCTGTGACCTTGGTTTGACCGGGGTCGGTGGATAAATGATGGCACATGATCTGGGTCAATACCCATATCGATGGCTTCGCAAAGAGATCGTTTTGCCTCAACACCGGACTATTTCGGTCTCCTCCTCCTTCACAATTGAGTTCGAGATGGGTAATTTGTGAAGGCAACGGCCCGATCGGACTTCTTTAACCTCCTCCCGAGGGTAAGTCCTTCCTCACCTGCTCCGTCTCTTGGATCGATGTCGACCATACCGACTTCGTGCTTTGGAGAAGCCTCACGGTCCTGACTTTTCTTGGCTTTCAAACTATCTTTATAGCATTTCGAGCCACCGGTCACCAGACAACCCCGACTCGTCCGTTACCTGGGTACTTCAGTTAGGAAGGTAAACAATCGCCTCAAGTGCATTGAACGAAGGTCTCCCAATGATGATGTTGTAGGGTGACGATTAACCACCGGATACCTAACCGAAACTTTGGAATTTTCTTCCTCTCCAAAGGTAGTCGGGGAGGTACCCAGACTTGTACCGTCACGGAGAAACCGACAAGTGTCCCGCTAAAGGAAGCAATTCATTTGTCTCGAACCCCATTCCTTTGAAGGCCTCCCAATAAAGGACATCCGCCGAGCTTCCGGATCGATCAAAACACGCTTGACACCCCAATCCGGATTTGTACTTCAATCACCATGGGATCATTCTCATGTGGCGACTTCCTTAGCATCTTCGGTGAAAGGTTATCGCTCCGAATCGAATTTTGAGGTTCGATCGGGCACGAGCCACGAGCATACCTTTTCTGGCGAACCACCGCGAAGCCCCGGAGATGGTGTTGAGAGTGTGCGGGTCGATCTTGCTTCCTTTACTTCTTCCACTTATTTTTCTAGACCGGAATCGGCCGAGTCCCGTCTCGGGATGAGTCTCGCTGCTGGATCTCCTGTGGTCTTCCTTTACGTTGTGACTTTCCTCTCGAATTAATTTTTCAATCTCTCTTCGCAACTATATACAAGCGTGGTGTGCCCTTCGACGATGGAACTCACACCATGCTTCCGGATCACTTCCTAAGGTGTTGTTGTCCACCCTCTTGTGGTGGGTGGGGCTCAGTGATGGATGTCCGGAGGATATCCTCCTTCCGGCGCAGAGGTGGAACGTCTCCTTGAGCCGAAGCCAACCGGGCGCGATGGTGGCCGACGGTCCCGAGGCCGATCCCGGCGGTATCTCGGGCGGGCTCGCTGTCGGCCCCGATCCTTTGTCTTTATAATCCCGCACGTTTCTCCATGTTACTTTCCTCTCCTTTACGTAGCATTCGCCCGAGTAATGATCTCGCCCATGCTCTTGGCGGGCTTTTGGGCCAAAGACTCATTGAACTGTCGGCTTTTAGGCCGTCTGAACGCGCTACAAATATCTCCGATTAGGTGCGAGACCTTGATAGTCTCCTCGCAACCGCCATGAAATCTCGGAGTGTCTCGGAAGGGCGTTTTACGTTGAAAAGGAGGTGTTACCTTCGGTGTCGATTAGTAAAACTGGATAATCTTTCGGTTGAAATCTTGATAGCTTACTATGGACACCGAGGCAGCCCATATACCGGTAGGTGATTCTCTAAAGGTGCCGCCATCACTTGCACTTAAGGGAATCGGTTGCTCGATGAGTGCCATTGTGTTGTTGACCGCTATAATATGCTCTTGTGGATCTGTCTTGCCATCATACGATGCCAGAACAGGGGGTTTGAAGTTATCAGGCACGGCATCCTCCCCGATTGCCTGGGACAAAGGCTGTGGCTCCAAAAGTTCTCCTTCCGTCTTTCGTCGTCCAAACTCTTCAGCTGAAGAGCTTGAACATTGTCTTGTAAAGTTTCGTTATGCTGGCGTAGGTCATCAATCATAGCCAGCAACTGGGTTAGATCCGGAGGATCCGTTGGTGGTGGTGAGGCTTGAGACATTGTCGCCCTTGTCAAGATGTTTGTGCGGCCTGGGATTGATTTCACCGAGGCCCCACGGTGGGCGCCAATGTTCTTGCAGGAAAAACCTGATTTAAAGATATTGTTTAGGGATTTGAGACTCAAGTGTCGTAACTCAAGTTCCAAGCTTATCATTGTCTTGCTTATCCCGCGGGAGCCCTATTTATATCAATGCCTCCATGAGGCTATTTCCTTCCTTCCAGAATCGCCTTAGCACATTAACCATGGCTTTAAGGCAAGGAACCAAATTCACTTGTAATCATTCACTAGTAACGCCTCATAAAGACTTTAGGAACTCTTCATCTTCATAACGATATTCAATCGTTTTGCTGGAGTACCGCCGAGCTATACCTCTAGACCGTCCTCATGTCTTTTCCCGAGACACATGTCGGACGTAGATCCCTCCTATATGATCCGAGACCTATCTGGATCCCTACAACCTTCCTCCGGGCATCCATCTCACCGAGGATTTTATGCATGATCAAACTAATAGGTAGATTAATATAGTTTAAATAGGGTGTTTTAATTCTAAGATGAGTTGTTTAGTTCAGGTGGTGACACTTGTCACCACTTGTGTGGCCTGTTCGAGATCTAGTGGGTACATGTGTATTGTATCTACTTTGCACCTTCCTGCATCAAGCCATTAGATCTGTTGAAGTCCAGATCCAACGATCCAGAATGGTGGACCACAGCATGCCTCCATGGAGCTTCTACACGAGATCCATCAGCATTTTTGGACTTGGGCTCAGATTGCTACTCACACCCTCCAACTTAAAGCTTCAAACAGGCCCATTCCTAAACTTTTCTCTTTAAATTCAATTTTTATGCAAGTTTATATACATAATGATGTATTAAATAATATTTGGCATATGGTAGTTTTTATTTGTTGAATCACCAATTAAATTGGTAGTTGATTTTCATCAAGTAAAAAATATCTATACTAATAATTATTTAAATTCCGATTTGTATTGTGTGTTAATTTATTTTCTTTTATTATCCGCTACTACATTATCCGCTTGTATGTTTATTACGCGATCGAACACTCCACTCTCACATTAATATGAAACAACAACGCCTCCGCTCTCTCTTATTTTTGGTTACCCACACCAAATTCTCTAAGGGTCTCATGGTGGGGATGGGCATGGCCATCCTCACGAGGTTAATTAGGGCCCTCGTTGCCTTGATTAATCATAACCCAAAAATAATTGGTCCATATACCAATCACCATGCACGTGGTCTCATGGTTGGGGATAGGAGCACCTATCCTCACGAGGTTAATCAAGTCCATATACTTGGTTAATCATAACCCGAAATATCATTTTCTACGTCCAAACGCCGCAATTTTCAACACACTTTCAAATAAAAAAGTGTTATGGTACTTAATTAAATTGTTAGAGGTTCCCAACAATTTAATTAAAATGTAAAGTATTCGGGCCATTAGAGGGTAACCCAATGACTTGAATACTTTATTCCATACACTTGAACACTTAAAACACTTTCATATTAAATTAATTAATTGAATTTGTTTTCTAAATCAATTTTTCTACAAAAAAAAAAAACATAGTGTTATGGTACTTAATTAAATTGTTAGAGGTTCGCCCAACGATTTAATTAAAATGTAAAGTATTTGGGCCATTAGAGGGTAACCCGATGACTTAAATACTTTATTCCATAACACTTAATAAAAGTGAACTTTGTTTCACCTCACTCTTTTCATAATAAAGATTTTGGATGAGAGAAGATCGGTTGACCTCAATCACCAATCTCGAGTATCGAATCGTTAGAGGATATCCCGACGTTTTGGTACTTGTCATCTACCATTAAAATCAATTCAACCCATTCAAATCCTTTTTCGCTCATATGCGATTATCAAAACAAAAAAACATTTCAATTAAAATCAATACAACCAATCTAAGACATTTTCAACAAGAACTACGGAGTTTTGACTTTCCCATTGCACGAGGGAATACGTAGGCACGCGGTTTCGAAACCGTGTCAAACTCAAAATAATAACAAACAAATCCTGTTTTCCTCTTTCTTAAATTCATAATTTAGAAATTAGCGAAAACACACACAAACACATCATGAACTAAATGGGTCCCATCGAGTACGATGGACGTAAGGGGTGCTAATACCTTCCCCTTGCGTAACCGACTCCCGAATCCATCCTTTTTGGTCTTATAGACCGCCTTATCCAATTTTTGTGGGTTTTATCTATATTTCCCCGTTTTTTCTAGAACAAATAAAATTAGGTGGCGATTTCATTGTTTTTGAAAATTCATTTAAATGATTTTTGAAAATCGAGTTGCTTCAGTTGGCGACTTCACTGGGGAAAATTTTTAAAATCTTTTTGACTAAGCGAGTCAACCCTAGTTTAGTTCTTCGCATGTTTGTGTGTTTGTTTATCGCTTTCTTCTTTTTGCTTATCTTTCGTTATTTGCTTATTTTTCTCTCCATGCTTTGTATATTAATCTGTTAATATATTATTGTGATGGGAATTCATGGGCATTGTTACATAGATAAGCCCACTACCCAGGCTTCTAGGTCACCTTTAGGAATAGGGTTCGTAGCCTAGGTCCACCTGACTCCATTGTCTTGTTGGCCCGAAGCGAAGACTCCGGCTTAGAGTTGGTTGTTCTAAGGAGGTTGTTGGCCCGCGATAGCGCAGGACATCAATCTTTGGACAAATGACCTATAACTCTAAGTTTGTTCATGTTGTCCTAACCAAGACCAAACGCTCAAATTTTGGATTTCGAGCATCCCTAAGAGTCTTGGGGTATACTTTTACAAATACTATCGCCATGTAGGCCTCTCGCGCGATGATAGTGTTTGTAAAAGGGGATCTGAGACTCCGAGAAACATTTAGCAAAAAACATTAGAACCACCTTGTTCGGGATTATTGGGTAGAAAACCTAGAGCTATCCTATTGTAGGAGCCCACCTAAATAAGTTGTTCTAATTACCAATATCATCCCTGATTCACGTCTTTGTGAACCTGTTATTATCATCATGTTGCATTCCATTTGCATCAATCATCTCAAAAGAGTTTATTTCCCATATCATTCATGCATCATAATGCATTTCATTCATTTCAACCAGAAGACTCATTTCAACTTGGCTTCTTATTCAGAATCTCAAGACTGCAAGACTGATTTCCTGACATCGTCGTCATCATGGATCAACTTCAAGCAAGTGTGGCTGCAATGAATACTCACATAGATACCCAGATGGATCAATTCATGGAGGTTATCCATAACATTGCCATTGGACAAGAAGAGTTAAAGCAAGTTGTTCAGAGACCCAAAGTGGTTACTATTGATCATGTTAATCCACCAGGTGTTGGTCTTAACCACATGGAGGTCCTCTCACATCAAAATGTCAAAAACACCGTTCCGATGCATGTCAATGGAACTCCTCACTGTGATGACATCTTCGAGTCTTCCTTTGACACCTTCAGATTTTCGATTGAAGAAACTGAGTCTGAGAAAAAGCTTCACCTCCTTGAGAAAAGGATGAAAGCTATTGAGGGTCGTGATTCCCTTGGTTTAGACGCTCCTAGTTTGTGCTTGGTGCCTGGTATCAAAATTCCTGCAAAGTTCAAAGTCCCAACTTTAGAGAAGTATAAGGGTACCTCTTGTCCGATTACTCACATCAAAGCCTACTGCAATAAGATGGCTCCCTATGCGGAAAATGACAAGCTCCTCATGCATGTTTTTCAAGATAGCCTCAGTGGAGCGTCTCTCGAGTGGTACACTCAGCTTGAACGAACTCACATCCAAAATTGGAAAGATTTAGCTGAAGCCTTTGTCAATCAATATGACTATAATAGGGACATGGCTCCCACTAGAATTCAACTCCAAGGTTTAACTCAGAAAATTGAAGAATCTTTCAAAGAGTATGCGCAGAGATGGAGAGAATTAGCTGCTAGAGTTCAACCTCCTCTTTTGGGAGGAGAACTCATTGAGATGTTCTCCAATACCTTGCAGGGTCCTTATTTGATTGATGGATGTACTTCTACATTTTCACACCTGGTTGTTGTAGGGGAACGAATTGAGCGTGGTCTCAAGATGGGTAATAGTCAGGATGTTGCTATTATTTCTGAATTTCTAGAGCAAATTGATCAAGAGGCAAGTACAATTTTCGAGGATGAGGAAGAAGCTCCTGTTTACCCTCCATTTCAGATGCCTAATCAAGTGACAAAAGCTAATTCAAATCTGTGTGCTCCACAAATCTGTGTTGCAACTGTCTGTCAAACACCCGTTCAGTATGCTCCCCAGCAGCAGAATACTCCTCGACAACAAACTTATCGACAAAATCGTCAACAACGAGGTGGGAAGAATCTGATAAGGCCAAGAAAAGTGCATGATCCAATCCCTATGCCTCATAGTGAGTTGCTAACTCATTTACTTCAACATTCTTTGGTGGAGTTAAAGGAGCTCGGGACACCTCCTTTTCCGTATCCTTTGGGATATGATCCCGATGCCTACTGTGAGTTCCATTCTGGGGCACCTGGCCATACAATTGAAGGATGTAACCTTTTCAAAGGCACAGTTCAAAAACTCATTGATTCCAAAGCAATCACATTCACTCCAGAGGGCCTACGCATCAATTGAAATCTCTTTTGACTCAGAAAACGTCACGATTACAAAGCGCATCTTCTGAAGCAAGAAATCCATACGGAGACCAGTCTCCTCAACATGGATATTTCTAGTGTCATCTTGCATGCTCATTTGTAATCTTTCTTGTTTTGTTCAGTAACTTGCTCATTTCTGAATACTAATCATAATGCATTGAATATGTTTGTCTTGAACTGATCCATTCGCTTTCACTCTTAAATGTTTTTATATGCTTTTGATATTCAACTCTTATTAATAAAGCAACACCTCTGTAGGGAGGATGACGAACAATTTACTAAGAATCTCAAACGTTATGCTTTCAAGTAAAAACCCTGTTAATGATGTACAGGCGTTGTTTCAAATTCCCAAACACCGGAGATATAAGGGAGTGAAACCCTCGTTAACCCTTTTGAGCCTCGAAGTAGGAGTTTCTTTTTTGTTCAGAAAAAACCCTCATTTTTTTTAACCTGGGGCAGGGTAGTGTTCAGTTAACCCGATCGAGCGTTCAAAACTCGTCAAGAGTACGCATCCAAGGATACAACAATGGTTATCCTTCAAAAGGTCGAGGAAAGTCGCTATAATGGTCAATCTTCACCTATCAACAACGTGCTTCAAAAAAGGTTGAAACCGTAATGGTTATCTCTCGCACAAGAAATTCACAGATGACGATACCACAATTGTTATCTCTCATCCGCCAAGGATTCAAGCAGTCACAATCACCTCCAATCAAACAAGGGTGGAAGATCACAGGACTTGTTCAAAAGAAAAAGTGATGAAAAATTATGACAAAAAGCCCGCTAAGTCGAAACTTCATAATAAGTCGCTTAGGCAAAAATGGAAAAAGAAAAGAAAAAAGGATTACAAAACAAAATAAAATCCTCCTTACAAGAACAAGGTCGTGTGATCAGACACCAAAAGCAAAAGGTGAGTGACTGTCGTGTCCAAGAAACCTCAGTGGTTCCTCAACCGCATCATAAACTTCTCTCGAGAGATGAATGCTTATCAAGTTATCTGAACCTAGGATTGGAGAACATCACGGAGAAGGGAGGGCACCAAATATTTTGAGCCTTAAAACTTTTTTTTTTCTTCTAAAAAAACCCGTGAACCAGGCCACGTTACAACCCTTGAAAGTCCTAATTGAAGCATGGGTTAACTCGAAAGCAAAATGTTACAAGAATACAGTAACCTGACTCCTAGGAGGCTTGCTAAACATTTGAGTCGGTATCATCCAATCTTTTACAAAAAAAAAAAATTCAATGTTTCAATATCTTTTCAATAAAAGTTTCTTTAACTTCAAGACAGACATGAACTTTGCATTAGAATTATCATTTGTAGAATAAAACGTTTTTTGCATATAGATAAGTGCTTAAACATCAAGTGAACTTGCATATTGAGCATCAGATGGATAATTTGATTGTCCTGAAGGACATATTGCTTCAAGTATCTGATTGAGCACAAAGCAGCTCGAGTTGAGAAGTAAGGTTGTGAAGTAGCCTACTTTCAAGATGAAAACCACCCTGAGCAGGTGATGTCTTCTAATTTCAGTCAATCTGGGGCATTTATGTCGAGATTCGGAAAATCTCTCAAAAAGCTGAGCAATCAGGAGCATTCATCCGAGCAAGGTTGAAACCCTCTTTACCTTTGGTTAGTCAGAGGCAATGTTTCCAAGTTTATAACACTGGGGCAGGTTATCTTGATGGTACGGATCTCAGGAAGCCTTCTCGAGGCAATTTTTTCAAAGTCTCTACAGACCAAGGCAACGCATTATGCAGGGGCATTCCTCCTCCTCATAGTTGATCAGGTTAAGTCGAGGCGCAAGCTAAACAACCGTTGATTTTGAATGGCATGTCAGGATCATCATCCTCAGCTCACCAGAGATCTAAGTCTGTGTTGGCATTTTCTCCATCAGAAATCAAGGATCATTATCTCCAATTCAAGTCAGGATCGTTATCCTCAGCTCATCAGAGATCAAGATTTTGTCATCCAAAGATTTTTAAATAAAGAGCGTGGTACGCCTGGGCATCAATCAACCGACAAAGTTTCTTTCTCTCCAACAAGAGTTATCTATGGCATATGTGTGCCCTCAAATGTTATCACTCTTTCGTCATCGCGGAAGATCGCAAAGAGAGGCTTACACCAGCAAGATCATTTTCAAAGGCTCACTTGTGCCAGAAGATGTTGTCAACTCCTCTTATGCAAGAGCTCGTAATCCAGAGCTATCGAAATTAGGAACTCTACGCAACAAGATCCTCATCCCAGATGAATGTTAATCTCCAAGAGTTAATTCCCCAGTGATGTTAATCATTGAAAGATGATACTTCCATTCCACAATCCCCCCTATCAGGGTCCAGACTATCATCTCTTTGATGAAGACCAGATGATTGTATTCAATTCATGAAGGGTTGACGTTCCCTCGGCAGCTCATGATTGCTTTTAGTCCTGGGTGAATCATTAAAACATGCATCATTGCATTACATAGCATCCTCAAAAATGCGTAGCATTTCCAGTGATATGGAGCATTACGCCGAAAAAATAATGATCTCAAACATGCATCTAAGCATAAGCCAGATTAAAATGATTCTCGAGTACCTTTTGCGTCTCCGAAGAGAAGTTTATCAATAAAAAAATCCCCAAGTGGTATTCCCAGTCAGAGTTCCCTCAAGAAGTTCTTCTTGTTGTTATCTGTATTTTTGACCCCGTGTCGGTCTCCTATATCATTCAAATTCAATATATTTATCAAGCGTCTTGCTTTTTGTAAATTCTCGTTGTTGGTTATCTTACCCATGTTTGCCTCTGTCGTTAGAGTGCGAGTAAGAGTTGGTGTCTAACCTTTCTTGCTTCTCAATTGTTTGAGTATCCATACTTGGTGTGTGGTAATTCATATAATTGCCACTCTTGAAGAATTACACCCCGCCTTTGGCCTGAGGGATATTGTATTTCTTGCATATTTGCAAACTTTCAAAGTCCAACGTAGCTCAGCAATCCTTGCTAGAGTCTCTTTTGTTTGGCTTCTTTGCCCGTGAATTCGCCTTCGATCGAAGATTTTTACCATTCCATATATCTTTCCCCCAGTCAGTCTGCTCCAGTCGGTCTCATTCTTGCGTATGTCTAATATCCTTACCTGACATATGCTCTCTATATGTGTTCAATATCCTTACCGAACATGTATATTCGATCTTTATGTGTCCAATATCCTTACGGCATGTATATTTTCAAACCTTTGTTAGAGTCGTCTTCTCGGTCTCTTTCCTGTATGTCTAATATCCTTACCTGACATATGCTCCCTATATGTGTTCAATATCCTTACCGAACATATATATTCGATCTTTATGTGTCCAATATCCTTACCGGGCATGTATATTTTCGAAACCTTTGTTAGAGTCGTCTTCGGTCTCTTTCCTGTATGTCTAATATCCTTACCCGACATATGCTCCCTATATGTTCAATATCCTTACCGAACATGTATATTCGATCTTTATGTGTCCAATATCCTTACCGGGCATGTATATTTTCGAAACCTTTGTTAGAGTCGTCTTTGGTCGGTCTCTTTCCGGTGTATGTCTAATATCCTTACCTGACATATGCTCCCTATATGTGTTCAATATCCTTACCGAACATGTATATTCGATCTTTATGTGTCCAATATCCTTACCGGGCATGTATATTTCGAAACCTTTGTTAGAGTCGTCTTCGGTCGGTCTCTTTCCTGTATATGTCTAATATCCTTACCTGACATATGCTCCCTATATGTGTTCAATATCCTTACCGAACATGTATATTCGATCTTTATGTGTCCAATATCCTTACCGGGCATGTATTATTTCGAAACCTTTGTTAGAGTCGTCTTCGGTCGGTCTCTTTCCGGGGTATGTCTAATATCCTTACCTGACATATGCTCCCTATATGTGTTCAATATCCTTACCGAACATGTATATTCGATCTTTATGTGTCCAATATCCTTACCGGGCATGTATTATTTCGAAACCTTTGTTAGAGTCGTCTTCTCGGTCTCTTTCCGTATATGTCTAATATCCTTACGACATATGCTCCTATATGTGTTCAATATCCTTACCGAACATGTATATTCGATCTTTATGTGTCCAATATCCTTACCGGGCATGTATTATTTCGAAACCTTTGTTAGAGTCGTCGGTCGTCTCTTTCTGTATATGTCTAATATCCTTACCGACATATGCTCCTATATGTGTTCAATATCCTTACCGAACATGTATATTCGATCTTTATGTGTCCAATATCCTTACCGGCATGTATTATTTCAAACCTTTGTTAGAGTCGCTTCTTCGGTCTCTTTCCGTATATGTCTAATATCCTTACCTGACATATGCTCCCTATATGTGTTCAATATCCTTACCGAACATGTATATTCGATCTTTATGTGTCCAATATCCTTACCGGGCATGTATTATTTCAAAACCTTTGTTAGAGTCGTCTTCGGTCGGTCTCTTTACGGTGTATGTCTAATATCCTTACGACATATGCTTCCTATATGTGTTCAATATCCTTACCGAACATATATATTCGATCTTTATGTGTCCAATATCCTTACCGGCATGTATATTTCAAACCTTTGTTAGAGTCGTCTTGATTGGTCTCTTTCCTGTATGTCTAATATCCTTACCGACATATGCTCTATATGTGTTCAATATCCTTACCGAACATGTATATTCGATCTTTATGTGTCCAATATCCTTACGGACATGTATATTTCAAACTTTGTTAGAGTCGCTTCTCTTGGTCTCTTTCGGTGTATGTCTAATATCCTTACCGACATACCAAAATCTTTGTTCCAAATCCCATCTGCTCAAAAAAATCACAAAAAATATAGAAAGTCAAAATTATCAAAAAGATTAAAAAAAAATGCAAAAAAATATATTTCCACTTGTTCTCCGGAGCGCAAATTTTTGGGTTCTTGTAGTATTTAATCTTCTTCTACCTTGAAAGCTCGAAAGGCTAGCACCAATCTCACTTTCAGGTTTAAGACGATTAAATAGGGGCAACTGTTGCACCCCAAAATTTACCCTCCTATCTCGATCTTATCTGGTTTAGGCTTCGCATCTATCATGACACTCACATGCATTCATACCATTGGTTCTGTGGTTACGGGTTGGAGCTGATTCCCAAAGATTCTCCGTTGAACAGAAAAGTTGTGGTGCTTTCAACCTATCTAGGATATTGGGAAAACGACGAGGTTTAATATTAAATCTTATCCGTTCATATCTATCGGTTTTCAGGGCTTGGTGTTGGATTGTTGAATTGAATGGTCTGTTCTTGATGGAGCTACGGAAGTCTGGTTATTTTGCTGTTCATTACCTCTTGATTCAGGAGATCAATTCATCACGAGTTTGGGTTTTGCTGTTGTTTCAAGTTCGTTATTCAAGATGTAAAAGGATGGATATTGATTATCCGTTTATTGATCAACAATTCCAGTTCTAGTGAATTTGGTTTGATCGTCAACTTTATTCGTTTCTTGGTGATAGTTGATGTATGTGAAAATATTCATCCAGAGGGCTTGTTTACAAGATTTACGAATGTCAAGGTGCCACATGTTTAAATCTTTTCCTATCGCGTCCATCGCCGCAAAATTCAAGACATTCATTGAAATATTAGAAGTTTCTTTTGAAATTGTTGGTTTCAAATCCTTTTTCTGCTACCAAATATGTTTCGACTTGCGGATGCGGTGACAATACCATTAATTTCAAGTGGAAACTATCACCCTTTTCTTAAAGGAAATTATGGAATCGCTAAATTGACCAAGGTTTGGAATCAAGGATGTTATTTGAAATTTAGAGTTAGTTTTAATTCTCTGTTTCAAGTGGCAAAAGGCTCGGGATTTTTACATAAGCAGGATCAACATGAAAGCTTTGCGGCCGAGAAATTCAAATGGGATTAATTTAATTACGAGATAACTTGGATTTCGAGATTTTTGATCACAAGTTCAAAGCTTTTATAATATGCACTATTGAGTTCGAAGAAGGATTTAGGAAATTGAATACATATTCAAATTCTACTCATAGTTCTCTTAAGACCTCATTCTTTTTCTTAGAACATGAATCAAGATCATACATGGCAATTTTTCTCAAGAATCTAAGGTGCAACAATCACGTTACTACGCGTTTGATTCAAGAATACGGATGGGAATGGTGATTTGATTTGGGTTTAGGCGCATATTTTAAATCAACATTTCGACTTAGTTTTGTTTTAACCAAAGTAATTTTGGTTCATGACATTTTTTTGTTGGAATGTTTTATTCGTCGTGAATTTTCAATTTTCATACACCAAGTGCTACAACATTGAAGGCCACATTAGTAGTGTTCAAGGATTTGGAGCTAAAACTCATGTCGATGCATAACTACCGAATCTTGTGTTCATAAATTTTCAAGAGCGTGGAATTACTCTAAGGTTTTACAAGAGTACAAGAATGAGTACATGGTTTTACAACTTATCAATTTCCGAATGCAAGTTCTAATCCAAAAGCCAAACAAGTTTCGTTCAATATTCAACTTCTCTTAGTCATTCAAAGTTTCAAAAATATTGTTCGAGTACAAAAGGACATTCGAAGAATGCCCGTTCACAAGTGAAATCAAACTTCCAAATTCAACATTCGTTTAACTGTGGTTTGTACAATTTCTACATGAATCATCAAAGTTACAATGTCAATTCGGATATTCGTGTTGATTACAAGGTTCAAATTTTTGATACAAATTCTTCAAGAATACAAATCTAAAAATACAAGCAAATTTCTTCTACCCTATTGTATTCTAATGGAAGTCTTTGTTGCTTTCCTTTCTACATCCTTGCTCTATCTTCAAACCCGACCTTCTTGTCCAAAGCATTCCTTTGCCATTCCTCCAAGCTTGCACCATTGCTCATGTTCATGAAACAAAGCAAAAGAATATGATTAGCAAATAACGGACAGCAATGATAACACAAGAATACCCACAAATTCTATCTCATCATTAGGATTTTCTTTCCGGAATCAGGTTGTGTGGTGGTTTCGATCAAACCGAGGCCTCATAGCGAATCATCGGCCGTAAAGCTCACTATTGCAAATCCACAAGGGTACCCTTGGTTCACAATAGGAGGTGTGGAAAGAAGATGAGGAAAAGCAGTTTTGAAAAGCAGTTTGGGCATGACAGTACAAGAATTTTATACAGGGCAGCAAGGGTATACACCTTTTCGGGCAAGTTTTACCAAAACAAGATTACACAACCAAGACATCGAACACATAGCGCAGGATAGCATCAAACAAAGAAAAATCAAAATTATCAGCCCAACAACAAAAGAATGCAAGCCCATCAAGCAAACAAAGCCTTGTTTTTTCAAAGAGGATCAGAACAACAAAACCCTAAGTTCTGGGTATATAAACATTCAAGTTTATAACACAAGAGGCAGCAACTGTTCACAGGCAAGAAACCCTAGCCGAAATTTCTCAAACAAAAACCCTAACAGCATACTAAACACCAACAAGCCAAAACCAGAACGAGATTCGACCAACCCAAAACCCGAGCAATATCCGAACAACAAAAGAACTCATCATTTTCCAAAAAAACCCTTGAAATTGAAAAATAGCCGAAAGCAAAGATTCGAAAGGTAGTACCGATTCGCAGAGGAAGGAGGAGGTTCGAACACTGTCGCCATCCTTCTCCTTCCTCATCTCCATTTTACACTTTCCGCATATCATCATCATCATTTAGAGACCTAGGTTTTTTTTCCTTTCCGTGTCAAATCTGTAAAACACAAATCCAAACATTCTTTCAGAAAATCAAAACAGATATTGATAAATCATTAATAACTGGGTAAACGGAAATCGCGAGCGAAAGAGATGAGGAACACAGTGAGATCGTGAGCGGTTCAGTTCGAGAGAGAGTTTCAGAAGAACGCGATCCATGGATATGAGCGGAGAAGTCGCGACGGCGAAGCGAGAGAGAGATCGGTGAGACAATGAACCACGATCGAGAGGCGCCCGGAGAGAGGCGATGAGATGAGAGCGGCGGCTAGGGCTCGTGAGAGAAGAAGGAAAACTGATACATATCGTGAATGTGAAAAAGTGAAAGGTTTTCTTTTCCATTTTTGTTTTAACTTAGATTTAGTTTGTTTTTTTTCTTAAATATTCAAGTTTTGGTTTAAATAAAACCTGGTTAAAAAAAAAACTCATTTTGGTTTTTATAATTTGAGTTTGTAAATTTTTTTTATTATCATTATTATTTTTATTTTATTAAAAAAACTGGTTTTATTTTTATTATTTTTTATAAAAATCTGTAATTTTTTTTTTTTCTTTTGTTATTATCATGGTAATTTTATATAAAACAACTTAGTTTAGTTTAATATTAAACATATTTAAGATTAATGTTTAGTAACTTAGTAAATAATAAAAAACTTTAGTTTAATTATATATATATATATATATATATATATATATATATATATATATATATATATATATATATATATATATATATATATATGGTTAGTGTTTATTTAACTAATAGGTAGATTAATATAGTTTAAATAGGGTGTTTTAATTCTAAGATGAGTTGTTTAGTTCAGGTGGTGACACTTGTCACCACTTGTGTGGCCTGTTCGAGATCTAGTGGGTACATGTGTATTGTATCTACTTTGCACCTTCTGCATCAAGCCATTAGATCTGAAGTCCGGATCCAACGATCCGAATGGTGGACCACAGATGCCTACATGGAGCTTCTACACGAGATCCAGAAGATTTTTGGACTTGGGCTCAGATTGCTACTCACACCCTCCAGCTTAAAGCTTCAAACAGGCCCATTCCTAAACTTTTCTCTTTAAATTCAATTTTTATGCAAGTTTATATACATAATAATGTATTAAATAATATTTGGCATATGGTAGTTTTTTATTTGTTGAATCACCAATTAAATTGGTAGTTGATTTTTCATCAAGTAAAAAAATATCTATACTAATAATTATTTAAATTCCGATTTGTATTGTGTGTTAATTTATTTTCTTTTATTATCCGCTACTACATTATCCGCTTGTATGTTTATTACGCGATCGAACACTCCACTCTCACATTAATATGAAAACAACAACGCCTCCGCTCTCTCTCTTATTTTTGGTTACCCACACCAAATTCTCTAAGGGTCTCATGGTTGGGGATGGGCATGACCATCCTCACGAGGTTAATTAGGGCCCTCGTTGCCTTGATTAATCATAACCCGAAAAATAATTGGTCCATATACCAATCACCATGCACCAGGGTCTCATGGTTGGGGATAGGAGCACCTATCCTCACGAGGTTAATCAAGTCCATATACTTGGTTAATCATAACCCGAAATATCATTTCTCTACGTCCAAACGCCGCAATTTTCAACACACTTTCAAATAAAAAAAAAGTGTTATGGTACTTAATTAAATTGTTAGAGGTTCGCCCAACAATTTAATTAAAATGTAAAGTATTCGGGCCATTAGAGGGTAACCCAATGACTTGAATACTTTATTCCATACACTTGAACACTTAAAACACTTTCATATTAAATTAATTAATTGAATTTGTTTTCTAAATCAATTTTTCTACAAAAAAAAAACATAGTGTTATGGTACTTAATTAAATTGTTAGAGGTTCGCCCAACGATTTAATTAAAATGTAAAGTATTTGGGCCATTAGAGGGTAACCCGATGACTTAAATACTTTATTCCATAACACTTAATAAAAGTGAACTTTGTTTCACCTCACTCTTTTCATAATAAAGATTTTGGATGAGAGAAGATCGGTTGACCTCAATCACCAATCTCGAGTATCGAATCGTTAGAGGATATCCCGACGTTTTGGTACTTGTCATCTACCATTAAAATCAATTCAACCCATTCAAATCCTTTTTCGCTCATATGCGATTATCAAAACAAAAAAACATTTCAATTAAAATCAATACAACCAATCTAAGACATTTTCAACAAGAACTACGGAGTTTTGACTTTCCCATTGCACGAGGGAATACGTAGGCACGCGGTTTCGAAACCGTGTCAAACTCAAAATAATAACAAACAAATCCTGTTTTCCTCTTTCTTAAATTCATAATTTAGAAATTAGCGAAAACACACACAAACACATCATGAACTAAATGGGTCCCATCGAGTACGATGGACGTAAGGGGTGCTAATACCTTCCATGTAACCGACTCGAATCCATCCTTTTGGTCTTATAGACCGCCTTATCCAATTTTTGTGGGTTTTATCTATATTTCCCCGTTTTTTCTAGAACAAATAAAATTAGGTGGCGATTTCATTGTTTTTGAAAATTCATTTAAATGATTTTTGAAAATCGAGTTGCTTCACACCCGAAGATAGAGGCCTCCCTCGAGGCCATCATCCAGAGGAGTGATGAGACACTCCGGGAGTACATCGACCGCTTCAACAAGGAAGCCATCCAGGTTTCCTGCAACGACCAGATGAAGCGCTACCTACTAGAGATGGGGCTACTTCCCAGCACCGATTTCAGGAAGGCCGTCGGAATCGAACCTCCTGCCACTTTCGACGCCCTCCTCGACAAGGCACAGGCTTACATCACCTATGAAGAAAAGGAAGCGGCCAATCACGCGCGAGACTCGAGAAGTCGGGGTTCGGCCAACTCTACACGACATCAAGATGTCGGCCGCCAGGAAGCAGGGACGTCTCGCCGCCCCGATGAAAAGCGGTAGAAAGATGCACCTGAACCCCGTGACAGCCCACCACGGCGCCCACCGAATACACCTCACCGATTACCTCCCAAGAACAGATCCGGCGAATGCTCGGCCATAGAATTCAAGGACGGAGGGGTCAGACGCCCGAAGCCCACTTCCCCAAAACCAGGCGCTGACAGAACCAAGTACTGCCTGTACCATCGGAGTCATGGTCATCTGACCGAGGATTGCGTCCACCTCAAAGACGCCATCGAAACAATAATCAAGGGAGGAAGGCTCGGGCAATACAAGAAGCCCGAGATATCTCGAGGTGCCCGGGAGAACAAGGAGGTCGAGGAAGAGACCAGCCACAGGGATGGCCCCATCGATAGCTTACTCGGTGGCGTGCCGAAGACTTGCTTCACACACATGGGTGAGGACTCTCCCCCATGCACCCACAGCCGATGGGAAGGATTCCCCACGACCATGGTCATCTATGGCGGCGGGGACGCCCAACTGTCGATCAACTCGGCCAAAAGGAAATTCGAGGAACTGATCGAAAAGGCCCCAGTCAACGAGGTCTCTCTCGAGCAGTTTCGCGGTAGATCTGAGCCAAACACCTTCTACCTGGAAGAGCTCCCCGGGGGCGCGCCCAACGCTCACATTCCCCTCCTCATCAAGGCAAGGATGGCGAATTTTGAAGTTCACAGGATCCTAGTCGACGAAGGTAGCTCAGTAGACGTGATGTATACTCACCTCTTCCGAACTCTATATCTCGACGAATCCCACCTGTCACCGTATGTGGGATCCGACCTTCAGGGATTCAACAACTCCACTTCCCGACCTTGGGGATACGTTGAGCTCCTGGTCACCTTCGGCGAAGACGTCGCTTCTCGACAGGTCAAAGTCCGTTTCCTGGTGGTAGACTACCACTCCCTCTACAATGCCATTCTGGAGAGAACCACTCTGGCCGAGCTCACGGCTGTCCCCTCGACCGTCCATCTCAAGCTGAAATTCTACACCAAAAGAGGACGCATCGCTACCATCTGTGGTGACATCAAAGCCGCGAGGAGGTGTGTCGCACCCCAAAATTTACCCTCCTAAGCTTAGGGTTTCATCTTCAAGAAACGAACTTTGAGTTTGTAAGGAGTGATCGTGAAGCATCCTTTCTTCAAGGAGTATACTCCTTTGAATTTCATCAATGCACAAGATCAAGACTTTATTCCCTTGTGTTTCTCATAAGATTATTGCATCACCTGAGGTTGACCAGAGATAGGGTTTTATTCGTGCATTACAAGTTTCTATCTATTCAATACATCATTTTTCATTGTTAGAGGTTTCATCACCATCTAAGAGGTTTTGCTAATATAAGACTCTTCTTGTGTTAGTATTATCAGAAGGAAAGATGTGGAAATTAATCATCAGTTCTGGAAATCCTGTTTTGTTCGAGATGAATTGTGGCATGAAGATTGAGATTGTGATTAAGACATCTCTTGTTTCTATCATTAAGATGAATCTTTTATTTTGAATTTAAGATTCACTTTATTTAATTTAAGAGGCCATTGCAGTTATGAGCGTTATTTCTGTTCATGGAAGTTAATTTGAATTTGATTCCGAATTCTAGTTCAATTGTTATTTTATTCAAGTACTAATCAAAGAGCGATTCAAGCTTATCTTAAAACCATTCAACAGGGAAAAAAATTCATGCAAAGTATTGATAATTCCTTTCAAATGTTTCTTTCAAGATTCAATCTTTTTTACAAGCACTATGATTAACTTGATTCTATACAAGGGCTAATTTGGAGCCAAAGTTTCAAATTTGAAATACATTTTTATTCAATAAACAAATGTATTGGTAAAGAGATACAAGTTAACATAGACATGGCCAAATCCATTTACAATTACAAAATTTCAAGTTTACAAAAACTATTTCAAAGAAGTTTCCTAGGATTTCTAAGAGTTTGTTATTCAAATTTCTTGCTCCATGGTCCATTTTCTTGCAAATTCTTCAGTTGGTTAGCCTTGCTATCTTCGTCCACATCTCACCATCATTCAATGTTACATGAAACAAAAGAGAGAAGCATGATTAGCAATTATAATCAAGAAGTTAAAATAAGCAAGAATTCTCAAGGAAACTATTCGTTTCAAGGCTCATCATTAGGGTTAAGTTTAAGGAATCAGGTTTTAAGAGTTTTAATCATGTTCAAGCGACAAAGCCTCAGAACTTTAAAGTTCTTTCATAGGCCACACCCTCCTATTGCAAATCACAAACAAGGTTTGGTTCACAAAAGGAGGTGTGAAGAGGAAAATCAGAAAATAACATCATATTTTCCAAGGCAAGCAAAGTAAAAGTTCAGCCCAAAACAGATTATCACAAGCAACAGGCAGCATGGTTATCAACAGCAGACAAAACCATAGCTGAAAGCAACAACAGGCAGCATGGTTATCAGAGCAGACAAAGCCCAAAATATCAAGGCAATTAAGCCAATTGAGAAAAGCAACAGCAGGTTGGCTAAAAGTGGAAGGGTTATCAGCATAGAAGAAGACAAAACCATAACAGAAAGCAACAACAGGAAGCATGGTTATCAGAGCAGACAAAGCCCAAAATATCAAGGCAATTAAGCCAATTGAGAAAAGCAACAGTAGGTTGGCAAAAAGTGGAAGGGTTATCAGCATAGCAGAAGACAAAACCATAGCAGAAAGCAACATAGCAGCAGGGAGCATCAAAAAAAGCAAAATGATAGTTCCAACACTTTCAAAACCCCAACTTCCTAAGACATAAAGCAGGAAACAGAACCACCAGAAAAAGGATATCAGAAACGAATCCCAGAACCACAAAGAGGCAACCAAGTTCCAAAACCAATACAAAAAACTCCAATTCAAAGAAGCAGATAACCATCACAGAAACTATTACCAATAGACAGTAAAACCAATCCCAGTTCCAATACCAGAAGAAAATCACAAAAACACAACAGCCAATAACCATAACAGAAAACCGTTTCCAGAAACCATCACCATAAACAAGTTCAAAACCGACAGTAAGCTATCTGTTCCAAAAAACCAGAAGCAAGAAACCGAAGAAACCAAGCAACTCATCTATTCCCAAAAAAACCATAAACATATTGACCCAGCAAGCCAAAAAACAGAACACAAAAACCCTAACTCTAATCATCATCTTCCTAAAAACCTAACCCTTCAGAAAGCATTTTTTTCAAAAATCACGTTTCTGAACTGAGAAAGAAGAAGAGGAGAGAAGTTTAGAGCGGTCTCACCCGAAAGGCAACGAGAAGTCCCGAAGGAGGCAAACATCTAGGGTTTCCAAACCCCCTTCAAGATCTACAGCAAACTGGTAACCATCTGCAAAATCCAAACATCAAATCAAGCATTAGAAGTATAAAATGAGCAGAAAAAACGAAAGAGACAAGTGAATAGGAACGCCTCGCCGCCGCGAAGGGAGATTTCCGACGAGCTCCATGAAAGGGAGACAGAGAGCCACCGCGATAACGTGAGGACATAGAGCAATCGAGAGAGACGAGAGAGTTTCTCTGTGAGTGAGAGTGGTCGCGAGAGAGATGATGAGAGGTCGAGAGAGATAACGTGAGGAATCGAGAGAGAAGCCGTTTGGTTTCTGGGTGTTGTTTTTTTTCTTTTAATCATGTTTAATTTTTTTAAGTTAATATTAGTTTTAGGATTTAGTTCAAACTATTTTTATTTTATTTTTTTAAATTAATTTATTTAAAAAAAAAACATAGTTTAGTGTTATTTTAAACTTTTTTTTAGGATTAGTATATTTTGTTAGTTAATTAGCAAATAGTAATAAGTTAATATATGGCTTAATAAGAGATTTAGCTTAAGTTTTTTTTTTGTTAGTCATGGTGGTGACACTTGTCACCACCCTTAGTTAAGAAATTCTTTTTATTGTTAATATGCTATCTTTTTGATGCCCCTGCCATCTCGTCGGCTTGCCTCAAAGTTTTTATTGGCCTCCTGATCAAGCGGTCAGATCTAAATTCCTACGATGCATCTTCTCCTGATACTCCACGCGGGATTTTTCGAAGGCTTCTTGGGCCCTTTATTTGGGCTCAAGAATTTTATCTCTAGATTTCTTTTCGCATCTCCCAGATTGCTTCATACAGGCTAATCCTAAACTCTCATCTTTTAAATTATTTTATTTTTATAAATGATTTAATTTTTGTGCGATGTACTAAATAATAATTAGTCATGATAGTTTTTATTTGATGAATTATCGATTAAACTCTTAGTTGATTTTTCATCAAACAGAAAAAATCATTTCTAATAATTATTTAAATTTCCGATTGTATTGTGTGATAATTGTCTGTTTATTCGCTCATTTGGTATTTATTCACTATTGTACACTTCGCACACAACCAACATTAAAATTAATCCTATTTTCCTTTTATTGGATCATAAGCCGATTTCTTAAAGGGTCTCATGATTGGGGATGGGCATGGCCATCCTCACGAGGTTAATTAAAGCCCTTGTTGCTTTAGTTAATCATAACCTGAAAATAACATTGGTCCATATACCAATTTTCCATGCACCGGGGTCTCATGGTTAGGGATAGGAGCACCTAACCTCACGAGATTAATTAAGTCCATATACTTAATTAATCATAACCCGATTCCATCTCTCTTTTACGCGAATCGAATCTTAAAACACCTTCAAGGATCAAATTACTTAATTGAACTTGTTTTCCTAAATTAATTGTCAAAAAAACATTTAGATGGGGTTTGTTTGAATCGTTAGATGTTAGCCTAATGGTTTAAACAAATTTGAAGTTTTTTAGGTTGTTAGGTGATAGCCTAATAAGTTAAAAAACTTCTACCCATGTTTTAAAAAAAAACTTAGTGTTGTGACATTCGGTTAAATTGTTAGATGATAGCCCGACGATTTAATCGAATTTAAAGTATTTGAATCATTAGATGATAGCCTAATGATTTAAATACTTTTATTCGCACACTAAATAAAACGCGAACTTTGCTTCGCTTCACCATTTTTCATAACAAAGATTTTGGATGAGAGATGATTGGTTGAACTTGCTCGCCAATTTCGGATACTTGAATCATTAGATGATAGCCTAATGTTTCAGTATTTGTCATCCACAACTTAAAATCAACTCAACTCACTCAAATTCTTTTATCGCTCATACACGATCATCAAACTCTTTTCTTACAAAGAGTGTGCAATAGCTATTTCAAACACGAACGAGGACTTAAGCTTTTCAAACAAACTAAACAAGTCCAAGTTCAAGCATTTGAAATGTCTAATGCACGATTTTTCTTATAAAATCAACACAACCAATTTAAAACCTTTTCAAGAGAAACTACGGAGTTTTGACTTTCCCATTGCACAAGGGAATACGTAGGCACACGACTTCGAAACCGTGCCAAACTCAAAATAATAATAAACAAATTCCGTTTCTTTTATTTTTCGATTATAACTTAGAAATTGGCAAATACACACACACTTAGAACTAAATGGGTCCCATCGAGTACGATGGATGTAAGAAGTGCTAATACCTTCCTCTTACATAACTGACTCCCGATTCCATATTTTTCGTCGTAGACCGCCTTATCTGCATCTGTGGGGTTTTATCTATATTTTCCCGTTCCTTTTGGAACAAATAAAATTAGGTGGAGATTTCACCATTTTTGAAATTTAAATGATTTTTGAAAATCAAGTTGCTTCAAGGTGCCACAACGCCGCCGCCAGGGGGTAGACCCTGGTGGACCCAAAGGCCCAGATGACTGAGGAGCCTCAAGGTCCCAAGGTAAACGCAGTGGACCTCGACACCAGGTTTGCAAAGGTTGAAGCCGACGGACAAGTCAGACGTCTTTGCATGGAGCGCAGTGGAGATGCTCGGACTCGACCCTGAGATCGCCTGTCATCAACTCGCCATAGATCCACCGCCCAGTGCAACGAGGCGTAGGCGCCTTCAAAAGCGAGGTCAAAAGTCAGAAAAGACCTCCTAGAGGCAAATTTTATTTCTGAGGCCAAGTATTCAACTTGGCTCTCTAACGTTGTACTTGTTAAAAAAATCCAATGGAAAATGGCGTATGTGCGTTGACTACACTGATCTCAATCGGGCATGTCCCAAAGATGCTTTTCCGTTGCCTAACATTGACATACTGGTTGACAACTCGGCCGACTATAAATTATTATCTTTTATGAATGCTTATTTAGGTTACAACCAGATACCCATGGCGATGACCGACAAACGCTGCACGACCTTCATGACGACCACGGGTAATTATTACTATAACGTAATGCCCTTCGGGCTGAAGAACGCGAGAGCCACTTACCAGCGGATGATGAACAAAGTCTTCCGTGGCGAGATCAGTGACATGCTCGAGGTTTACATGGACGACATGATCATCAAGTCTCACACCGAGGACGACCACGCCTCGCATCTAAAGAGGGTGTTCGACCAGGCCCGACGATGTCGAATGCGCTTCAACCCGGAGAAATGCACATTCGGGGTAAAGGCGGGCAAATTTCTCGGTTTCTATCTAACTGAGCGGGGAATCGAGGCAAATCCTGATAAATGTCGGGCATTTTCTGAACTGCCAACTCCCAGCTCCAAGAAGTCCATTCAGATCTTGAACGGTATCCTAACATCCCTATCCCGTTTCGTCGCCAAATCGGCCCAACACGCCCTTCCGTTTTTCAAACTGTTAAGGAAGGGGCCAACATTCGAATGGAACGAGGAATGCGAGCAAGCCCTCTTGCACCTCAAACAGACACTCTCCCAGCCGCCCGTGCTCTCGCGACCATAAAGCGGAGAAATGTTGTACATGTACTTGGCCGTTTCCAACGAAGCTGTGAGCGCGGTCCTCATCCGCGAAACCAAGAACGGACAGAAGCCCGTTTATTTCATGAGCAAAGCACTACAAGGGCCCGAGACTAGATATCAGCAAATCGAAAAGGTCGCGCTAGCCCTCAACATCGCCGCAAGGAGACTCCGATACTATTTCCTCGCCCACGTCATCATCGTGAGGACCGAGCAACCCATAAAATAGCTCCTTGACCGCCCTGACATGGCCGGTCGAATGCTGAAATGGTCCCTCGAACTCTCCAAGTTCGACATCCGCTATGAGGGCAGGAAGACCCTAAAGGTGCAGGTGCTAGCCGACTTCGTCGCCGAGATGACCGCACATGAGAAGTCACCTAGTGGGGACAAAAGGTGGACCATCTACGTCGATGGAGCCTCTAGCTCGACGGGGAGCGGGGCAGGGGTCCTACTCGAAAACGAGGAAGGCATCGTCATCGAACATTCCCTAACCCTCGCTTTCCCGACGTCCAACAATCAGGCTGAATATGAGGCCTTGCTCGCCGGACTACGCCTCACTGAGGATATGGGCGCTCGAGAGATCCGAATGTTCACGGACTCCCAGCTTGTCGCGTCGCAGGTTCTCGGAGAATACCAGACCAAGAACGATAGCCTCATCGAGTACCTTAACCTCATTAAAGAGAGAATGAGGAACTTTGACCGAGCAGAAATTAAGCACGTTCCCCGAGAACAAAATACCCGAGCTGACATCTTGTCAAAACTTGCGAGCACAAGGAAGAAAGGTGGCAACAAGTCCGTAATACAAGAGTCGCTTCCTCGATCGAGCATTGAGAAAGCCTCGGTGTCGCTCGACATAAACGCCATCGGGGACGCAGACTGTTGGATGACTCCGGTGTTTAATTACCTGACGAAAGGGGAGCTGCCCGCGGATAAACTGGAGGCGGCCGCCACTAAACGTCGAGCATGTTGCTACGTTGTCCTTGAGCAGCGCCTATATCGACGAGGGTACTCCATTCCCCTTCTCAAGTGCGTCGAGGAGTCCAAGGTGCCCGACATTCTCCATGAAATCCACGAAGGAATCAACGCCCAACACTTGGGGGGTCGATCGCTCGCCCGCAAAACATTGCGCGCCGGGTACTATTGGCCCACTATGCAAAACGACGCAAAGGAACACGTCAAAAGGTGCGATAAATTCCAGCGCCACGCGGACATGTACATCACTCCACCACACAAACTCAGCACACTCACTTCCCCGTGGCCTTTCACCTGGTGGGGAATGGAAATTCTCGGACCATTCACACAAGGCTCCTACCAGAACAAATACCTGATCGTGGTCGTCGACTACTTCACAAATTGGATAGAGGCTGAGGCCCTCGCCAAAATCACCTCCTTTAACATCCTCCCTTTTTACAAACGGAACGTCCTTGCCTGCTTCGGCATCCCGTAAGCCCTCGTCACGGATAATGGAACGCAATTCACTAACCGCACTTCAGAGTTTCGCGTTCGACCGGGCATCAAAGACTTCACTTCAATCGAGCAACCCTGCATTTAACGGCCAGAAGCCGCAAACAGGTCCCTGCGTGGACTCAAGCCGCGACTTAGGGAAGCCAAGAACAGATGGGTCGAAGAGCTGCGCAGCGTTCTATGGGCCTATCGGACAACCCCCCACTCAACCACCGGGGAGTCTCCTTTCCGGTTGACGTACGGGACAGAAGCGGTTATACCTGTAGAAATCAGGGAACCGTCAAGGTGTACCGAGTTCCCACTAGACGAGGAGATGAACGACGAAGCACTACGCGAGGAGTTGGACTTAGTCGATGAAATCCGAGAAGGGGCAGCTCTCTGGGAAGCCCGTCTGAAACAACAAATTACTCTGCGCCACGAGAACAAGGTCATCAAGCGCGAATTCGACGTCGACAACCTAGTCCTCCGGAGGAATCAAAAGGAGTCTCGTGAAGGGAAACTGGGCGCCAATTGGGAAGACCCGTACCGCGTCCGAGCAAAAACTGACACAGGAGCCTACTACTTAGAAAATCTAACCGGAGTACAACTCCCTCGACCTTGGAACGCTATAAAGCTTAAACAGTACTACAGCTAAGTCACTACGGTCACACGCCCGGGACTTAGTGGCGGGTCACCATGTTCGGGACCTCGGCCTGGGTCAAACAGCGCGAGCTCAAACTTTCAACAAGCGGGGGGTTTTCCTTGAGAACGTCGACGATGCGGACTCCTCGATCGAGGCCCGCGGGCAACAACTCACTTTCGGCAGGATGTCTGGCTCGCGACAGACGATCCACGCCTCGAGGGTAGAGTCCCAAACGCGACTACATCCTCGTCAGGCGGCCTCCGTGGCCTCCAAATCTAGCATATGCGCTAGAAACAACAACAAGGTCGAGCATATTCAAATAAACAAGCAAATAGAACATTCAAATAGAAAGAATTCATAAATAAACACGGCCACCAAAGGTCGACAAAATAGTACGAACGGGCATCAGACCCAGGTTAACATTCAAATTCAAAAAACAAAACGACGCGCAGGCCAAAAGTAGCGGACTCGCATGCCCAATTACAAACTAAACATCGGGGGGAGGCACAATCTGCCCATCCACCACACGATGGAAGGGACCAATTCCGTCAGTCACGAGATCCAGGTTGGGGTTCACCACTTGTATCTGCTGGACAACTTGATCGAATCCAAAAGACAGTGCTTCCACAGTATCTTCCTCGAGGGCCCTTATCCGCGCAATCAAATCCGCCCTAGAGAGGAGCGCCTGCTCGTCACTAGACTCGTCCTCGAGAGGAGCTGCTTGCTCTTGCAGCAACTTCATACGAGCTTCAAGCTCCTTCTTCTCCTCGACCAGGGGATCCACCTACAAATTCTGAGTGGATTTTGAAAAATGGTTGAAAATTTTTCAAGGCTAATATAGTCAAATTATTGAGTTTATGGGGGTGCTAGGTTTAAATGAGGGGGTAGGAGTTGACAGTTTAAATGCTCGTCAAATTAATGCTTATGCTTATTTGGATTTAAAGAAGAAGTTAAGTTACTAAAAAATGCATACGTTAAGTGAATGAGACATCTTGGAGATTTCATTAAATAAGTAAAGAGTAGAATGTTATTTATGCAAAGGTGTCTATATAATTAATTGCTTATAAGTAAAACTGATAAATTTTCTCTCCCTAAAATAAGTGGCCTAAACGTGTGAAGAGAAAGGTGAGGAGAAAGTGATCTCTTCCACGGTAGAAGCAAAAGCAAGTGTCTTTCCACTCCATCTCCTTTAATTTTTGTCTTGATCTCTTCCTAATCTTCATCTTCTCTTAATAAAATTCGTGATAAATTATATTTTTTTCCGATTAAGATCGTATTAGTAATTTTGGTGTAGTAATTTGCAATGGAAATAAAGTATTGAAATTAAATTGTAGAAATTAAAAAGATATAGTTAAAGAAATTGCACCATATAATTATGCATGTTTGGGTGAACGTTGGCCTAGTCCCGTCCTCAAGAGGTCTTCTTGAGATCTTGACTATAAACTTTCAGCTTTTGAAGGTTATGCCTACGAACCTTAATACAATATGATCTTGAGATTTTTATAGACTTATCTCTAACCTATGCCAGCTTTTACCCCAGGCTAAGCTAACGAACCGTTTAAAGATTTATGACTTATCTCAATAATCAAAATAAAGTTTTATCCGTAAAGATTAAGAAAATCAAATATATAGTGTTTATGATAGGTTTATCTCAAGAACTAAACTCAATAGCTTAAGAGTATGACACCCTTAATAATATAAACGACCAACACAACCACTTACAAAAATTCATTCCTCACAAGCAAGATTCACTTACTAGCACTAAAGCAATATGAAGGGAAAGAACATATTTTCTAAATAGAGGGAGAGAGATAAATTCCAAAGAAATATTAAAATATTGGAAAATGGCATAGTTTGAAGTGCAAGCGAGCCTCCTTTATATAGGAGTTGGAAAAACTAAAAACAAAAATAATTTGTGAGAAAATTTAATTATCTAATCGATTAATATAATGTTTGTGAGATATTGGAATCAAACTCTAGTTGGTCGAAGGTAGTTTCTTGGTTTCAACAGTTCGATAGAGTTTAGCATGTTGTCGAAGATTGCTCACATTTTGTAGTCGAAGAATTACATTCTGTAGTCGAAAGGTGTTCTAGTGTGTAGACGTCGAAGAATGCTAGGATTGTTAACATCAAATTGGGTCTGTTTGTTATGTCTAATTATTTAAGTTAGCTTGTACCCTAAGTTAGCTTGTAATGAGTATTTTTGAAAAATCCCATTAGTTTAGTATGTTAGGTTTATTATAAATAGCTTACTAGTCTCTCATCATTGCATACAACAATTCTAATTTAGGGTGAGGGGTTATTTTTTATTCTTGTGTACTCGTAATATTGATTTAAGAGAAAGTAAAGAATAACAGTTTTAACCAATCCTTTAGTCTGTGGCGCTTGAAGATGAAAGCCCTAGTAGTTCAACAGGGTTGTTTGGAAGCGTTGAAGGGAGACACAACCATGAATGTTGCATTAACTGCAGCTGAGAAGATGACAATGATATAGAAGGCCCACAATGCAATATTGTTGATCCTTGGTGATAAGGTTCTTCGATAAGTATCAAAGGAGACGAAGACGAAAGAGTTATGGGTGAAACTTGAAAGTTTGTACATGACCAAATCTTTGGTAATCGACTCTACCGGAAGCAAGCTTTGTATTCGTTCAAGATGATGGAATATAAAGTGTTAGTTGATTAGTTGGATATGTTCAACAAGTTGATTCTTGATATTGAAAATATTGATGTGAAGATCAAGCCCTGTTGTTATTGTGCACTTTGCCCATAACACATGCTCAATTCAAAGAAATCCTCTTGTATGGAAGAGAGTCTGTGACCTTGAAGAAGTTCAATCAACCATGTATTCGAAGGACTTGAATGAATGAAAGAAGAATAAACTTTCGATGATTGGTGAAGGTTTGGCTGTTAAAGGAAAATTCTTGCGAAATGATAGTAAGTTTGACAAGAAGAAAGGTAAAAGTCAGCAAAAGTCTTATAGTGGTGAAGCATCTGGTATTCAATGCTAAATCGTAAGAAGAAGGGTCACACAATAAAGGTGTTCCATGAATGCTTGAAAGACCGTGGAGGTAAGGATAATGTCAACACAAATATTGCTCAAAATGATTTCGACTAATTTGATGTTCTAGTGGTTTTGAGCAGCAACTCGTTGAAAGAGTGAATTATGGATTCTAGGTGCACTTGGTACATGACACCAAACAAAGACTTGTTCGAGGAATTATGTGATGAAGATGTTGGATCTGTATTATTTGGAAACAAGAAAGCTTGCAAGATTGCATGTGTTGGATTTGTGAGATTCAAGCTCCATGATGAGTTATAAGGTTATTGACTGAAGTCGGCTATGTACCTGATTTGAAGAGAAATTTAATTTCTCTTGGTGGATTCGGCAAGAAAGGATATGTTTTCCAATGATACAAAAATATCCTACGAGTCATGAAGGGGTCGAAGGAAGTCTTAAGAGACGTGAAGAAACAAGGCTTGTATACCCTGGAGGCTGAAGTTGTAAGTGGTTCGACAAATATTACATCCACGAAACCTTTGTCGAAGACAAAAATTTGGCATATGAATTGGTCCATGTCAATAAAATGGGTCTGGTTGAATTAGGGAAACAAAATTTTCTTGGTGGAGACAAAGTTGAAAAAATGAAATTTTGTGAACCCTCTGTACTTGGAAAATCTTGTAGAGTGAAAATCTTGGAAAATGAAATTATTTATCTTGATCAAGGCTCGGGAGATTTTTTCTTGGAGCTGATTTGAAGCTTAATTCAATTTTGGAATAGGTAATTTATTGATCCATAATTGTTAAGCTTAATCTTCATCTTTCTCAATATAATCTTTTGTTGATCTTATTGGTTTAATTCTTTGAGCCACTTTTTTTTATTTAATTGGTGTTAATTCCTTATGATTGAATGAAATTTTTATGCTCAATTAAATCCAAGATCATAAGGTGTTTGATGAAATGTTTGAGTAAATTATTTCTCTTAAAATGCAGTTTTTGAAAATTTTGCAATGTAAACCCTCTGCTTGGAGAAACTGCTCTCATTTTTGCACTAGAATTTGAAAATTTTGCACAGGAAACATGTTACCACATTTCCAGAAACCGGTTTCTTGAAGGCAAAATTCTATTTTTGGGACTATTTTAGCTCCTTTTCTCCCTCTTCTCATTTCTTTTGATTGTTGCTTTGGATTGCAATTTTAAATGTCAAATTTCTCTTCAAATTCAATGGACTATGGGTGTAGATGAAGTTGGATAAATGTTTGTTAATTCAAATCTATCATAGAGTAAATTATTTAATTCATTCTTGGTGCTTTGAATTAGTGATGTGTTTAGTACTTTAATCCATCAAGATGAGTGATTGAACTTGAAGATGAAATAATTTTGAGAATATGATCTAATGTAGCTTATCATTTCCTTTCCTCTTCATCTTATCCCTTTCTTGTTTTTACTCGTGCTACATATTTTAGGAGTATGGTTTTTATCATATATCTAACATGTAAGGTACATAGATTATTATTGGCCGGTCTCAAATAGGTGCAACTTCTATATAAGTTTACTTACGATTGCTTAACGTAACGCAAAATTTTGTCCCATAAACGAAAAAAATGGTTCTTTGTGGCCCAAACTTTATGTTTGAAATTGTCCAAGTATGATTAGGTGTTGATGTATGACCAATAACCTTGAAAACTCATTGTTATGAGGCTTTGATTCTATCAATCCTCTATTGAGTTTTCATAAATTTTGACCTAGGCCCAAGACTCAAATAATCATGAATCATATCATGTGGATTCCACCCCCTTTTACTTGATTGATTCTTAGTGGTCCAAACCATGTGTTTGCAAGCCCAAAGAGGATTAAATGTTGATCTATGGCCAATAACGTTGAAAGCTCATTGTTAGGAGGCTTTGATTTTATCAATCCTCTAATGAGTCTTCATCATTTTTGACTTAGGCTCAATGTTCAAATCATTATGGATAATTCATTTAAAAACCTCTAATTACTAACAACTAATTACTAACAACTAATTACTAACAACTAATTATTAACAATTAACTTCTAATTTCTAACTTTACTTTTATGCTTCTTTTATTGCTTTACTTTACTTTTTTAGCACTCATTCTCATGTTTATGTCATTTTTTCTTTGTCCAATTGAACATTTTATTTTGTTTGTGCTTAAAGCACTAATAAAGGATTGAACTCTAAAAATTTGTTAACTTGGAATTTTTACTAAATCGTATGCTTGAAGATTGGATCTTGGACTTAGGATAAGGACTTAGACCTTCGCTTGGGACTTTGTTACTCTATTGTTATCTTGTCTGAAGTCCTTGGAGTTTACTCTAAGGCATTGGGTTGCATTTTATGTGTGTGTAGGTTATTCTGATTTTTATCTATGATTGGGGATTTCTATGCATACAGTCGTTACTCTGCTTAATTTTTGTGAAGACATTATTTTATCTGAGGCATTATTTCATCCGATACTTGGTATTTGTTTGAGTATTTTTTTGGCTTGGTTTTTAATCCAAACAATGGGAATTCTACACTAACATATTTATGTTAAATGTTGGCTCCTTCTTTAATTTCAAAATCTTCACGCTCCTATTTAAATCTCTTCTTGTTTTCTAACTTGAATCGTTTTCATAGTAAACTTGGACTTCGGTTCATGCATTTTCAAAATCTTTTTTTCTTAATAAAGCCATTAACCAATTTAATCATACTTTGACATATTTTTACAAGACTAAAAGTCATTAACCTCATTCAAACCATTTTTGGCATTTTTGGTTTTTTACTTTAAAACTTTTCTCAAAAGATTAGACTCTTGTCATTTTTTTTAGTGATGCAAACTACTATACTTCTATGATATATAGTGAAGTGAGATATTCTCTACTTGGCTGTTGAGTGATGCCTTGTTGATGATAAATCCAAGATAGATCCTCCACTTTGAGATAACACGAATTATCCTTTCTCATAATTGTGGGTAGTAAGTATGTTTTCCACTCGGATGTGATATGTTTCTTCTTCTTAAAATTAACCAATACACAAATTTCGGTATTTTTTACTCGAACTACATGGGTTTCATAATTTTGGGAAGAACACCTCAACTTGGTTGCAAGAATCTTGGAAAGAATAAAATATTCCCTTGATACTTTCATCAAAAACATCATAACATTCCTTCTTCACCACCTCCATCTACTCCATATGAGTTTCCCTCTCATTTTCCAAAGCCTCATTGATTGTAGTAACCTAGGAAGATAAATCCTCATCAATGATATTCCCCCTCTATAGGGCATTTTCTTTGTCATTCAAAGACCCTTGCAAATTGGTCACCTCGACAGCCATGTCATAAGGAATACCATGTGCATATAGTTTCTTTTAGAGATCGACCAACTTCTCCACCTTCTTCTGTAGTTTCTCCGCCTACTTCGGTAGCCTCACCACCTCCATTTGAAGCTTTGACACTTTTTTTGGAAGGAAAATCCACTAAAATACAATAACCTCATACTTACTCTTCAATCACTTATTCTCTTTAAAAGGGTTACATGGATCAAGTATTTCCCCTCGGCCAACATCTATCTACCAGAGTCATCAAGGAAGCATTGTAGAACATGTGAAAGGTGGTCTACATTATCAACTCTTGTTTACTAGTGTTAGAATGGTTTTGGATGCACACCCTCCAGACGCATTTATAAGCAACAAAAGGCTTTTTAGATACATTGAATAATTGATGTATCTAGTATAAAATAATGACTAGATACATAATTTATTCAATGAATCTAAAAAGGTTTTTGTTGCTTATAAATGTGTCCAGAGTAGTATGTGGTTTCATGATCATGGACACAAGCACACACTTCTTGGACAATCTGAGGTACTTGATAAGGGAGAACAGTTGAAAATTTAGGAGAAGTCGTTTTAGGAACAGTAAGAGAGGTCTCCACGATGTTGGAGCTAGAAGACTTATGCACTTTGTCTTGTATTTTTTCCTTGACACAATTCTTATTTCGACCTCGCTTGTTATTACCATTGGATATCATATATTGTCGATTATTGGAATTCTCACTCCATCTTTCACCATATTCAAAGAGAGCCAATTGGTTTTGAGTGGTGGGCGAGGTCTCAGCAGCTGCAGAAGATTGGTTTTCCACTGAAGGTTGGTCTGCCACTGCCTCTGTTGGACTAGGAACTGGAGTAAGTAGAGGAGCTTAGAGAATATAAGCCATCATTTGACCTTTTTTACTACTTAAAAGAATCTTGATAAATGACATTGTATCTGTAAAACGACAAAAGAATTAGTAGACATCTAGGAAATACAAAAAGCAAGTACAAAATAAATTTCCTCTCCCCACAAAAGAGTTATTTCCTCTCCTAGTTGTTAGCTGTGACACAAAAAACAAATAAAAGAAGAGACCAAGGGACATCTCTTTACCCCGATACACACAACAATATTAGAATACTTTAGTAAGCATCGAGGATGACAAATGCAACTGGGAGGGGAAATACTTATACGCCTCATCAACTTCATCCCAAAATCGCTATAGGGAAACTTGAACTTTAATCTTGTAAAAACATACTTCGAGAAAGGGACAAAGCATTGGTCAAAGTATGTGCATATCCTCTTGCTAACATCTATATATGAGACGGAACAATGAGAAGAAGGACATGTTTTTATGTGAGCTTCCTCCACTTTCTCAACATGATCAAAGTAAGAAACTATTCCCACCAATCCAGGTTCAGTACATAAGGGCATCTGTCGACTCCACTAAGCATGTGCATCCTCATTTAAACATTTATACCCAACTAATGAAGAACATAATGCTAGTAAGAAAATGCAATGATACTCCAAAAAATAAGATGATCCCTAATCTCTTCATCGTTAGGGTCTCAACCATGTGCCACTCTAAAAGTATTGGTAAAAAGTGAGCTCGTTGTTCATCTCAAGCCACATCTAGATCCATATAAGACCCGATGGAGAAAGCAAGACGAGCAAACACCTACCTAAAATGTAGATTGTCGGAGCTACCCACTTCATCTTCTTTTGAGGAATCTTTAGTACTTATCTTAGTAGAAGCACCGAGGGGTCCATCACCCTTCTCCATAAATTTCCCTCCATATTTAGAGCTATTAAGTACAATAATGTTGGAATTGAGGCCCTTAACTTCTAAGGGATTATCATCTTAGACATCAGGATTCTCATATATCACTGAGACGGGAAAACATCCACCATCAGACCCATTCATTATGTTCTCTAGCATATTTCTACGTTTACAAGAAAGATAAACAACAATTGTAAGGAAAAATGATTAGAAATGGTACCTAAGCAATAAGTGAAACAAAGGGACAACTAACAACAAGAAGAACTTGATAATTTGGATAAACTAGGGACAATGGCCCAAACAAGAGGGAAATATGCAAAAAGGGAAATCACAAGAGCTTAAGAGTAGAAGAAGAAATAATTTGTCAAAAAATTGTAAGGTTCAATTATGAGAGGTGATAAAAATTGTTTGAAAGGATAAAATAACCTTTATATAGTGGAGCTATATGAAGCCAATCAATATTGTAGATTGAAAGATGAAAAATCAACGGTTAATATTACACCTAAAAATATGGTAACCTTTGAGTGCACTCGAACACCTAGGGAGAAGCGTCACACCCTAACCTATGAACCTAGGGCTACACATGGAGAAAATCTATGAAACGTGTTAATGATGAGACTAATTTTCATGGAACTCTCTCCGAATCTCTTCCACTTCTCAACAGAGAATTCTGACTAAGAGTACTTGACCCAGATCCTTACAAGATTTCTCGTACATCCCATAATAAATCTTCGGGGAATACTATTCTGGTACACCCAATAGGACATATGCCCAACTATCGCCTATTTCATATACTATATTACAACTAGGGGTGATAATAGGCTATGTTAGGCTTTGTAAGGCTTGAGCCTCGCCTACGGTAAACTTACAAGGCCTGAGTCTGACCTATGATCTATTATAGGCTCATTTTGTTGCCCTGGTTCGACCATTTTAAAAGTCTGGCCTGGTCTGAAAGTCTTATTAAATTTTTTAATAAATTCATATTACTTAAGAAGCCTTATAGGTCAGTCTGTATATACATATATAAACCAGTCTCTCTCTCTCTCTCTCTATATATATATATATATATATAATGACCAACATATTTAAATTATTTTGAACATATATAAAATTATAAATCGACCTATAAAAATTGATAAATTTTTATAATAACCTAAGTCTCAGCTATTTAATGAAATAAACTTTTAGGAGAGCCTAAATCTAACATTTTTTAATAAATACAACGGAAAGAAAGATTTATTCATAATTAATTCTACCCTCTTCATTGGCGGACTAACATATAGTGTAAGTTAGAATACTAACTTTACATATCCACCCACACAATTACACCGGAATAGTTCGTCCAAATGCATCAAAAACTTTATCGATAATTCTTATTCCCGAACAAAACAATGGAATTGTGAAGGGTAAAAACGCTAATATATTTCCATTTGCACCTTTGTTTTGTATTGAGAAATCATGTGTTAAAAAGCATATTAGTATGAGTAATATTCTTTTAATCTACAATTGAGAATGTTAAAAAGCATATTAGCTTTAGCATGAGTAATATTCTTTTAATCTACAATTGAGTATATAATGCCAACCATCATAAATTAATGTAATTGCAATTCTAAGCCGTTAGTTGAAAAGTTTGTACTGTCTAGTAGCTCGAGTATTATTTTCTTTGTTTCTTAAAATTAGAAAGCATATTTCCCGCAGAGTGTTGATTTATAGTCAATTTTAATCTAGAATATATATTTTTTATTTCCATTTTGTTTGTAATTCGTTGTTTTGTTTTTGTTTTTGTACAAAATTGTTTTTTATTAAATTTTGTTATATGGTATATTTATTTCATTTAGATTAACGGATATCTTCCATTCTATTTCAATACATACTGAATTAATGATTTTGTTGGCAGATTTTAATTAAAAAAGAATATAAAACACAGATTTTGAATATAAAATTTAACGATTTGAATTCACCAAACTGACTATAATTAATTGTAATCATGTGAGCGAGTAAGAATCCAAATTCATACCGTTGGATTTCCAGATTTACATAACCGATGTAAATTCCTATTTTTACACACAAAAAAAAGAAGCTTGACCAAACTGCAATCGCTGTGTAATACTAATTCATAGTAAAAACGCATTATAATGCTGCTCAACTGCCGCAACCTAGTGGGCACAACGCAATAACTGCATCATCAGATCACAATCAACTTTACAATCTTCACAAATAAATTTCTTTTCTAAGTTTCTTTCTTACATAAAACAGCCAAATATAAAAATTTAATAATTCATATAGCTCTGAGTTCAATTCCTGTGACTAAAATAATTCTCAATCTGACTATATTTAAATAAAAGAAAGTCACCTTCTTCGTCTCCGATCAGCACCGTACTGAGAAAGCGGAACAACCTCCTGAAGCGGAGTAGCTAGTGGCGTTGGAAGCGGGGAGTTTCGACAAACGGGACAAGAGCCGTTAAGCTTCAGCCACGAATCAAGACAGCAGAGATGAAAATAATGACGACACTCCGGCATCATCCTCACCATCTCTGAATCCTTGTACTCACACAAACAAATAGAACACGTTGTGTTTTGTCCTAATACAGTTGCGTTGTCTCTGTTGAATTGAAACCTCGGATACGAGTTTATCACGTTGTCTGCTAGACCGACCACAGTGTTTTCTTCTGCAAGTTGGTTTTCTTCATCGGTTTCAGATATGAAGATGTCACGCGATAAAACGATACCTTCTGCATTGTTGTTGTTGTTGGGGTTACTGATATTGTTGTTGTTGTGGTTGGTGCGGCAACAGAGGTAGAAGGAGAGGAAGAGAGTGGCGAGGAGGACGAGGAAAGCTAGGGTTATGGCTATGGAGTAGCCGAGGCCAAGATTGGTGAAGTAAGTGTGTGGAGAGGACATGGAGAAGGGAGAGGAAGGAGAGGAGAGGAAAGGGAATTCTCCATTTGTGAGGGAGAGAAAGAGAAATTGAGGGAGGAAGTTAAGGGGTTAGGATGGGATTATTTTTTTTGAGGGGTAAAGGGTGGGTGAGGGTTTCATCTGCTGCATTTAATACTGGGTTTTTGTGGAGAGACTCGAGTTTCAAATTTCAATAAGGGAGTTAGGATGCATTAAATTGTATGGGAGAGAGAGAGAATGAATAGGGAGTTTTGTTGTGTTTTGTTTTCAAATTTCTCCACTTTGGGTTTTGGAAATTTGTAGGAGATTCAGATTTGAGTTGAGGCCTTGAGGGTCTATTAGAAGTACAAAAGTAGTCAACTACAAAAATACTCTTTGTTTTAGTTTAGGGGTTTTGTTGTGTGGTGTTGTTTCTTGTTTTGCTTTTATTATTATTATTATTATATTATTATTATTATTATTATTATTTTGATAAAAAAGAAATAGTTAGGCATAGTTGATAATGAGTTTTTTTTTTGTTTGATTTTTTCAATTTATTTTATAACTTAATTTGAAATATTGTTTTAAAGAAGAAAAATAAAATAAAGCTATGTTGTTTTGGTTAAGTGTAGACTGTAGATTCAACATTTAAGAGAAATTTATTATATAATTCAATAGCTTCTTCAATTATATATTTTTCACTTTTTAGTTGTTTTGCTTATTCACATACCTTTTTGATATATTTATGTACCGTTCAACCATGTACATTCATATCAAATAATCAGCCTACAATATTGTGTTTCTATAATAAACTAGTCACTTAAATGAATCATTATGTCAAAAATGGAGAAAATACTTCTTAAACTCACGTAAGGCAGCAATAATTTCTTTTTACAAAGTAAATTTCCTCATCCATTTAGAGGATTCCTTCTCTATCATCGTGAAAAATTAAAAATACCTGTAATTTCATTAGTTAATTTATGAATTTTTCAAATAAGATGAATTTGTAAGTGAATTTACAAAATAATCTAGAATTTTTAAAAAACAAGGTGAATTCATAAGTGCACTTACGAATTCACCTTATTTGTGAATTCATAAGTGCATTACGAATTCGCCAAATATCTCAAAATTATTAGGATTAAAATATAATTTATATTTTATTATTTAATTAAAAAATTAATTATTAAATTTATTTTTTAATTTTATCTCATACATTTTTTAATAATTTTTAATTATAAATTAAATTATTTTTTATTAATAATAATTCAATTTAATTATATTGTTAAAAATATATTATATAATTAATGCATATCAAGTAAATCAAGACAAAAAATCAATTGTATCTCTTTATATGAAAAATTGATATTAATAATATTAATATGAATTTTATTATAGATCAAATTTAATAGTAATATCGATTGTATTAATAGATTTTTATATATACACCCGTGCCTCACACGAGTTAAAAATTCTTATTCTAAAAAATAACTTTATAAATATGTAAGGTTTACAAATAAAATTTTGATAACAAAAATTATTAGTAGTACATGAGAAATAAATAATTTAACTATTTAATAAATAATGATTATATAATCTCTATTATAAAAGAAATATTTATTGTATTATTAAAAATGATTGAACCATTATAAATAATTGTAAGAAAATAGAATTTAAAATACTTGATTATTTTGAATTAGCCTAGCTACATATTATAGTGTAGAAAATAACACTAATTTCTTTTGATCTTAGCATAAAAATATGAATTGAACATGATGAAATGATCAACTCACTTCACATCCATATTGAACAAATTGAACATGATGACTATGATGAGCCCCTTTAAAAGGTTTTATGCTAATGGCTTATATGAAAATGGCCTCAAAAGAAACGTCATCAATGACCGAAGTCAGAATAGTTAGATGGGAATGCCTCAAAAGAAACGTCATCCATTAAAATTATTTATACATTTTAGATATCACAACACAATAGTTACATTAAAATTAAAATAATCATCCATTTTATACATTTTAGTATTCACAACACAATAAGTTGCCATAATCATTTAAACACCAACCTTCTAAAATTAAAAATTGATAGCTAGATTAAATAGAAACAGAAATCTCAAGTAAGAAAATCTTGCTAATTTCACGACAGCTCCATCAAGATCTTCAATTTGTCTTTTAACCATTTCGTATTCAATGTCTTATCCCTTTTTGCCAACTCTCTTCTTTATCTCCATTTCTTATAAATTATTGACCAATAATATGAAAATTCTGCTCCTGTACATTATGAATATAAGCAACCAATCACCAAAATATTTCTTTTGGACTTTATTAACACACATTCAAAAGATGAAAATTTATAATCAGCAAATATATCTTGTCATCAAATCACATGACAAAAAAATATAATTCATTCTCTTTCAACAAAAAAATCCATGGCAAATGATTTCATCAGCATCATGATCGGTTGGGGGCTCATTCTATCGAAGTTACAAACACCTCTTGACACACTCTTGTATTAACCCAAAGTATTAAATACACATTAAGGATTAGAATTCTATTCAAAAGTGTGCTTCCTTTCTTAACCAATCACACTCTTTTATTAGAATTCTCATGCATACAAATATTGCAGAGAAAAAAAAGAAATACATACTTATGTTTCAAAGTAGGAAATGATGGCAGTATGATTTTGGGATAAAAAAATAGATATGTTTACCTCCTGACACTCGACTTTTTAACTTTGGATCAATATTTAATCCATATCTCTTCTTGTAAGCAGCAAGCTTCTGCTTTTAGCGTGCAAACACAAGTTAATTAGAGTATTTAGAGCTATACTGTTGTTTGTGTGCAAGACTTCTAGAGAGAATATATTTGAAATGATAGAAGAAATCATATTAACTTGTTTGGATTATTTGAGCTTATATATTGTCATAAGCATTCATCAGACAATTTGTCTTTGTGAGAGCTTACAGAGACAACTAATGACATTCTTGTATGCTATTTTTAGCTTATAATCATAAGCTCTCTAATATAGCTTATGAAAATAGTGTATTGCTTGTATAGGAAAATAATTTGAGTTTAGCTTATATTATAAGCACTTATATGATAAACGCTTATGCTTATAATAGAACATATATATCATCCAAAAAACACATACCAAGGGTGTCATATAATGGAACATATGTTACTGCAGAGCTATTGCAATTTCAAGCCTGCAAGATAGGAAAATTAAATTAGATTAATTCTTATTACAATAATTAACAAAAATCAATCTATATAGTAATAATAATGATTTAATTACAAACTAAGTACTATACCTCTATTGCAATGATCCGTTCAGGACAGTTAGCACTATATATACCACAATGAAGCATATGTAACTATTAGGTTGAGGTTGCTGAGGAGAGTTCCCATTGTTAGCATCTGAATTCCATTATCAAATATAATATTCTACACTAATTGTAACCATTATATGATACTACAATTCTTGTTTCAAATGAAAAAGGGCCATAGAGAGATACCTGATCAGAATAAATTTTTGAATTAACATCAGTTTCATTCTCAAACAACAATGCAACAATCTAATCGAAACCCAAAACCGAAAAACAAATAAATAAACAAACTTTGAAAAAAATGATAAAAAAGAGTTATTGAAGATGTGAATTGTGAAGCTGTCCTGCAATTGAAAAATAAGATGTGGTTCAATATGCCAAATTCGAGCAGTTTGATCAACAGAACCAGAATCAATTTTCGTGCCAATGCAATTCCAAGCCACGGAGTGCACCTATTGGAAAGAAACAAACAATGCCCAATTAAGAATTAAACCACAAGAAGCAAGAAAAATGTTAGAAAAAAGGTACCTTCTTCTTGTGACCAGAATATTCTCTGCTATGAAGATTCTTGAATTAGTATTTTTCTCCATAGTTGGAAGTAGTGAATCTGAAGTGGATTGGAAGCACTTTCGCTTGAATAGAAGAAAAAGCCTAAAATGTAAATCGTTACTTGGAAAACTAAAAAGATTGATGAGAATAAATGCAATTCGGCTATGAGAGGCATTTGAAAAATGGAAATTAATGAATTATTGAGGAACCGAGGTTGGTATGTGAAGCCGTAGAAGCTTCTCATAAAAATCCGACGGAAGAGGATACGTATGTGCCTGTTGAAATTTCCCATGACCCAATAAATAAATTTTTTATTTATTTCATTTAAAAATCAAAAATAAATCTATCATATAAGAAAGAAAGTGTTTATTAAAATGTTTAATTGTCCTTATTAATCCCAAATTTATTCACGTGGCTTGCTTAATCTTTAAGTATTATATTTAGTGAAAACTCAATTTTAAATAAATTTCAATAAATTCTAAATAAAATTGGTTTTCTCCGACTTCTCAGCAAAAACTTAGAATTGATTTTCTTGTTCTTCTCTTTTTCCCTATCCACCAAACCCACCACATTATTCTCTTTCTATCGATCTGTTTCTTCTTCCTCCACATCTTTATTTTATACTATTTCTTATATTTTACATTAAGGTTTATGGTTTCCATTGCAATTTTTACTAATAATTTTTTTATTTCTGTAGATTTTGTCATGAAGATCACATAAATAGTTGTTACAAACAATATAATAAATTAAATAATTAATCTTTTAATTAATAAAATATAAATTGTATTTTAATTCTAATAAATTTGAGATATTAGGCGAATTCGTAAGTGCACTTACGAAATACCTTGAAATAAGGTGAATTCGTAAGTTAACTTATAAATTAAATAGTAAAATATAAATTGTATTTTAATTCTAATAAAATTAGAATGTTGGGCGAATTCGTAAGTGCATTTACAAAATACCTTGAAACAAGGTGAATTCGTTGTTTTTCAGAGGTATGAGAAAAATCCACTAGGTGGGTGAAAAAATTTCCTTTACAAATACCAACAACTTCTTAGGAAGAATAACTTTTCTACAACTAATATGAAAAATAAACATAATTAAGCTAGATAGTCCAACACAAAATTCTCCTTTATAACATCATAATCACTAGACTTCAAAATAAAATTAACTTGAAATTCTTCATAGATATCAAAGGTCCAATGCTTAAAGACTATCTAGCAGGAACTTAATTTTCTTAAAGAAACATACACAAGATAAAATTTCTTTTATTGAGAGAGAATGAATTTTGGAGGTAGATATGTGTCGCACCATAAAAATTGAGATTAAATTATTGATTAATTTAATTTAAAAAAAGAAAAATTGGACCGAACTTTATTATTTTCAAAGTAAAAAGATAAAAAAAAATCCTACAGAATTTTTTGAAAACCAAAACAAAAGAGAGATTCAGGTATGTGGGTTGGTTATAAATGAAAAGATATTAACACCCCTAACATCTATGATACTTCATAGGAACTACTTGCATTTATTTATAAAATGTGCTTTTGTTTGTTGTTTGGTTTTAAGTGGAAAGACGTTTTGTCATATTCGAATGGAAAACTCAATTTACTATCCACAAGTATGAGGAAATGATCATTTGCATCATCTTTATATGGGGAATTTTGCTTGGATTTACTCAACAAACATGTCTCAACATTCAAGTAGAAAATGTCTATCAATTTCTCTGCATACTGTCGAAGTATATGAATTTACATCACTTCAAAAAAATGACTTGTATCTGATCTTTTTAGAAAATGTCTGATTTGCAAAGAAAAGTGCACTAAGGAACAAACAAAAATTTGACAAGGTTTGTCATTTTTTAGGAGTTTTGAAAGAGTTTGAATATGTTTAATTGTTTTTATTATTTATTAAAAAAAAGATTTTATGGATCACTTGACAAAGTCAAGGTTTAGTTACGAACAAAATATAAGTTTTGAAAACAAGAAGTTTTTGAATAGAGAGAAGATTTTGAAAATTAAAGTAGGGGATGAGATGGAGAGACTATCCTAAGACATAACATAAAAGGACAAGAAATAGCTGGTCTAATTGTAAGGTAGCCTAAGAGAAAGTCTTTGTGTGTACAAGTGAACTAACCACAAGGAAAGATAAAGAAAATTTTGTTCTGCAAGCATCGCCCGACAAAATAAAGCATCGCCCGACGATCCTTCTATTTCACTTGGCTCACAGTTGGCCACATCCCTATATGACCAAAATATCTATTATCGCCCGACGACGGTTAGCTTCGTCCGACGAAATATCTTTTCCTTGCCTAGCGACCTGCAGCGAAGCAAGTCAGAGCGAAATCTAAAATTGATCATCTTCCTCTCGCCCCACCGTCCCCCGGCGACACAGAAGCGATGGCCCTCTCTTGGCCATCACTCGACGACACAACTCAGTCCAACAACTTTTGTTGCTTTCCTGCATAACTTCCATTGACTTCCATCTTTTAGCCTTATTCTTTATTGATCAACAAGCATCATGGAGCTCAATTTGGACTTTATTCTCAATGCTCCAATAATGCAACAAATACCTACAAAATATATACAAAACTAATCAAACAGTAGAATATATACAGAAAACACAATAAAACGTATTTACAAAAAAAAGCAGGGTTATTAAACCGATATTAACAAACAAGAACGAATAAGTGTCACAAAACATATATACAAAATAACTACATTTTGGAACTTATCAATTTGCACAAAGGTGCAATCAATTGCATGCTGAATTTTTTTTAATTTTTAACTAAGTTCAATTGATTTGCACATTGGTGCAATCGATTTCTTGCTGATTATTTTTAAATTGTTTTTCTGTTAAAGCCCGTGCAATCGATTTGCTCAAAGGTGCAATTGATTGCACCCTGCACGAATTTGAAAAATCATATTTTTTTGCATGTACCATTTCATGCACCATTTAACTAAAAATTTGTCTCTAATCTTGGCACTTGTTCATGATTCAAATGAAGAGACTTATGATATTTTTAAAAGGTGCCATGAACATATAAATACTCAAATTTTCAAATTCATTCTTCACATCTTCCAATCAAATATTATTCAAATTTCAAAAATTCACATTCAAGTGTTCATCTTTCATATAAGGTTTTCTGCATACTTTCACATTACATAAACCAGAAAATCTTGAGCAATCTATTTCTCTAAGTAATTGTGAATTATTGTTATTGGAAGGGAAGATCAAGTATATTGACAAATCACTCAATGATATATTATTCTACAATCTTACAAACTCAAAAACTCTTGCTATATCCATTTCTTATTTTTAGGATTTTTGAAAATAAGATACATTGGCATTGTATTCTTGTTGTCCAGGATTGTTGGAAGCAAGTTGTGCATTGAAGAGAATTGTTCTTATTGCACATAGTGGTTTAGATCTTAAAGGTTTTAAGAACCTTTGATCTCCCTATAGGTTAGATAGTAATCATCACCATTGGTGTGAGTAGGCTGTACAATAATTCTAACTATAGTGAAATCTCTTTCGTGTTGAAAGGGGACTGGAGTGAAATCGATCTGTGAGGGGAACCAGGATACATACTGTGTTCTTTACTTTTCTGCATTTACCCCTTTCATTTATACCTTAACCAGAAAATAAAGAATCACTCATATACTTTCATACACCAAACCAGAAAATATTGTATCAAGTATTCATAAAAAATGATAAATTTTTAAACACCTAATTCACCCCCTCTTAGGCGCATTTCATACTTACATTTCCCACCAAAATTCTAAAAATTCCCTTTACTCTTCATAGGACACTTTCCTTTCAACTTCTTGTTCTTCTCATTAAACCGAGCTTGCAAAGCAATCTTCGTCTTTGCCTTGTCATTACTTCTCTCTTCCATACTTTTCTCATGAGCCTTAAGAGAGATTTAAAGCTCCTTTTTTCTCAACGTCAGAAGATCCTTCGACTCTGCAATCACCGCTATAATGTTGTCAAATCTTGCCTTCAAAGAAATTAATATCTTCAACATAATATTCTACTCAGAAATAGTCTCTCCACACGACTTAATTTGGTCCACCAACTAAGTAAGTCACATAACTTAGTCGTTGATTATCTCTTTTTCTTCCATTTGAATCAATTCAAATTGACATTTGTGATTTTGTAACCTTACCACCTTTTCCTTATCATCCCCTGCATAATGGCTTCTCCAATATTCCCATGCTTGTTTTGATGATTCGCAATCTCCAATATTCTCAAAGTTGTTACCATCTATACATTGATAGATAAAAAATAGTGCTTTGTAATCTTTCTTGTTTTCTTCCATGTACGTAGACTTTTATCCATCCATTGAACCTTCGACAAGCGCAATCACACCATTCTTGATCACTTCAAGAAATTCTTGGTAGCCAAACAATACCTTCATTTGCTTGCACCATTTATCGTAATTCTTTGCTTCAAGGAGAAGAAAGTTTATAAGGACTCTAACATTGGAGACGATATTCATGTTGCATAACATATGTTTGTAAGAAGATAGTGAGGGACGATATATATATATATATATATATATATATATATATATATATATATATATATATATATATATATATAGATAGATAGATAGATAGATAGATAGATAGATAGAGAGAGAGAGATAATTGAGGGTGAGAATAAACAATTCTATTAACTAAAGATGATGGTGCCTCCAAGGAATTTATACAAGTGTTAAAAACTGATTGGAACCTAAAACACATCAACAAAATATAAGAAAATGCTAAAACTCAGGGCTGTAAATAGTTAACACGAATATTTAACCGATTACAGCTGATATAAATAGAAACATATCAATCAGGTGTAACCAGTTAACACATTTTGTTAACCGGTTAATGCAAATCCAAAACTGTTTTTTCCTTGTTCATAAGTGCTTTTCCACAAAGCTCTAACCGATTATACCCTCTGTGTTAACCAGTTACAAGACTTGAATTATTGATTTTTACACGACACATTTGTTATTGTTTTTACAAGAAACAAAAAAAATATTATATTCCAAATATTAATAAAAAATGAATAACAATAAATTAATTATAAATAAAAAAATCATTATCGTTCTGAAAATGAGTCATTCAACAAATCATTTGCACATATAACTCAATGTTGGGAAATATTAAAACATAAAGAAAAAAGAGAAACGCAATAACAACACAAAGACACAATATGAAAATTGTTACAACATATAATATACCCTCAACTAACTCAGACCCCCAGTACACTCACTCTCTCCAAAATAAATACTTAACTACACCTCACTACATTTTTAATACAAGAGTATAAGAGAACAAAGAAAGTCAAATACAAGCTTATAATGCTTTCGAATGGTACATCTTGTAACAAAGATCTTGAATCATATATAAAGTCTTAGACTCTCTCTTCCTTCAGAAACTAAGCGATGTGAGACTTAAAAATTTAATCCTATATATAGCCTTGGACTCTATCTTCCTTCACAAAAGTAAGGGATGTGAGACTTCTTCAACATATATATTTTCAACCAAATCTAACAATCTCCACCTTGATGGAAAATCCATTAATTTTCATCGTCTTCACCGATAATCGTACTCCACCATAAAGAGTATAGTCACTTGAAGCTACACCCACTACTACGGAAAAGCTATACCACAACGGTTTGAAAAGTGATACCATAATGCCTAATAGACTGTTGTGAGGTAAGGTGTGATTGTAAGTTTGGTTCTATCCATCACGGTCGCGAGACCGTGATAATAAGGCATAACGCACATTATCTATCATAAATGGTTACACTTATTAACCATTGTGGTACACACACGCGCGCACGCACAAACACACACACACACACACACACACACACACACACACACACACACACACACACACATATATATATATATATATATATATATATATATATAAGTTCAAAACCCAGAGCAGTTTATTAGGAATATAAATGATATTTCGTCACTATTATAATCGATACTTATTATGGAAAGTACCTAGAGTTTATTATATAATATGTAGATTCTTTATTTTTCCATACACCTCACTAAATAAATACAACCATTCAAACTGATAAAAAAAGTATATAATCTAAAAATTAAACTATTCTTGAAAACTAACTTAAGCAAACCAATGTTTTTCAAATTACATGCATGTCACAATCAAGACCGGCCCAATGTAATGCGAGGTCTAAGGCGAAAAGACAAAAAAGTATTTTGTAGTCCTACCAAATTTGAACCCATGATCTTCCATGTAAAACATCATTTATTTACCAACTGAGCTAAGCAAACATTTAAACATAAATTTTATTTTCCTAAAAAATACTGAACTTTAATTTTTTGAGGCCTAAAATACATTTAATTAAAAAATATTTTTTTGAGGCCTAAGGCGAGGGCCTATCCCACCTTACCCTTGGGCCAGCCGTGATCACAATTTATTTCACACTCTTTAACATATAAAATGTGGTTCATTGGTCTAAGTCCTTCGTTGCATCGATTCCTTTGATTCTAGGTTACTTTGAATAACATCAATTTATTGGCCAAGAAATTGATGTTATTCAAATTAAACTATAAGAGAAGATATGAATGTAATGAATGAATCAAGTCATTGAATCATATTCTATATGCTAAAGAGCGTGAAAAATGAACGATGAGACACATGTAATTTGGAAAACATTGATTGATATAAATTTGTTTTCAAATACAACTTAATTTTTAAATTATAAATTTCTATGCCAATTTAAATGAATATATTTTCAGTGAGGGTTGGTGAAACAAATAATATACATAGAATATAATAAACTCAACTTGATCGTCTATGAATCTGCATAAAAATTTAAAGAACAAAATATGGCTAAGTCATAAGAAGTCTTTTTCTTGTGACTTAGCAATGTTTTCTTCTTGTTCTGAGTACATTAATCAACTACCACAACATACAATAATATTTATAAACAACATATAAAAACATAAAAAAAAACATATATTTTAGTAACAAAACACTAACAACATGCAACAACACATGATATGATAAAATGTTTCAAGAACACATCTTTTATTGAAATTAATAGTAGAACTGAAATCAATTATGAAGTTCATCTAGATTATGATGCTATGAAAAATAAATAATAGACGAACGAAGTTAACACAATAGCTTCATACTTCTTGTATTTTTTTCATAGAAACACAAACCATATGTACCATAACCAAAGTATGCACTTTGCTAAGGTGGTTTTATTCAATCACTTCCCCTAAAAGTAAAAAATAAACAAAAATGATATCAACAAAACTACATGGAATATTCAGCAAAATAAAAAAATGAGAACCCATTTTAACGAGAAACGTAAACAAAATCAGAACATAAGTTGAATGAACGAGCCTCAATGTAACGATTAGTGAAGACGAATCTGAATGTTGCTGTAGGTGTGAATAGTTACATGGGTGTTAGAGTTATGTTTTGAGAGAAAAGAGTGAAATATGTTAGGGTTTTATTTTGAGAGAAACGAATGTTATGTATTGAGCAACAAATACTTTCTCTTATATATTAAAATATATAATTTTTCATCACATTTGACTAGAAGAACTGTGGTGCAATGAATGGACTTTATACCTCAGTAGAATAAATTAATTGTGGTGATATACAAGGTCATTCCTTTTTTGTGACGATAAAAATAGAAATTGAAGGAGATGAGATTCGAATGCTGTAACTCCTGGTACATTTTACTATGGAGTTTAACAATGATCGCAGTGAAATATCTTTTAGTAAAAAAATGCCCAAAAATGTGACTCCATCATGATTAACGAAAGACCGTTGTGATATTGTTTGACGAAAGGTGTTTCCCGTAGTAGTGACCACTCAGATAATTTTCACATTATCTTCACTGACAATCATACTCCATCATAAAAAGTATAGTCACTTAAAGCTACACCACTCCAAGAATTTTCACATTATCTTCACCGACAATCATAGTTTTAAAAACTATTACTACTTCACCTACAGAAGAGTATATATACTTCACTTGAATCTAAATCACTTCAAGAATATCCACATGTCGAAAAAACAGACCGAAACTTTATGGAGCAACTTCCATGTTGGTAGGAAACTCTTCAATCATCGACATAATCTCACACCTTATGTAAACTTGATTGTATCAACACATCTCCGACTTGAACTTTTTATAGGTCAAAAATATTTTTATCATTAATTTTTTCTAGCACAAACTATACAACGAAATTCGCGACTACAACGCAGTAACTCTCTCACAACACTACCCTTCTTTTCTGACGTGGAAGACTAGAACAAACTGCAACCACATAGCCTACTAAGAACTCTTATCTCCGAATCGAACCAGACTCTAATATCAGTTGTTGGGAAAACTAAAGCATGGAGAAAGAGAGAAACACAATAACAACATAAGGACATAACATGGAAACTCTAAAAAACAGAGGAAAAAACCTTGGTTGTTGTCAATAAACAATCGGAAAAAAATATTAATATTATGTGAAAAATATTACAACTCATAATATACCCTAAACTAACTGAGACCTCCAGAACTCTCACACCCTCCAAAAACAAATATTTAATTAAATATCACAACACTCTTAATACAAGAGTATAAGAGAACAAAAAAAGAAGTCAAATACAAATTTAAAATGTTTTTGTCTTATGCTTCTTATAACGGAGAATTTGAATCCTATATATAGCATTGGACTTTCTCTTCCTTTACAAAATTAAGCGATGCAAGACTTAGAAAATTTTTAATCTTATATGTAATCTTAGACTTTCTCTTAACAAACCAAGCAATGTGAAATTTCTTTAAGATTTATATTTTCAACCAACTCTAACACTCACACTCGTGACAAAAATCTTAGTTGTCATTAATCAATTAATTTAATCTAATTTTTTTATTAAATATTTTAAATTAGAAATTATAATATATTACTTTTAGTTACAATTGTATCTCTTAAATTTTGTGATATTACTTATATTTAATCTAATACATTATTTATTCCATGCTATACTTACACTTATAATAATAATATTAATAGGAAACTCGTGCGGTATATAGCACGGTAGGTATTTGTCAAGTAACCATTAAAAATTTAATGCTCTCATTGGCTTGACCAAAGATAACAATACAAAAAGCTTCAACTCATCTAAATATTCTAATTATCTAAATTACAAAAGAGAAACAAGAAGAAGCAGCACCACAAAAGAAAAAGAAAACATTCCTACTTCAATATTTAGATGATTAATTTAAACAGCTTCTAAGTTTGATACATCAACATCATTTCCTTGTAATAGCGAATTTCTACAAATTGGGCACGAAGCATTAACCTTCAACCATGTATCAACACAATCTCGATGAAAATAATGGCGACATTGCGGCATCACCTTCAAAATCTCTTGTTCCTTATAATCCGAAATACATATAGAACAAATGGTGTCGTAATCGCTATCCTTATTAATCGTGGCAATATGTTTTTCATTGAAAGGAAATGTGTGGTAAGAATTAATAATACTCCTAGACAGCCCCGTCACGGTGTTTTTATCATCGGCGCGAGGCTGTTGTATCGATGTTAGGTTGAAATTTGGATCTTGAATGCGTTGATCAGCGCGTAACGAAAAATAAACATAACAAACTCGAATGAATAGGGCTAGAAAGATTAATAGAAGAAACAACCTTGTGAAGATGTCTAATTCTTGTATGGTGATCATTGCTTAGTGAAGATGATTGAAGGAGAATGTGGAGAACACGATTAAGGTTTAGAGTTTTATGTTTTATTTTGGGTTTAACTAGGTGAAAAAATGAGAAAGATTTAGTGTCATAGGTTGGCAACACTTTGAATATAAATGAAGTTGTGTACAAACGGAATCTACAAATTAACCAAAAGAAGTTTATTAGCTGTGGTACTACGATAAATGTTTGTTTGATTTCTTTCTCATAGTTGTTATTCTATACTTGTAATTGTTACATTTTTGTTTTCTTGGATATACAATTGTTATTTTTGAGAAGAGGTTTTATTTGGTAATAATAGATCTGTTGGATTCTATATATAAAAATTTGTACCACAATAAACAAATAGACATTGCATTAATTTATATCTTATAATAAGATATTTTGAATATAATATGTGTCGTTTCTTTGTTTAAAACAAAATTCCTATACTTTATGGAGAAAAAATAAACTGATATATAGTTAATTGCTACTTGTCATGTCATTTTTAAAATGGAAAAATGGGTGAAGCAACGACATTTAAATTAATTTTATATTGTTAATATATTTAATAGACTCATGTATAATACACTTATGTATAATATTTAAGAAATATTTTTAATACAGTCACGTATAATATTTTTAATAACCCGTTGTATTAGGAAGAAAAAATTTGTAAATTTATGTGTTAATATTTTTTTATACAAAATTTTATTTTTTAAAAAATAAAAATAATTTAAGATGCTTTTACATAAGATGATATTTTTAATACATTATTGTATTAGGAATTTTTTTAATACACTCTCGTATTAAGGAATTTGATTTTTTATAATATACTTTAGTATTAGAAAGTTTATTTTTTAATACACTCTTGCTTTTGAGAAATTAATTTTTGGTACACTCTATTACTAAAGAATGACTTCTAATATACTATGGAATTAGAAAGAAGAAAAATTTAATAAATTCTTTGAAAACATTGTTGTATTAGGATTTTTTATTTATTTTTCAATACACTTTTCTATTAAGAAGTTGAATTTCTAATACATTATTTTCACTACAACAAGTCATACACACTATAACGTCTATTTCCCCACAGTTGTGTGAAAGACCATGATTTCTTAAAAATTATGCGCTTTCATTTTGCTTCTTTTTGAATTAAATTTTATAGATTTTACCACTATTAGATATATCATTTTTTCTAACCGCTAAAATTCTCAACCTGTTAGGAGCAATTCCGAGGAGGGAGTACTTTACTTAGGACACATCTTTGTGAGAGACACATCACATATCCACCTAAAACCTTAAGGTGATAGGTGTGTGAGTTCTCTCACTTATATAGTGTTTAATCCTCTTTTTTTTCCAATCAATGTGAGACTTTCTTCCTCACACTTGATTCTCAACACAACTGTGGTGAAATATTCTCATTTTATTTTATATTTTATTTTTAAATGGTTAAAACTAGTGCTTTGTTAAAATCAAAATTAAAAAATATATATAATTTCACCACAGTTGAATTTCCCAAATGTGGTAAAATGTATTACTCTTATTCAAGAAATAGAGTTTATCTTATCATGTATCTTCAGTTTCCATTGCCTTGTAAGAATCTCTTTCAGTGCGTACGAAAACTACTTTGAACCCTAACAAATTTATTATCTCCATTAACAAAGAGAACCATAAACGTGTATCATCTCCAACTCTATCATCACTGTGTCATCTCTATTTCTCCAACATCGTATCTTTTTAACCCAGTTCTTTAACAAACATGGTTGAACTCCATAATATTGCTTCAAGTTGTACAAAGCAACAAAATACAAAGAAAAAACTCGAAGGAGGAGCACAAACGATACTTGCAAGAAGGAAAGACGAAAGTAATACAATATTTATCTATGTGACTCCTTCATTACGTTTCTGGTACGTGAAATATCTCTACCATACATGTATTAGACGTCGACAACTTATCTAGATGAGGGTGAATAGATCCATAAAGTAAAGATACATTTTAAAAATTATGTTTTAAAAGCGAATGAAAAACAATGGCAAGCAGAAGTTTTAGCCTAGATCAAACAAGTCGTCTAAACTGAACCGATTATTGGAAACTTAGATATGTGTAATATACCGAATGTAATACAACACAATAATAAGAACTAATACAATAATTTCTCAATAAATCATTTTACTATGATCACAACGTTAACCTATTTCCAATGAAATTATTGATAAAATAAAACCTAGCAAATTATCAAACACTTGGTGTCTAATCGATTTTTCAGATTTTCCTTTTGACTTTGTTGATATGAAATACCATTTATAATCTAATTGATTGTAATGTAATCAACAAAACAATTTCAAGTTCAACAATAAAAATATTTGTCTATACGTATGATTACACGATAAATGAATTTAACAATTTTCTATAGAAAGTAAATGAGAGAGAGAGAGGACACAAGGATTTGTTTCCTCGCAATGGCTACACAAGCCTCCAATTCCAAATGGAATTGAGATATCAATATTACTTTGCAAAAAGTTGATTACAAGATAAATGTCGCAATACAACCCTACAAACCAAATGTTTGATGTTGATTCTAACTCTTTCTCCTCCCTTAATCTTGAACTCGACCAAATATCCCGATAACACCAATTGAACCCCCGTTATTCAAAGCTTTCATTCCATCGAATCCAATTGTGTATTATTATGTAAAGTATTTTATACCCATAGTTTGGTTGAGAATCAAATCCATGACCTAGCAACATTTCACTAAGGTCGATAGTCTTGACCGTGGTGTAATATGGCGCGCTATATAGTTTCACACCACAACCACTAGTCCATAGTAAAAAGTATCATACTTATTGTCACACTCTTAGTTACCACAGACCATCACCCGTGATGCAATCATTATTTCAAATGGGGTGAAATGTACTTTAGTAGTGCTTATATTAGAAAATTTAATCTTTAATGCACCATCACATAAAAAAATACTTTTAATCATGTCTTGTATTAAGAAATATTTTTTAATATATTCTTGTAATAATTTCTCAAAAATAAAATTTCTCTCAATAACTTTCTATGCCTTCTCTATAACAATTCAACTTCTCTGGTCTCTTCTCCTTAAATGCAATGACCATTGATGTTGCTTTTGGTTTTGGAGGCACGACGCCCCTCAAGTTGCTTCACCATTAACCTCCACAAAGGTTGCAGAGTTGTTGGAGTTGTATAGACGATCTCTTTCTTAATCCATATTTGTTTTTGACTACATTTTAAGATCATTGTCAAGCGATGGTTCAATCCAAGAATGGATGTTCTTTATTTTCTACTCATCGGCGATGGCGGTCTTCCAATTTTTGCTCGCTGACAGTCAGGTTTCAATGACTATTTGCCTCGTTGGTTTTTTTTGCCCGTTGACGATTTGATTTTGTTTTTAGAAAAAAAGATGGATGCATTATTTGTTTGCTTTGTGTACCATATATCTATTTATTTGGTTCATGTTTTGATTCAGATTATTTTCTAGGTTTGAGTTGTCCCTTGGATCTATATGTTATTATTGTTCCTTAATTTGGATCAAATATTATTGATTGATATAAGACTCTTGGGTACAAATGAATGTTGTTGTTAGTTGTTATTGTCGTGTTTCAATACTATGGGTTGTTTATGTGTGGAATTGTTTTTGTGTTATTTATATTTCGATACAATAGTTTCATTCTTTATTCTCAAAGATGTAGACCCAATTCTCATCTATTCACAAACATATTTCTTTTTGCAATTCGGTTTCCCGCCTATACGTGAGTTCGTTGGATTGTATTTGTAGTGTATTTTTAATAAGTATTTAGATCTAGATTTGTATTATTTACCTTTTAGGGTTGCTCGTATTGCCTTTTAGTTGTATATTTTTATTGGATTAGAGATTTTTTGACCCCGATCTTTTCTGATGAACTCTTTTTATTTTAATCTAATTATGGATGTTGCAAGATAAGCTCACTATTTACATTGCATTTGCTTGATAAAAAAAACTTCATTTTTTTTAAATATTTCATGCATTTTACACATTAAATATTTATTTATATTTAAAACACTCTCGTAATAGGAGTTAAGAATAAAACTAATAACTTGATAAATCTTCGGATTAAATACAAATCAATTAAATTAATATTTTTGATTTTCTTAAGTTAATTTAATTGGTAGATATGTGAAATTTGATTGTAGGATGCATGTTCGATCTCGTGACATCCCACTCGAACATCTTTAACCGTGTGTTCAAATAAATTAAATTTAACATTTGTTTCACATGATTTAATATCAATGACCCGTATTCAAACCAAAATCATAAATTTTATTGATATATATTTTAATTATTATATATTATCGCTGTCTTTTTAATTAGCATATGTCATTTGTTTAAAATGCTTAAAAATATTAATAAATGATTTTTAAAAATATGTATAATTTTTTAATAAACATAAAATATACATCATAACTTTTAGTTTTAATGGTTTCGATTTTAATAAAAAAATTTACATCATTTAAAAATTATTGTCAATATTTCTACACAATTTTTATATGAAAACTTACAATCACCTCACTACTAAAAAATTGAATTTAGAGAGGGTATAATTTAGTCACAAAATCACTTAAATTTCATCACAAAAAGATTTACCGATGGATTTTACGACAGACAAATATCTATATCGAATTTCAATGTCCCAAATAATTTATGAAATTTTTTATATTTCGTCATTAATAGTTACTGACGGATTTTACGACTGGCCTGTTTAAGTATTTTTCTAGTTTATTTATAAGAAATATAATAATATATATTTTTTAAATATAATTATTTAATAAGAGTTATATATATATATATATATATATATATATATATATATATATATATATATATATATATATATATATATATATATATATATAAATTATGAAAATATATAAGAATAAAATAATATTATCATATTTTATTATTTTGAAAACTTATTTATGATTAAAGCAAGTAAATTCTTAATTTCAAGTATTTTTTCTTGAAGACAAGAATATTTTCAAGTTTTGGATTGGGATGAAAGTCGACCACACTATGTTTTTTTAGTATTTAATTTTGCTATTTCTATGGACTTTTATAGAGTATGAATGTATTACTTTTTTGTAGGGGTTTTATTAAAGATTATGAAGATTCATGGAAAAGATAAAACTAATTTAAAATTATTCTAACTAGAAATTTTTTATAGTATTTTATTATGAAAGTTACAAAGACGGAGTAAAGAGAGAACTAACACACAAGAAATGAAAGAAATTCAAAGAAAAATTACAAGAGATAGTGAATAGCTCGTGCTTGCATAAGATATTGACACTATCAAGTTTCAAACAACCAATGTTGCACTTTTAACTGTGAATAAGTGTGATTCAAACATTATGCCAAATTTCCTAAACAAATGAATCAAGCAATCTGGATTCAATGAAGTACTAACACAACACGATATTTTGTTTTCATAATTTTTGGTTTAAAACATATTTAGTCATTAGGGTTCCAAATTCTTAAGTTGTTTATCCGTTACTAAGTAAAAAAATGTAATCTTTCTATATTGTCTATATAATGAACTTCTCTTTTATGAATTAGATGATTTTATTTGAATATATTAATTTCTCCCGTCTATGGAATTGAAAAAAAAATGATTTAGGTGGAAATGAGACCTAAAAGAAAATTTGTACATCATATTAATAAAACTATGGGACCGTTATGATTGCACGAGCCTATACATGAATAGTCTTGGAGATTTGTTTAGTTTTAACCACTATAAATTCTTTTTTTAGTTGAAGTTAGATTCCCCATTATACAAGAAGCCACCTCATATGAAGCACGTTTCTTGACGATCAATTTGTTGTGTTACCATATTTTTTAAAATAGCGTTCTTATTTACGTGCTATAAAACCTTAGTCTTCTACAATTATATTCTCTCAATATTTAGGGTTTTTTTAAATCAGAGTGGGTTAATTGACGATCATTTATTTGGGTAAATAATATTTTATGAATAGTCATAGTTAAAACAAATTCATATAGTTTTAGTCAGGATTTCTCATAGGTACGGGTAGATGATTCATCGGAGGAATTTAGTTGTCATTATCAATATTTTAGTTTATAATTAGTCCATCTCACTAGTTTTATACTTAGTCACAACCAAGTCAATTGTGCTATGCGTACCCCATTACGATTACAACTCTCACATTAAAATCACAAGTAGATTCATCTTGACCTTGTACAAGTTAATACAATCTATGATAACTTACTTACCACTTGAAACAAAACCATAACATAAAGGATAATTTGTTAGAGGAAGTTAATAGTAGGAGCATTGATATAAAGTTGAGGAACAAGTACCTTGTGAGAGACACATCACTTGTCCACCAAAAACCTTAAGGTGATAGGTGAGTGAGTTCTCCCATTTATATATGCTTAAGCCTCCACTTGTGTATGCTTAAGTCTCCACATTTCTATCCAATGTGGGACTATTTTCCCACTTACTCACACTTGCATATTATTCCAACACTCCCCCTCAAGTGTGAGTCCACAATACTCCCCCAATTGTACCGCCGTTGACACTTTGCAACGGAACACCTCTATTTGGGTGTTTCGATACTAATCCGGTCTCTTTCTCGAACCAAAGGCTCTGATACCATGTTAGAGAGAGTTACTCGGAGCATTGATATATAGTGTAAGAATAAGCACCTTTGTGATAGACACGCCACTTGTCCACCTAAAACCTTAAGGTGATAGGTGAGTGGGTTCTCCCACTTAATATGCTTAAGTCTCCACATTCATATCATCCAATGTGGGACTATTTTCCCACTTGCTCACACTTGCATATTATTCCAACATAATCAAGTTGAATGGAATACTTAATACTCTTAACAAGTTCATTTCGAGATCCACCCATCTCACACTATTCTCTACAAGCTTCTAAGAAAGGAAGTAAATTTGACTAGATGCTATAATGAGAGAAATCCTTCACCCAACTAAAGATCACTCTCTCACGGTCTTTATCTTGCCATCTCTGCCAAAGAGGTAAGTGCAATCCTTCTTAGAGAGGTGGGCACTAATCAAAAATCGGGGTACTTCATCTTCATGAATCTAGCAGGTCTGGGAGACGCGCTACCACAACATTGAAAAAATTTCATTGACCTTGATGGCATCATCAATAAAGTTGCGACTCTAATTTTTTGGCACACTCGATATCGGTCCAAACAGATCAACCATCGACGTAGGTCTTATACATACCAGAGTTGATAGGGAAAACAACTAAGTGGTCGATTGAGATTTCTGAGTTTAACATCTATTTCATGAAGGCCTTTAAGGCCCATATGTGTGTTAATTTTATCGCAGAGACATCACCAACAAAAATTTGGATCCATCAATGAAATGGACTGTCTTCACGAATGGGTCATCTAACAATACAGAAAATGGAATCTGACTTATTACAAGAGAAATAAAAGGCTCATAATAGAATTTTCCTTACGTTTCAAGTTTACCACAACAAATAACTAGATTAAATTTGAATCTTAATCTTCAAAATCACCCTAGCGTGGACATATGAGTGTAAGAATTTTGATAACGAACTTAATCTCAAAACCTAATTTTCGAAGTCAAGGGAGAAGCACAAGCCAAAGATTAATTATTGTAGAAGTACATATATGTAGTGTAGGACAAGTTGGTTTCGTTTAAGGCGTATGAAATCGTGCATGTGCCAAGGGAGCAAAACACGAGGAAGGGTGTCCTATCCAAGTTGGAAAGCAAGAGAAGGGAAGATACTAAGCGTTCTTTCATCTAAGAAACACTTGAAAATATTCTCTTTTCATGTCATACATTGTGATTTTTGTAACATCAGACACCTCAGAGCCATCATGGATTGCGTTGATCATGTCATACCTTGAGAACATAGTATTACCAACATATCCCATCATGGATTGCATTGATCATGTAATACATTGAGAACATAATGTTACCAACATATCCAACTGAGGCCATTTTAGTCAAAAGAAGAACATGATCATACTCAACCATAGGGGGGAAGTTGTACATAAAAGGTTTGTCGACCCTTATTAAAATGTTTGGAGAATGAGAAAGTTGAATATACCCTGACCAAAGTCCATAAAAGCATATTTGAGAAAAAAGAGTGACAAGAAATAAGTACAAGGTATCGTTACTCTTCATTTACTAAATCAAAACCAGGTAGTTAATCTTTGCAGGTAGTAAAGAATTACACTTTCCTAGGCTATAGGGTAATACAATATTTTTGGTGCAATATAGGCAAACAAATATGTTTGCATCAATACAAAAAGGAACAAAAAAGGAAACCAAAGAGATCAGAGCACATCCTAAAGAGACTAGATTCCTATCTACGACTTCCTGTTCTGGATAGTTTTTCTCTATCGATATTTTCACTTCATAATGAAGAAGCTTCATGTAATTCAGGTCATTGTAGAAAGAAGCCTCCATAACTTGGCTACCAACATGAACAACTTTTACATACACATTAGTCCAGTTAATATCTCTACCTTAGATCCCTTCAACATTCCCTTTACCTTTTCCATTTCTTCCTATAATTACTTTTAGGAAGCCTTTATATCCCCTACAATCTACAATATAAGAAAACTAACACTTGTGGAAATTCTCAGTTTATCCTTTTTGATCAATAGAGTGCCACGTGGATGCCTTCACCAATTCCCATTCCTTTTGATTCTATACTATCTTTTGATTAGATTTTATTATTATTTTATTATTCTGATTATTTTATTTAGAAGTTTAATTAATATTTTTTTCAAATTTACAAACCTCTCTTTCTCCTTCAAATATCTTCTCTCTCTCATCAATGTTTTTCATATTTGTCGATAAGATCAAAATTGTCTTTAAGTATATGTTTTAATGGTTTTTTTTTTCTTTTCAGGTTGTAAATCTAAGAAATATGTGAATTATTTTGGGGTTCAATTTTTTTAGATACAAAGATCTCTATAGGAAATGGCCTTTAAGTGTAAGTTGTAATGTTTTTTTGTGGTTGTAGATTTGAGAAATCTGTGGATTATTTTGGGTTTCAGATTTTTTTTGGGTATAAACATCAATACAAAGATAAATATTATATTTAATTGTAAGTTTTAACGATTTTTGTCTTATCAGGTTGTAGATCTAACAAATATGTGGATTATTTAGGGTATAATTTTTTCCAGGTATAAAAATTTATACAAAGACGATAATTAGCTTTAAATGCGTTTTTTTTTGTCTATTCAAGTTGTATATTAAAGAAATCTGTGAATTTTTTGGTTTCAGATTTTTTTCAAGTATAAAGATTTATACAAAGACGAAAATTGGCTTTAAGTGTTAGTTTTAACTTTTTATTTTGTCTTTTCAGATTTAAGTTCTAAAGGATTATTTTGGTTTTATATTTTTTTCAGACATAAATTATTTCTCTGTCACTGAACTCTAAAATCTGTATTAAAATATCTCGTAATGCACAAAGTCTAAAATTTATATTATTTTGCTTACAGTTGTTGAAAAAGAAAATAAATGAAAAACCAAATCTTGCATATGAGATAGAGAAAATGAAAGTTTAATAGAGAACTCATAGAAAGAAAGGTACGGGAATGAGGGAAAAAACAAAACAACACATCTGATAAAGGATTCTTATTGAGAGGAGAAACATTGAAGGTAATCTTGTTGTTCTTTATATTTATATATCAAGATATTTGTTTGGTGTCAATAATATTTTTTTTCTTTATGTAAAATTGTACATTTTTGTATAATTTGTGTTAACATACAAAATATGTTGGATGTTCTCATTTTTAAGAATTTTATGTATCATAGTGGGTCCAATGGATTAAAGATTGAAAATGTGGACATTGAAGATTTAAGGGAGTATGACATTGAGAAAGAGAAATGATGATGAAATACTGTAGGGGATTAGATAAATAGTAGATTTGAAAAATTTGATTTGTAGAAAAGAGAAATAGAAATACATCATATGATATATTATAATAAAAACAAATGATGATCTTGCATAAAAATATCAATTAATTTATTGTGATATACAACTTGGCATGGAGATATTTAAATATGTAAATATTTCTATTTAATATTCAATTCTGCATTTTGGATTATATATTTTGCCGTTGATGTATTTAAAATGATTTAATGCAGTTAAGAATGCACTGGTGTAAGGAATTTGTTTTTAAACATTATTTTATACTTAGTTTATTATTTTGGTGAAAGGAATCATGTATTTAAATGTCAATTAATATCTTCACCTTCTTATCATATTTAAATGAAAAATAATACTAAATATTTTCCTTTTTTAGTAAACAATATAATTTAGAATATTTGTTTTTGGATCATATATTTACTTTTTAGAAATATCGAATTTGAGAATAAGAAAATATAAGAAAAGGGAAGAAATAAAAAGACAAAAGCTTTATTTCTAAAATTTAACTTTTAAATTTGAATTTGAATAAAAAGTTTAAAGAGTATATTCATGGAGTAGTATATTATCATATCTATAAGGTGATTACATTGTCAAGGTCTATTTTTTTTTTGTCTCCCTAATTTATTTTAACCTAATTTCATACTAGAGGATATATTTTACCGTTGAGGTATTAAAAGTTATTTTAAACACTTAAGACTAAATATAGCTAATAATTTAAATTTTGTTTTTTTAATATTATTTAAAACATTATTATTATTTTGGTGTAAGGAATCCTCTATATAAAATAAAATATTAATTGTAGTATCTTCTGCACCATAATTTTGTACGTATTAAATTTTATAATTATGGTAAAATTTAATATTATTTTATTCTATTTAAATAAGAGTATAATTTTTGCGTAATTAACATAAATATAATAAAATATATCATTTATACAATATTTTTATTATAATAGTTATTAGTTTTAATCAATATTTTAAAAAAAATCAATGTCTTAAAACTTTTTGTTAGTCTAAAATTTGATTGACTATTGACTTTATGTAATCTGTCATCAGTATGTAACAAATTTTAACTATTTTTTTGCACGACATAAATCTTTTTCAAATATTGATACAAAAGTGTAATATTTATTTTTATAAACAGAAAATATAAGGTTGATAGAGATATTTTTATATAAGGGAACAAATTTATTAATGATATAAGGTGAATTAATATCTACTCAATCATCTAAATAAATGAGAAAAATGTAATATTGATACAAATATTTTTATAAATGAGAAAATTTGTATTAGTGATTATAAAAATTGTAAACGGGAAAAATAATATTTTTGATAGAGATATTTTTATAAATGAAAAAATTGTATTGTGAAAGTAAATATTTTTATAAATAAGAAAAAATGTATTCTAGATTAAAAAAAATTATAAATGAAAAAATGTGAATGGAAAAAGTTTACAATGTAAACTAACAAACAAAACAAAAGTGTAATAAATATTTATATCAACAATACAATTTTTATACTAACAATTTTGTTTGTTGATATAAATATTTTTAAAAAAGAAAAAAAGTTTATAAACAAACAAAATTGTATTGTTGATATAAATATTTTTAAATATAGAAAAAAAGTTGATATTAATAAAAATATTTTATAAATGGGAAAAACAAAATTTTGGTATAAATATTTTTTATAAATGAAAAAAAATTTATTATTGATACACATATTTTTATAAATGAAAAAAATGTATTTTTTCTATTAATATTTTTAAATCAACGCGAGCGCACGGATAACACATAAGTACACGTGTAAACGCACAAATATGCAAATTAAAATCTGTGAGAACGAACGGGTGACATAGCAGTACTCATGCGAATGTATGGGTATCTAAATCAAAATTTATGCGAATGCATGGGTATTTATAAATTCATTGGCTGATATTTTATATCTATCTTTCATTTATAACCGTTTATATGAGAAATGTTAAAATTACGAAAATATTTTGCAAGAAAGTGAAGAAAATGAATTGGCATGTTGTGATTAGAGGAACTTGTCTAATAATCGCCCACCCATGAATTGTTATAACTCCATAATTGCTACAAAACCAATTCACTCATGTAAAGTAATATTAATGAGTGGTCATGATCATTCGTGCATTTCTTGTGCACTTTCGTCGTAACAAATAGCATTGCTTAATTTATATTAATCAAATTCTCCTGATTTTAACTTCAACAATGTTTTAATTTTTTCTAATTTTATTTTTTTTACAATTACTATAAATTCTAATTTATTCTTTTTCATGTGACATAAAGTTTTACAATTTCATTTTAAAGTTTTATATATTTTTTTTACAGCTTTATTTTTAATTTTTCAATTTTAACTAGACACAATGCAACTTTAATTCATAAAGAATCTAAATTTTACTAATAACCAATCTCATTTATACTTTAGATACATTTTTTATTTCTATAAAAATAAATCATTTAGAACAAATGCACGTATCGGAACTCGTGCGAACGCACGGAATTGTTAATAGTTTTAGTAGAAGTGCTAAAGTACTAGATCACAATAACTAAAGCACTCCGGTACTAGATAAAGACATCTGGACATCGCCTAAGGCCTAATCCTTCTTATTCACTAGTTTCCAAGATACTTCGCCATTGTATCTTAGATGAATGGGGTTGTACTTCTCCACCACTTTTGATATTTTATAGAGCCAAGACATCTAATTTTCTAACAACACCAAAATATGGCACAATGGTCCGCAGTGTAAATGATAATACATCTCTTCTATTGCCTCTCAGTGACTCGATTCGGTTAAACGAGCAAAATATGTGTAATCCTTTCTAAGAGGATAGCCTAGACATCTTTCAACTCCTTGGAACCAAGAGTAAAAAGAAACAATTTCATTATGTACAATGGCATGTTACTTTTAGTTCTGCTAATAACTAACTTTCCCGAATTAGGCACTTCAAACTCGGTTCTCTTTTGAGGAGGTTCATAAAAAACTGACCTTTTCTCCTCATGTCGCCTAAGTATGTCAATAAAGGAGATAAATATATGTCTTCCCTATTGGTCAAATTTCAATACATTTGGGTATTGTTTGCTCCATAATTCACATGTCAAGTTTATGAATGTAATTTTCAAATTTCTAAATGAGTCTATGATGGTTCCAATTATGTAATAGCTACTAGTTATTGTACAAATGTAGAATCACTTGGTGAAAATAAACAGCAAGGGATATGAAAATCAAACACATCATAAGGTTGCATTTGAAGGAGTGTTTTTAAAGAGTAAAAATTACATAGTTGCATGCATATAAAAAATGGAAAAAACTAAATATGATAGCTCATATCATTTCTCTTGATGCCACTACAATAGGACTTCTAACAGTGCGTGTTCCACCATCTTCAATCCAAACAAGATCCCCAAATGAAACATTTTCCTTCTTGTACATGACATACTTTATCACAATGTAGAAACTTTGTTTCTCATTTCTATAACTGAAACTTAATATATCAGGTGACACTTTTACCAAACAGCCTTTTGGATTTGTCACTTTAGCTCTATATGTAGCAGCACCGTCACCGACATTGGTAACCGTCCTCTTAAATTTGCGAACTGTTGATCTTGTTTTGCTGCTGTAAAAATCTATAAATGAAGGGTAATTAAGATCCAAAGAAGGGTTTTCACAATCATAAGAACTTGATCTTGTAATTGTTAGAATTTGATTCTTTGTGAACTTCAAACCACAAAGGAAATTAACATAGTCCTGTGGAGTAACATCATATATCAAACCTGGATTCATTGCTCTATTAGGATCAATCTCACCCGCACCAATAGCGAGAGGTGAAGCATGTTGAGAAGGGTAAGCACTATCCCTTATTGGATTTTGTGTATTATCAAAAGGATTAGCAGTGGTTATTAATGCAGATCTTATAGCACCAGCACTCCATTGTGGATGCGCAGATTTCAGAAGAGCAGCAACGCCAGAAGCATGAGGACAAGCCATGGATGTTCCTGTCATGAAATTGTAGTCACTTGATAAGAACACATTTGTGCCGATTCTAGCTGATGGTTTATTAGGGACATAAGCAGCAAGAACTCTAGAGCCGGAGCCATTATGTCAGGCTTCAAAATCCAAGGAAAGCTATGTGAAGGACCTCTTGAAGAGTAATGTGCTGCAACTGGTGCAGGCTTTATTCCTACATATGTTTGTTGAAACCTAATGCTTGCCGTAGGATTTTGTGTCGTTTTGCATAGTTGATCACAGATTTTGCATCTTTTGGGGTGATTACAATAATTGGAGAGTACAAATGTCTTGAATCAATTAGATCAGGATTATCAGAGACACAAACTGCCCCTAACACTCCTGTTTCTGCAATGACATTGATTTGTTCAGACACTGATTTTGAGTTTGACATTGATTCATCATCACAAAGAATGATGATTTGTTTGTTAACTCGAGATAAAAGCCTCATTGACTTGCATGATGATAAATTTCTATTGTAAACAAGTGGAAGATTTTCAACAAGAGTAGCATTTGATGCAAACAAAGTCCAACCAATAATGCTTTTACCATTTCCCAAAACAAGAGTTCCAAAAGTTCTGTCAATTGTTCCTGCAGCTACTGTAATGAGCCAAGGGATACCATTGTGCAATGTTCCAAGATTAGGTCCTAAATTACCTGCAGAAGATGAAACAACAATCCCTTTCTCCATAGCTGCAAATGAAGCTATTGCAATAGGATCTTCGTAGAGTGGAACATCATCGAATCCCATGGAAGCTGAAATCACGTCTACACCATCAACAATTGCTTGATCCATTCCAGCTAAAACATCAGAAGCTAAAAGTCCTTCTTCCCAATTGACTTTATAAATAGCAAGCCTAGCTTTTGGTGCAATGCCTCTTGCTACTCCTTTAGCATAGCCAAAATAAGAAGCTCCATTAACATAGTTACCTGCAACAGTTGATGATGTGTGAGTTCCATGTCCTACACTGTCTCTAGCCGAGTTCATGATGATTGTAACATTTGGATTTGAAGCAATCACTCCTTTGTTGAAATATCTAGCACCAATCAATTTGAAATTGCACATGGATGCATTGAATTCCTCGCCAGCTTCACATGCTCCTTTCCATTTGCTTGGAATTTTCTTTGTCATACCATCATCTTTGAAGCTTTGACTCTCAGGCCACACACCAGAATCAATAACACCAACAATTACATCCTCACCGAAATTCGAAGTATGCCATAGCCCACTAGGAGAATCTAAGGAGAGAAATTCAAAGGTATGTGTTGTGTCAAGGGTGGCTGTTCTGTCTTGATATGCTGATACAAAGCCATCAATGTTGTTTAGAGTCTCTAACTCATTTGAAGATAACACTGCACTAAAGCCATACATGGCATTATCATAGGCGTACACTAGTTTCTTCTGTGATTGCTTGGATGATTGTTGATCATGATCGTGACCGTGATCGTGATCGTGATCGTGATCGTGATCGTGATCATGATTGTGATCATGATCGTGATTGTGATCATGGTCGTGATCGTGATCATGGTCGTGATTGTGATCATGATCGTGATCGTGATCATCAAGTAGTAGTGTTTTTGATTTTATGGAATGAACGGTGGATTGAAACCAATCATGATGAGTTGTGAAAACTTGAGGAAAGATGGATTTGTTCATATGGATTATGTATGTGGAAGTCTCAGCATTGCTGAGAAAGGTTAATAGAAACCAAGGAGTAATGAGCAGAAATGAAGACACAAAGTTAGGCTCCATTGATTGTTTTTGCAACTAAACTAAGATATGTTTTGTTTTGTCTCTTGATTCCACTGATTTTATGACTATAAAGAGTTTGTAGAAAGAGTATTAATGATGTTGAGATTCATAAATTTATTAAGAAAATTGAAGATACGATATCAATTCTAAATGATTGGACAGAAGTTTTCTTGCAAAACAAGTAATTAAGAAGTAATTTATTTTCTTTTCATATTATTACATACGTCGACATGTCTGCGTCTCCATCTGTAACTCACTTGCTATTACAAACCACTTTTGAATGTGTAGTAATGCCCTCTTCAAAGTACATCAAAACCAAAATATAATAGGAGATATTTTTGGAATGATAAAAAGTGTATTTTTTTAAGGTAGACTTTTGGAGTGCACATAGAGGAGGAAAAAAGTCCCATATAATATCGCAAAGGCTACTGTAAAATCCCATTGTGAACCACCATATCATAATAGTATATGTTATATCCTGCTTAGTGACAAAAGAGATTAATAGATACGTTAAGGGATAAACTTAATGTTTGTGCTGAATTGCTTCTATATGCAAGTCAAAAGGTATCGAACAGATGGGGATATCAATAACTAACTTGAAAGTTATGTTAGAGATGGACTAATCTTTTGAATCTTGAGGAGTCAATTGATATCATATGATTATGAGTTTTTGGTTAATGGAATAGCCATAATAAGGATGATACTATTTTATTATTCTTTGAGTACTAAAAAGAAAATTTATATTTCTTTTTAATCAAATATTTATCAGAAGTCAAAAGAACTTTTTTTTTCATCTCTCAACAATCATATCGTGTTATTCTTATTATGTACTTATCAAAATAGTCATACATTATTTAAAATTTAGGCTATAGAAAATTATATACAACAATTATACTCTTTAGCCTCATCGAGATATATTTTCTAAAGGACAATACCTCGTAGTCACTGTGACGCGGTCTTGAAATTGATCGAAATATTGATCTCTTTTGTGGAAAAGGAAGACCCACATGCTCAAGGTTCGCCCATGTACCTTATCCTTGATTTCCAAGTAATGTGAAATTATATTGGTCGACCATGAACACATCTATTTCGTTATGGAACCAGATACGAGTATAGAAAATACAGTGATGGTGGATCCTAGCTTATGATGCAATCGAGTGGGAGGACATGCAAGGTTATGACTCCAAGCTCAAGTCAGTATGTAAGAAAGAATAGTGAAATAAAATTGAATTTAAAACTTGTTGCCTCAATTTTGCTTATTATATATATGAAATAAAATGCTCTTTCGTACATGTTTGAGGTATTTTTGTAGGATTGTAAGTACATAGCTCTAGATCTTTGCGAACTTACGAGGTCTTCACTCGAAGTTAGTCGGATTTCATTGGGATCATTCCTAGTCAAACGTCGGTTTATGTTCTCCCAACCAGATAAAAAATTGGTCAGAGGTACACGTCTGATAAAACCACCACAACATCTGAAGTGGCTACCTTCCAGATGGGGAGGGTCGTGATTTCCTCTGGGGAACAGATTTTTGTGATTGGACGTGTAAAACGTCTCTGACATGACTCTGAACTTTAGGTGAAGAGGTGATTGCTTTAGTCGGACGTGCAAAGTGTCTCCGACGACACCCTTGATTTTAGGTAGGAAATTAATTGCTTTAGTCATATGGAATCAACATCCTATTGAGTTTCCCTGTAAGAGAATCAACATTCATCACCATGGAAACACGTTATCCCTGATAACTTTAGAGAACTTGGTGTATTAGTTGTGTCATATTTAGGCTAGTGCTGATAGTGGCTAGTTCTCCCTACAGATTGTGATATTTAAGCTTGACGTGCACTGATAAAGCAACATCATTCAGCATGGATGCAAAGGGTCTTTCCAAGATGATGTGTAAACACTCTTGCAAGGAACAACAATAAATTGATCATTTACCACCTAAATCTCCTTTCCATAAACTACGTAAACCATCAGCTCTACTTATCCCTAGGGATGAGTAGTGGTTCCATTAAACGCTTGGAGATCAGGCTCTTAGGATGTCAAGAGACTTCTTTGGTCCAACCCATCTTCCCAAAGAACTCCAAGTACACGATATCGCAAAAGATTTTTCCATAAAGAGGTTCTAAGACACGTTAAATTACCCAAATCGTAGTGATGATTAAGAGGGGGAAATCTCGTTAGGAACACCTTCTACCTTCTTGGATTATGTCGGATTAGGCCGGACATAGAAATTTTCCAAAGTACTTCCATTTTTGTGGTGGATGAACATCATTTTTGCGATCTTCCTCTTGATGGTTCCTTTGGAGGGGAGGTTTTCCTAGGGTGCTCCTTCGGTTATGGCATTTATGTAAGGGTGTTGGCCTTTGCTTGCCTCCTTGCTTTCTCTGCTTGTTCTGGCCTCTACGATATTCGAGGGAGAGTTACCCTCAGGCCATTCTTTTATATTCCCTTGCCCCCTTTACATAACCAGTTAGTTGGTCCCTCTTAATCAACCCTTTGATGACGTCCTTCAGCTGGATGCAATCGTCAGTACTGTGGTCATGGATATAGTGGAAACAACAATACTTTGTATTATCCGATTTAGATATCTCTCTGATAAGGTAAGAAAATTAGATTCATCTATTTCAAAACTCGGTATTTGCATAGCCTTGATAAATGAAGTCTTCCTCGATTAGAGTCATCTTGACACAAGTGAGACTCCTTCTTGGTCAGGAAACTGGAGTGAGACTCGATAGAGGGGGGTTCTCAAAATGTATGGTCATCTTCTCCTCTAGGATCATGTAAGATTCAATCATGGTTACCATTTTCAGGAAATATTTTACTTTCATTTTCTCTAACTTTTTCCTGAAGGGGTGGTCTCTTAGAAGGTCATTCTGAAAGATCCAACATTGATGAACTTCTTGGGACCTTTCCACCTCAATGGACACCTGTGTGGATCGGTCTATATAAGACCACAAGCTCTATTTTTTTTCCTTGGAGGACCCCACTTAAGGCGGATTCAGTTACAGGTCCTCACTTTTGTGTTGTGAAATGCGAAGAAAACCTCTCATGAAATTTTCCCAATAAGCGATACTTCCATCGGGGAGACCATCAAACTACAATTGGGTCGGCTCGATTAAGGTTAACGAAAACAACTTGCACTTGGACGCATCGTCGATGCTGAAGTAACTTTGTCGGTCATTTACGAGCTGCACATGCTTATCAAAATCTCCTTTTCTGTTGTATTCTCCCAACTTTGGCGGCTTCTCCATGGAATTTGGGATCTTAATCTCTAGGATTCTTACAGACGATGAGTGCTTCGGTTGCACCTTTCTCGTGCATGTTTTTGCTTGAGTTGGGGAAATATCTTGAATTTCCTAGTTTCCCTAGGGGCTCTGAGTAGGAGTCTGATTGTAACACCGTAATTTTCTCCCTGAATAATTTTAAATAAAAATCATATTAATTTAAAAACTTCACTTAACTAGGATGTTATACTCAACAACAATATAACCTGCTCATTCATAATAATGTGTAACACATGCAATTATTGAATTTATAATCATAATAACGAGTAACAAACATATTCAAGTTTAACTCATATTACTACAGAAAAAACACCAACAAAGTATTTATTCAACATAAAACATGTTATCAAAACAAATTCGTATTATAACGTAATTATAAAGAAAAATGCAACAAAGAGATTATAAAGATCCCTAATAATATAGAATAACAAATAATTGTTCACTCCTCAAGTGTTACATATCATAGCAGATACCGACTCTAATAAAAATAAAGGAAGACTTCATCTTCCACTTAATCCAACGTTGAACTACTCCTAAGTATCTTCACGTTATCCACGTAGAGGCAACATGAAGACAGTAAGGATGAGATATCATAATTATAAAATGAAATATATATATATATATATATATATATATATATATATATATATATATATATATATATATATATATATATATATATATATATATATATATATATATATATATATATATATATATATATATATATAATAAGTGAATAAAGGATTATCACAAGCACAACATACATCCCATATCACACTCATACAATACAACAACACTACACCAATAACATACATAAATAACATGCTAACACATATAGCATACACACATAATCGCAAGCTAACACATATAACATATACAGATAATCGCATGCTAACACATATAACATATACAGATAATCACATGCTAACATATATAGCATGCGTAAATATTCACATGCTAACACATATAGCATACACAGATAATTACATGTTAACACATATGGCATAAACATCCAATTTGTAATGCAATGAGACTAAACAACATCGTTTCAGTGCATGTGGTACCAAGATGTGAACTGTCAAATTCACCGCTCCGATCCCCACCTAGGATCGAAGCTCTTCTAACAGACCTCCATCCAAAATTGTTACCAATGTAAAGCTTCACTTATCCATCACCATAGGAATTAGCTACTCGCACCTAATTCTCACAATGAGTTTGAGGCTCACAACACACAGACCTCTATCCAACACCATGAACACATGAAATATCCTACATACAACAACAACAATAAAAATATGTGTAACACCCTAATTTAACCCCGCATAATTATAATTAAATCAAAGTAATTTAAAACATCAATCATAATTGGATGCTATATTCTTTAAAACATACACGGCTACCTGTAATGTATAAATGATACATAACACTATCATAGACGAACCAATATAAACATCTGTCAAAACATGCAACAACAACATACAACGATATCGCAAGCAGTAACCATGCATTTGTAAACATTCCACAAAACAATATATCGTACATACATATTATGCATACAACACAACACACTATCATGGTATCACAATTCACCAAACATGTTACCGATTCCTCATGTTATAATCAATAATAATAATAATAATAATAATAATAATAATAATAATAATAATAATAATAATAATAATACATCACGACATTACAACAACACAACATCATAGTATCACAATTCACCAAGCATGTTGTTAGATATTATTAATACTATTATTATTATTATTATTATTATTATTATTATTATTATATTGTTTTATTATATATTTGTAAGGGTAGTTTGGTATTTCCTAGCATATTCTATTTATATTATGGTGTAATCCTAATTCTCTAGTTTTTACTCATTTTATTGAAAACCTAAACCAAAGGGTCTTTTTCCTTCTCTATGTTTTTGCATATTCATTATTGTTAAGATGGTATTAAAGAGCTCGGTTTGATTCCGAAAATTAAGGATAGTTAATTTGTTGGAGTCAGTGGCGGAGCCAGAAATATTATAAAGCCTGGGCGAAAAATTAAAGATCGCAAATTCACATTGTATATAATATATAAATACTCATCAATCAAAATAACAGAGACTCGCCATTTTGTCCACAAAAATATAGTTTAAAATAAAAGAGACAAATATAACCTTACAATAGCGGGTTAAATAAAATTACGAGGCAAATGTCCTTTCCGAGACTTTTTTGCGGTGAATGTTCGAATAATATCAATATCATTAAGTGACTTGAATATCTCCCGCTCAGTGTAACATACCATCAAGTCATTGAACCACACATCATTGATCTTATTGCGCAATTTAGACTTGATAATCTTCATTGCTGAAAAAGCTCTTTCAACGGATGCTGTCGACACCGACAATATCAAAGCTAACTCAATAAGTTTATAAACCAATGGAAATACTAAATGTTTCTCAGTTTGAACCATCTTCATAGCCAAACTTTGAACATCTTCACAAGTGGAAAATGAAGCATTTCTTCTCACTTGAAGAACATAAGTCTCAAGTTGATCCCTTATTATTCCTCGGTCATCATCAGAAAAGTCTACACGATAAATATCCGCAAGACGAGCAAGCTTATCAACATTAAACTTGGAGAAAGAGTTCTTGGGATCAAGACATGAAAAACAATTAAGGATAATGTTACTTTCTTCACTAAAGCGATGATCCATCTCCACACATATTTTGTCAATAGCAACATAAAAAATCTCTGCACGGTAATGATGAAGATTAGTGACAGTCCTCCCTTCTACCCTTGAACGACCCCGAACCGGTATTTCATCATCCATATTTGGAACTGGAATACCTTTAGCAACACAAAAATCTTGGACATCAGAAAATAAATTATCCCAACCACTCTCTCTCGTTGTGGCCAATCGAGCTTTGACATCATCAACTAATTCCATGGCAATCACAATATTAAGATCTTTTCTTTGCAAGACATTTGAAAGCTCGTTTGTGATACCAAACAACTTTAACATTAATTTCAAAATGAAAGCAAATTTAAAGCTCTCCATTTTTTCTATCAAACCCGCTGCTTGAGATGGTCCACGTCCATCTTCATCAACCATACTAAGCACCTTTAACACAGAGGGCCACATTTGATCCAAACGAAGCAATGTAGTATGATGTGAACCCCATCTAGTATCCCCGGTCTTGTGAGATTAGATGATTGGTGCAAGCCCTTTCCTCTAGATATCTCACCACTCTCAAGTTTATTTAAAATATCTTGGTGTTGTGCCTCTATCAAAGCATCCCTCCTCTTACAAGATGCACTTGTTGTGGTCACAATCAAGGAGATGTACTCAAAGAAATCATGAATAGATGAGCAACTACTAGTAACAGACACAACAACTAATTGCAAACGGTGAGCATAACAATGAACATAGAAAGCATAAGGATTTTCATCTAGAATTTTTCTTTGCAAACCATTAAATTCACCTCTCATATTTGAAGCTCCATCATATCCTTTCCCTCGTATCCTTGAAATCGATAACGTGTACTTATCAAGAATACCATAAAGAGCATTCTTTAATGACTCAGATGTAGTATCTTTGACATGATGTAGAGAAATAAATCGTTCCACAACATTTCCTTTGTCATTCAAAAACCTAAAATAAATTCAACAAGTTTACTTGGCGGCATAAAAAATAATAGGTCATGAAAATTAAAAAATACAACTACTAACCTCAACATCACCGCCATTTGCTCTTTGACGGATATATCACGTGACTCGTCAATAAGCATGGAGAATTGTCTATCACCAAGCTCTTCCATAATCACCTTGGTAACTTCATGTGCACAACATGTTGCAAGCTCCTTTTGAATGTCACCGCAAGTCATTGTGCAATTTTTTCCACCACGGTCAAAGGCGTCCCTCACTTGTTCATTTTGAGATTTTACCCAATCTACCATCTCTCTAAAATTACCCTTATTTAGAGAAGTAGAGGATTCATCATGGCCACGAAAAGCCATGCCTTGTGCTATGAGATATCTTGAACAATCTAAAGAACAAGTCAAACGAATCTTATCTAATTCTTCTGATTCCTTGGTTGCTTTAGCAAACTTACTTGTCACACTTTGTCTTTGATTATTATAATCATCATAGTGCTTGACACATGAGTTATGCAAACTATTATAACTACCAACGTGGCCTTTCAAGCCTTGAGATGCATGCTTCCAATCTCTATATCCACTTTTAGTGAAGACTTCAAAACCAAAGTGCTCGGCCCTCCCGGGTTTCTTAAAGAGAAAACAATAAAAACAATAAGCTGCATCCTTTATCTCACTGTATTCTAACCATGTATAATTCTTATACCATGATTTACTAAATGATCTTTTAACACTCCCAAATGTAGTACGAGGAAAGCTTGACAAATCTGGTTGCATTGGACCCTTCAATATATATGCCCTCCTCACTTGGTCTTGAATATCCGGAGCATACTCATTAATTTGTTTCCTATGACCTGGATCTCGCACAATCTCATTTGGATTAAACTCATTAACCACATTAGATGGTGGTTCTAATTCGACTTCCGATTGCACAACATTCACATTCTCAATATTTTCTCTAGCAACCAAAAATTTCCTCATCTCTAAACAAAAGATAAAATAATTACAAAATTGTAGTTTCAAAATTTAAAAGAATAATAATCAAATAAAACAAATAAGAATTAACAATGTTCTTCAAATAAATAAAATAAAATTTAAAATAATAAATATCAAACAATCTAAATTCTAATAAATAAATTAGTATTTGTAATTGTATATGGTTAATCAAACAACCTAAACTCTAATAAATAAATAAATAAATCAGTACATGATTAATCAATCAACCTAAACTCTAATAAATAAATTAGAATCAAACATGAAATTAAACAAGACAAATTATTTATATTATATTATATAGAAAGAAAGAGAACACACATTGCATCTACTATTTAATAACCAAATTTATATTACCTGCTATATAGCCTGTAGAAATAATATAGCCTATAGGAATGATGATAGATTGCACAAGGATTAAACAGATAGAAGAACACAGATTGAACAGGATGAAGAAAAGTGAGCAGCGGCAGACAGTTTTTTTTCTCTGTAGGTTTTCCTAATTTTAGGTTTTACCAATTCTAACTTTCACTATTTTTTTTCTTTTAATTTTATTTAATACTAAAAAAAAATTGGGCTAGGTACTAAAAAAAAATTGGGCCAGGTTGAGCCTGGGCATTTGCCCAAGCTGGCCGTAAGGTGTATCCGCCTGTGGTTGGAGTATTGGTTTTACATTATTGAAATTTTATGATGCCATGGTGCTTATCGAAATAATTAGCTTCTAGTTATTTGGAGAGTTTTGTTACTCACTTTATTACTTCATGAATTTGCTTCACGTTATTGTTTCAAGCCTCTGGAAGTTTCGAGAAGTTGTTCCTTTACATCACGACATCACGTCATTGTTTCATGCTTCATGCTGTTACAAGTTTTGAGAAGTTATTCTTTTATATCACGATTATTGTTTCATGCCTTTAGAAGTTTTGAGAAGAATTATTAATTTTGATACATTGATTATTTTTTAAGTTTAATATTTGATATTAATCTTAATTGTGGTGTTTCGGTTATCTCATAGTTGATTATAACGAGTAATGATAAAGATGATTATCTTCAGTCTGTTAGTGTCCAACTCAATGAAGAAAACTATTCTTACTAGAGTTATGTAATGAAAGAAATTTGAAAGGAAAAAGGACGTGGAGTTATGTTGATGGAACCTTTATCAAACCTACAGATAAAAAAGGATGAAGCAAAATATGAAAAAGAGTTGGAAACATGGGATGTTAGTGATTCGAAGATTCTTACTTGGATCAATAATTCTGTTTCTCAGTCAATAGGCGTCCAACTAGCAAAATATGATTCTACTAAGGAGGTTTGAGATTATTTGAAACATTTCTTGCTCAATCTAATTTTGTAAAATGGTATCAGTTGGAGAGTGATATTAGAGCTCTCAAACAGAATAATATGACCATTCAGATATTCTATTTAGTGGTGACTAATTTATGGGATCAATTGACTCTTATGGAATCTTCTGATTTGAAAGTTGTCAAAGCGTACACTGATCAAAGAGAAGAATGATGCTTGGTCCAATTTCTTATGGCACTTAAGGATGATTTTGATGGTCTTCATGGGGGTATTTTGCATCGTAGTCCTCTTTCCAGTGTTGATTCAGTTTTTAATGAATTATTGGCAGAAGAAATCAGACTCAAGTTCCACTCTAATATGATTCCAGATAAAGGAGTTATCTCCACCCCTTCACCTGTTTTTGCTGCTCCAGTTTACAAACGAAAACCTCAAGGTAGAGTTAGGCTTGGTATTGATGAATGTGCCTTTTGCAAGGAGAACGGTCATTAGAAAGCAAAATGTCCTAAATTGTTGAGAGCAAATAATAAAAATTTCAGGAGTCCATCATCCAATGATGTTGTTTTTGCTTTTACTACAATTGGTTTTTGTTCTGATCATGTATATCCATCTGAGACTACTTCTCAAATATATGATATTGTAGAGCGAATCCAAAAGCTTCTTGCGCCTTGGGCATGTGCCATCTCTTCCTCATTTAATAAAGGTTTGAACTCTTCTTTTTTGTAAAATATATCTCCTTCCACATGGATTCTAGACTCTGGAGATTCACATCATATGTCATATAATTCTAAATCACTTTTGTTTTTGAATAATTCACCATTTATGTCAGTTATGACTGTTGATGGTACTCATATGCCATTAGCCGACATTGGTTCTATATTCACACCTAATTTGTAATTTCCAATGTTTATTATATTCCTAACCTCACTTTGAGTCTCACTTCGGTTAGTCAATTATGTGATTCTGGTTACTCAGTTATGTTTTCTTCTACTTCTTGTTGTGTGCAGGCTCCTCATTCAAGGAGGCTGATTGGGAGATGCCATAGACTAGGGATACTATATGTTTTGGATTAGTTGAGATTCCCAGATATCACAGCTTCAACCTCTAGCTCCGCAAAAAATTCATTATCCTCTTTTCATTTGAATTCTTCATCTTCTAGTTTTTAGTTATGGCATTACCGTCTTGGACATGTCTCTTCTTCTAGATTAAAGTATTTGGCTTCTACTGGAGCTTTAGGAAAGTTACAAACCATTTGATATTTTAGATTGTTGTGGTTGTAAACTTACTAAATTTTCAGCTTTACCATTTAGTAAAAGTATTTCTATTTCACATGCACCGTTTGACTTAGTTCTCTCTAATGTATGGGGTCCATCACCGCTTCTTACTAAGGGTGGATCTAGATATTATGTTTTGTTTATTGATGACTATACTCGTTATTGTTGGGTTTATCTTATGAAAAATCATTATGAATTTCTTAACATTTATTGTATGTTTCATGTTGTGGTTAAGATTCAACATAATGTTGCTATAAAGTGCTTCTGTTGTGATTTAGGTGGTGAATATACCTCCAACAAATTATCTAAATTTATTTATTTTGATTGCACAATTTATTAAACATATTTTACTAATACTCCTCAACAGAATAGAGTTGCTGAAAGGAAACACCATCACATTATTGAGACTGCTCGTTCCCTTATGTTGTCTGCTTCGATTCCTAGTGAATTTTGGGGTGAAGCAGTTCTTATGTTGTTAGTCAATTTTTGTCTCTCCTACTATAGTGCATTGGACAGTTGTTCTTCACATATATTTATCTTCAGGGAACCCAGTTTTAGAGTCTTCTATTTCCATCATCGTACACATTGGAGATACGTGCTTATTCTGATGCTGATTGTGCTGGAGACCCCACAGATCCTAAGTCTACCATGGGGTTTTGTATCTTTCTTGGAGACTCTCTTATTTCTTGGAAGAGTAAGAAACAAGATATCGTCTCACGCTCTTCTACAGAAGTTGAGTATCGTGCTATGGCATGCACCACTATTGAAATATTTTGGTTGCATTGATTACTTTCTGATATGGGTTTCATTCTTTCTGAACCAACTCCCATGTATTGTGGTAACAAGAGTGCCATTCAAATTGCCCATAATTCAGTCTTTCATGAACGTACTAAACACATTGAGATTGATTATCACTTCACTCGTCATCATCTTCAGCACGGAACAATTACTTTACCATTTGTCTCCTCCAATTTACAAATTACTGATTTGTTTACGAAGACACATTTCATTAAACGTTTTTTTCTTCATTTTTTGATTGACAAACTCTCGATGCTTCCTACTAATACATCTTAAGTTTGAGGGGAGATGTTAGATATTAATATTATTATTATTATCATTATATCGTTTTATTATATCTTTGTAAGGGTGGTTTGGTATTTCCTAGCATATTCTATTTATACTCTAGTGTAACCCTAATACTCTAGTTTTTGCTTTTTCCTTCTCTATATTTTTGCATATTCACTATTGTTAACACATGTTACCAACTCATCATGTTATAATCAATAACAATAACACAATTTCACAACATTACAACAACACAACATCATGTTATCACATTTCACCAAGCATTTTATCAACTCATCATATTATAATCAATAACAATAACACAATATCACAACATTACAACAACACACCATTATGGTACATCATTAGCGCAATAATACAACTATTCATTAATAGAATATATTCACAATTGACTTCCTAAACATATTATACATAAAAATACTGGGAAAACAATTATCTTATTCATACTATTTTATAGTCATAGGCGAAGCTAGGGCCCGACCAAGGTGGGCACTTGCCCAGGCTCGGGCCCAATAGTTTTTTGAGACCCACTTGTTTAAAACAAAAAGTTAAATAAAACAAAAAGGAAAAGAATTGGGTTTGCGTAAAAACAAAATAGGAGAAACGAAAAACACCCGACTGCGCTTACTCTCCATGTTTATCTATCTATTTTCGTCTCCCTCGTGTCCCCAATAAGAAAGGTTATCTAGATTTAATTTTCTTCTTCAATTTGTTTTCTTCCATTTTTCTAATTTTTATTTTACAATACTCTGTCTTCAATTTTATAAAGGTTCCTTTATTTTCTAGTTTTCTCAAAATTTGATTTTTTTTTTGTTTTCTTATTCGATCTTAATTCTTACACACTCATTTCAATTATTAATTTCTTATTCTTTTGTGGTTTCTTTATTTTCTTTATCTAACTTGATATTTTTTCTTTTGATTTTAAACTTTGCAGAAATTAAAGCTCTAATTCATATTTTCCTTTTTCAGCTAAAGAATTTGAGGATAAGCATGGTAAGTATAGTTTCTATTGATTGATTCCTTTGTGATGCTAATCGAATAGTTTTCAAAAATATTTTGTGAAAATGAAAAACATTTAACTCGATTTTTTATTGATTTTTTGAGGATATGGGGACAAGTTGTGTAAAAATAAAATTACATCATTATACTATATTTTATTATGATTTATGTGACTAGATTTGTTTCATGTCATGTTAACATGTTATTACTGATTTAAGTGTAATATCAATACCTTTTGATTTTGGTTAAATATAATTAGGTGTTTTTATTCAAATTGAGGGTGCAAAATGTTTAAATCCTAGAAAGTATGGTAATATGAATTTTGATAGAGAAGGTAAACTAGTAAATATATTTGATTTTCTTTTTTTTTTCTTTTCCAAATAGTCTTTCAATACTTCAATTTGAGAATGAAAAGTTTACCACTACAATGTTTGATTTCTGTGATTTTTTAATCAATATTGAAGCATGTAAGTTAAACAATAGCTCCATTAAAGTTGACAGTGACCCCTTGTGTGTATCAAACACTATACATGATGCTAGAAAAAGAATCTCTCACTTCTAATTAAAGAAAAACATTATCAATGTTACATTGGTTTGTTGTCTTTAGTGTATTTTTTAATTTGTCACAGAAAACAATATAGTTACCTCGATCAATTTCTAGCTTAGCCAATCTCCTTTTCAAATAGGAGGTACGCCACACAACACGTTATAATGTTTCTTTGTAATGGACTCAAGGTATTTATTCATGTACTACTTTATTACAATATTAATATGGATTGATGCAAGTTTTTCTTTAATACATTTTAATGACAAATATGGATGATGAAATACTAGTTCGGGGTCGTTCAAAGGCAGAACGGAAGACTACCATAAATCTTCATCATTACCGTACAAAGATTTTTATGTAGTTATTGACAAAATATATTTCGAGATGGATCACCACTTTTTCCCAGGATTTATAACTTTTCTAGCTTCGCCACTAGTTATAGTTATATTCACTAGCTTTTCAATGATTCAAACGGTTCTCGATTTGGATTTACAGTTCAAAAGTTATGACATTTTTAGTTTTTCTAAAAAAACAACTTCTCTAAAAAACTAAAAAAAAAACTTAATTTTTAAGTTGGTAATCCATTACCAATAAGTGGTAATCCATTACCAATAAGTGGTAATCCATTACCATAAAATCCATGATGAAAATACTCAATTTTCTTTATTCTAAAGCCCTTTCAAACATGACCCAACATACCCAAACCTCTTATATCAATAATCCAACATTACATATCATTAACACATAATATATGCATCAATTTTCACACAATTCATCTACCCCAATACTTTTATTCAATGATTTCATGATTTTTCATTATACCTAAAACCTTCAAAACCTCAACAATGACATGAACATGAATTGATCCAAAATAGAATTTTATTCAACAATTATCGACACCCATTATCAATCCAACCACCATATCATCATAAACATATAATTTAATCATATTTTTCATCAATCAACATACAAAAATAACAACATTCCAATTTATCAGTGAAACAATCACACAAATAATTTTACACAATCAAGTCACATTCACATACATTGACATAAACCCACAATTCACAATTTCACCCAACATCATCACCAAACATAATTTTATCATTAAGGGTTTAAAACATGAGTAGAATTAGGTTCTGGCGAGTAATTATCCTTATCCACCGATGATTATACAACTCATTAGATAGTTATAACTTCACCCTTACCTTGGATTTCCTATCTTGGCTTCTCTTCTCTTCCACAATGGAAATCTTCTTCAAGTCCTAGCTTCCTCTTCTCTTTCTTTCTCTTTTCTCCAATTCCACGATCCTAACAATGAAACAAAATTATCTAATTCTTCTTATGTCAGTCTTACCCCTTAGACCCTTTTAATGACATTCCACTTATGCTCTCTCTTAACCTCTTAAAATTATCAACAAGCCCTCAATATCTCCACACTAATATTATCTCTATTTTAATTATTATTAATTCTAAATAATCTCAGCTAAATTATTTAAATTAAAATACTTCTAATTATCACATAACTTCAACGATATCCCACAACACATGTTATTCAACAATAATTCACATGTATCCACCAATAAATCACAATTAACCAATTAAATAATTAATTATAATTTTTAGGGTGTTACAATTGTCCCTCACTTAGAATATTTTCGTCCTCGGAAATTTACCTGGTGTAAAAATTTTATATATGACTCTCACATCCTTCTCTCCAACTCTCATGTCATATTTGGCAGCAATTCGAATAACACTAATCAACATTCCATATCGTTTACCATAATAATCCAAAAAGACGCAATGTTATAGAGTTATGAACACACATGTTCATTTTAATCATTGTCCCATCACCCTATAATATATGATCTATCACTTTATAATCTCTTTCACTCTTGAACCAAACACAGCGAGATTGTTACCATCACCATAGGTAATGCTTCTCTAATTTCCCTTTATAAGAACGAGTTATTCGTCCTCGAACTCTTTCCATAGGAAACGAGGCAAGAATATAGTTTAAGAATGTAGAGTTCTATGACATAAACACCATCTATATCATTTCATTACACAACAACATGGTCATAAGCACATCAACATAACCATAATATCTACAACATTGACACACAATATTAGTACCACAATGCAACGATCCACCAATTGAACATGCAAATCAATACATCTATTGACATGGAAGAAACACTCATAATATATAAACTTTTCACCTATCACTTCCATTCTGTAATTTTAAATGGTTTGTATTAGTCCTGCAAGCTTCTAATTATTAACCCTTGACTCCTAATAAGTCACACATGCATAACAAACTGGGCCACATCATGTTTCATCTATGCCACTTTAATCATCTACCTTAAGGTCATTGTCCTCATTTTGATTTCCATCAACCATCAGATCTACAAGTTTCACATCTAGCTTCTAACTCTCTTTAACATCCGCCAAAAAATCATTATTCGCCTTTGATATCCTCAACCTTTCACTTTGTGGCGTTAACTCACATACAAACTCAAGTCTCCAAACTATTCAATAAGTCCTCACTCTTCCATAGCCACGTTTCCCTTATGTCCATACGAAATGGTGAAAAATTATCCTTTTGATAGAACTCCAATCACTTTACATATCATCAAGCTTGCAAGACATGTCTACCCCATCCAACACGACCCCGTTTACTATCAACAAGAGATAAAGGGTCATTAGTTCCTTAATTTATCAATAGGTATCTGATAACCATGATGGGGTATAAACCATCATTACTAAACTATAATAACATTTCTTTAGGACATGTTCTCAAAGTCACCTAAAGCACCATGGTCCAATAATATCCTTTGAGGTTTACAAATTCTTCCATAATTTCCTTCTCATTCGATCTAGTCGACGGGACACCATTGCCCAAACGCATTACATAGTCCATTTCACACTCACTTAGCATCTCAAAAATGTTAAGTATCCCCTAACTCCAGAAATGCTAGTATACCAAATACATTACGAATAATTTCTTTCCAATTGAAGTCTTTATCCATGTAGAGGACTTTAACCTCATTCATAATTCCTTAGTTTTCCCTTAAATCTCACAACATCGAGGATCCATATATTTTCACATTTAAATATCATCCCAATCGCAATCTCAATAATACATTTCCCACATCCGGTTGGTGATAGAAACTCCTCAATTCGCTCGGGCACGTGTTGATATTTTGCCATCACAAATATGATTCCAATCTTGAATATTTTTTCCTTTACCATTGCCTCTCTTTTCCTCAAAAGATATCGTCACTCTAATCATTCTTAATAGACATAAGCTGCATCTTCATGTTCTTCTCCAATACCTTCACATCCTTCCTAATACCAAATATCGCATTCCCTTGACTCATTTGTTAACAGCACATCGTACTTGACTTAGTCTCAAACAAACTATAATAATAACCAGTTAAGCCCAAAAAGCTTCTAGTCTCCGTAGCTGACTCCAGAGCGTCTCCATGTAGAATTGAATCTACTTTGGGTAGATCCACATATACCATCACCCGAAATAGCATGTTCAAGAAAACTCACCTCCTCAAACCATAATCTACATGTTGACAACTTAGCATAAAGTTCCCCCCCTGAACACTGTAATTCAAATTGCAATGTTCAACATATCGTTATTCCGACTTGGATTAAATCAGAATTTCCTCAATAAACATCACAACAAACTGATGCAAATATTTGTAATTCTTACACCGAGTTCTAAAAGCTATCCTCTAAATATCCTCACCCTTCTCCTGAATCTGAAGGTAACACAACCTCAATTCGATTATACTAAACATACCTGCCTACCAGTTAGTCCATCAAATCGTCAATCCTTTGAAGTGGATATTTAATCTAAATCATTACCTTAATCAACTGTCGATAATCCACACACAACTTCATACAAACTTAATCACAGACATGCAAACATATGAGCCTCATCTCGCTTTAACGAAAAGCACAATTATCCCCGGGAAAACATCAGGACTCAGACATAACTAACACATCATTAGTTATAACATTTCCATCCACTCCTAGAGATGCAAACAATACAAGTACTTGATCATGCCCTCTCAAGGACTCTTTAAACTAACCATTAGACATAAATCTTGAATTTGTACTTCCCTTGAAATCAGAAAATAAAGCAGTCCCATTAACATTTTCACTCATGCAATCCACGACACATTGAACTAACTATTCACACCTCGCAACGAATACATCTCTAAGTAGTAACAACTTCTCCTCCACTTATTTCAATCTCTCTCTTTTAACCAAGTGATTAGAAAAATAAGAAAGCACTAGCAGTGTTTCACACACATATCGCATACTAAGGAAGAACACATCGACAATATTCAAATACCACACCACACCGACTCAACAACTTGGTTGGACAGACCGACCTGCTCTGATACCACTATGTAACACCATAGTTTTCCACTGGATAATTTTAAATAAAACTCAGAGTAATTTAAAAACTTTACCCAACTAGGATGTAACATTTAACAACAATATAACATGCTCATAACATGTAACTCATGAAATTACTAAATTTATAATAATAATAACGACTAATAAACATATTGAAGTTTAACTCATTTTATTACATCGAGAAAACACCAACAAAGTATTTATTCAACATAAAACATGTTATCCAAGACAATTCATGTTATAACGTAATTATAAAGAAAATTGCAACAAAGAGATATCATAAAGATACCTAATAACATAGAATAACAATTAAATATTTAACCCCCATGTGTTACATATCAGAGCAGACATCGACTCTAATAAGATAATAGGAAGACTCCATCTTCCACTCACTCCAACGTTGAGCTATCTTGAGTATCTGCATGTTACCCACATAGAGGAAACATTCAAACAGTAAGGCTCAGATATCATAATTATATAACAGAATGTATAATAACTAGTGAACAACAGATTTTTACAATCACAATATACATCCCAACAACATATCACACTTATACAATGAAACAACACTACACCAATAACATACATGAATATCGTGCTAACACATATAACATACACAGATAATTGCGTGCTAACACATATATATATATATATATATATATATATATATATATATATATATATATATATATATAGATAATCACATGCTAACACATATAGCACACACAACCAATATGCAATACAATAAGACTCAACAACATCGACTCGATGCATGTGGTACCAAGATGTGAACACTCACGCTCACCGCTCTAATACCCCCCTAGGATTGAAGCTCTCTAAATGGACCTCCGTCCAAAATCGTTGTCAATGTAACCCTTTACTAACCCATCACCATAGGATTTAGCTACTCACTCCCAATCCACACAATAAGATTGAGGCTCACCAAACATGGACCTCCGTCCAACATCGTGAATGCATGCAACATCCTACATGCAACAACAATAATATGCATATTAACCTACACCATAGTCAGTGAACTTCGTCGATACCGGTCACCACACACCAAACACCTGCCAAAACATGCAACAATAACTACACAACCATACCGCAAGCAATAACCATACACTTGCATACATTCCACAAAACAACATATCATGCATACATATTATGCATACAACTCAATATCATGGTATCACAATTCACCAATAATGGTATCAACTCATCATGTTATCATCAATAATAACACTACATCACAATATTACAACAATATAACATCATGATATCACAATTCACCAATCATGTTACCAACTCATCATGTTATAATCAATAAAATAACACAACATCACAACATTAAAACAACAGAACATCATGGTATCACAATTCACCAAGCATGTTATAAAATCATCACATTATAATCAATAATAATAATAGAACATCATAATATTACAACGACACCACATCTTGGTACATCATTAGCGCAATAGTAAAACAATTCATTAATAGAATATATGCATAATTGACTTCCAAAACATATTAGACATAAAAATACTAGAAAAACAATTCTCATATCTATACTATGTTGCAGTTATATTCATTAGTTTTCCAACCATTCAAACAGTTATCGATTTGGGCTTACGGTTCAAAAGTTATGGCATTTTTACTTTTGCTAAAAAAGATTCACTCTCAGGCTGCAGTAATCAGTTACTAATATGTGGTAAGCGATTAATGCACCAAAAAAATAAAAATAAAAACTTAATTTTTAAGTTTGTAATCGATTACCAATAAGTTGTAATTGATCACCATAAAACCCATGACGAAAATACTCAGTTTTATTCACTCTAAAGCCCTTTTAAACATGTCCCAACATACTCAAATATCTTATAACAACGATCCAACATTACATATCATTAACACAACATTTATGCATTAATTTTCACACAATTCATCTATCCCAACACGTTTATTCAATGGTTTCATAATTTTGCTTTATACCTAAAACCTTCAAAACCTCAACAATGGCATAAACATGGAGTTGACTCTAAATATAATTTTATTCAACAATTATCAACACACATCATCAATCCAATCACCATATCATCATAATCATATATTTCATCATATTTTTCATCAATCAACATACAATAATAGTAATATTCCAATTCACCACAAAAACGATCAAACAAATGCTTTTACACAATCAAGTCACATTCACATACATTGACATAAATCCACAATTTACAATTTCACCCAACATCATCACCAAATAAAATTTTACCATTGAGGGTTTAACACATGAAGTAGAATTAGCTGCTGACGAGTAATTATCCTCACCCTCTGATCATTATGCAACCCATTAGATAATTAGAACCCCATCCTTACCTTGGATTTTCTAGTTAGAGTTCTCTTCTCTTATACAATGGAAATCTTCTCCAAGCTCTATCTCCCTCTTTTCTCTTTATTTCTCTTTTATCATATTCAACGAATGTAACAATGAAACAAAACTTGCTAATTCTTATTTTGTCAATCTTACCCCTTAGACCCTTTTTATGATATTCCACTTATGCCCTAACTTAACCTCTTAAAATTACTGTAACATCTTTATTTTTAGGATTGACATTAATTTTTGTAAGATAAATACGACAACAATATGTTAGAAGGTTATATAACTTGCTAACAGGAACAGGTTGAGCAAGAAGTCCTACCTTATGTTGGGACGTGTTGATTTGAAGAAGCTTCAACATCTAGAATAACATATCAAATCAGATGTCCTATGAAATAGCATACAACATCGTGCCTGAGCTGAACTAGGTTAACAATTATGCGTATTGCTTAACTATTTATGCCTTGCCTTACTATTTCTGTCAGATAAATGTCTCGACATCCTCTTAGGACATCGGGGTTCTATCATACCAAAATTTTAGTTACCAACAAACCTTCAATATCTCCACACTAATATTACCTCTATTTTAATTATTAATAATTCTTAAAAAGCTCAACTAAATTACTTAAATTAAAATACTCATAATTATCACATAACTTCAACTATGAAGATGTTGTACAAAACAACCTCCTTGAATTTTTTCTTCATTGCTTCACAAACTAGATGAACTTTATAATTGATTCATGTTCCATCATTAGTTTCAATAAAAGGTGCGTCCTAGAAATTTATAATATATTTTTCATTGATTGTTTATAATATCAGCTGGTTCTGTTGTATGTTGTTTGTGTTTATTATATTCTATGTAGATTTTTTTTCACTAACCCTCACTTAAATTACATTCCTTTACATTGACAAAGATACTTATAATATGAAAATTAAGTTGTATTTGAAAACCGATTTATATAAATTAATGTTTTCTGAATTGAATTTGTTTCATCATTCATTGCAAGCTCTTTAGCATATATAACATGGTATCATGATATGTCTCATTCATTACATATATATCCTCTGATCATATAGTTTAATTTCAATAACCATAATTTGTCGACCAAGTCTACCTCATCATCGTCACTTATCATCTTTATTGTTATGATGATAAGTCATCAAAACAATCATGATGATAAGTGACGATGATGAGATAGACTCAGTCGATAAATTCTTGCTTTTTAAATTAAACTAGATGAGAAGATATCGATGCCATGAAGGAGTCACAATATTAAACCATATTCTATATGTTAAAGAGCTAGCGATGAATGACGAGATCATGCAATTCAAAAAATAGTGGTTTGTATAATTTGGGTTTCAAGAATAGTTTAATTTCCAGATTATACACATCTTCATCAATTTGAATGCTTGTATTTCTTTAGTAAGGTGTATGGAAAAACAAGCAATCTACATATTATATAATAAACTCTGGTGACTTTCTGTAGCGGAAAAAAAACTTACCGAGACTAATCCATTGATTGACTCAAATCGTAAGACAACAATGAAGTCGCTATTATACCCCAAAATTTGTCCTCCTATTTCTCAAGACAATCCATATCTCCATACTCAAGAATTTCTCAAGGGTTGGCCAGATTAACCCTCTCCTAAGAAATCAACCCACAACTAGGGTTTTGATTCTCTCAAGTCAGAGATAGTTTCTATTGCCTCAAGTGATCATCATACCTCCTCATATGTTTCAAGGCATCATCATGTCAAGTTTGAAGCCTCACAGCTCAAGTTTGCTCAGTCAATTGCTCAGATGGTAGAAAATAAGTTGTATTGGACAAAAGTCAAATGTGGTCAACATACAGTCAAACTTCATCATTTTTAGTCAACATCAATATTTTGAAGTTAAATTCATCATTTGATCAAGGATTGATCATGATTCATCAAGAAAATTCAAAATTTGATCAAAAGTCAAAGTTTCTAAATTAGGGTTTCTTGACAAAAAGTCAATAGAACTTTGACCAAGAATAACTTTCACATACTTTATCAGAAATTTTTCCACCAAATCTCATTTTGAAGATAATTTAACTCTCTACAACTTTGTGTCTCACAAGCTTTGGCCAAAAATGCTTCATTTGAGAGTTATGGATCAAAACATTATAGGTCCTTCTAAAAGTCAACAAAAAGTCATCTTTTTCAAAAGAAGTGTACATGAACATGGAAGCTTCAATTAAGATGAAACCAAAAGGAGTGTTTAGAGTACATCTTGATATTTCTAAAAAGTCCAAGAACACTTCAAAATGTTGAAAATTGAGAAAGATACAACTTGTGAAAGTTTGACATTTTCAAGGAAGTGCATGAAGAGAGAAACTTAGCAAAATCAATTTTTTTCTAAATGGGCCTAAGTTTTTTCTTAAGAATAATTTTGAATCATAAAAAATGAGGCCCATTTGGAAAAAAAAATGATTTTGCTAAGTATTTCTCTTCATGCACTTCTTTAAAAATGTCAAACTTGCATAAGTTATATCTTGCTCCATTTTAAACATTTTGAAGTGTTCTTGGACTTTTTAGAAAGCTCAAGATGTCCTATAAACAATCTTTTTGGTTTCATCTTCATTGAAGGTTCCATGCTCATGTACACTTCTTTGGAAAAAGATGACCTTTTGTTGACTTTTAGAAGGACCTATAATGTCTTGATCCATAACTCTCAAATGAAGCATTTTTGGCCAAAGCTTGTGAGACACAAAGTTGTAGAGAATTTAATTCTCTTCAAAATGAGATTTGGTGGAAAAATTTCTAATTAAGTATATGAAAGTTATGTTTGGTCAAAGTTCTGTTGACTTTTGCTCAAGAAACCCTAATTTGGAAACTTTAACTTTTGATCAAATCTTGAGTTTTCTTGATGATTCATGATCAACCCTTGACAAAGGATGTATGTGAAGGAAACTTGTAGGAGTATCCTAGCACATTCGAAAGGACGATCATCACTTTTCGTAGGCAACAATCGAGGTACGAGATCATGTATTCGTAGGCCTCATCGAGGGACTATGATCTTTGTATCGAAGGGACTATGATGATATGTTTGTAGGCAACGGTGCTAGGATACCTCTACGTTCGAGGGACTTGACCATTTGTTCGAAAGGCAACGAGAGAGAATACTCTAGGGGGTGCATGTGTGAAGAGAGTGTGTTAGGTACAGATATTTTATCTTGCAATTAGAAGTGATCTACGTTCATTTTTACCTTTCCATACAAGCCTAGTTACTAGCAAATTATATAGGTGCGGAAAGTAAATTGCGGAAAGTAAAGTGCGGAAAGTAAATCCTACGCTATTACATGGCTTTGAGGCAGTTACATAATATAGGAGTGTGGAAAGTAAATCTTAATTAAGCTATTACATCCCATGAGCAGTTACATAATATTGAAAAAAAGAAATACGAGAAAATTAATCCTAACTATTACAACCTGGAAGAAGATACATAATAATTGGAAAAGAAAAGAAATTCACATAAGAGAAAATGTATTAGTAAAAAAAAAGATTTTTTAGTTAGGAAAAAAAATTTAGGTTAGAAATCCTAATAAGATGATAAAACAATTTTTTGGGAATTTTCTGGATTGGTTTTAGTAAAGAAAAATAATTAAAAGTCAATTTTATGGTTAATTAACAATTAATTAAAATATGCATGCAAAAACATTAATTTTTATGTCAAAAATTAAATAAACATTTTTCTATCCTAAATGCAAAAAGAAAATATTTTTTGTGATTTTTTTGATACATTAGAAAATTGTTTGAAAAGAAATTAAATTAGAAAAGAAAATATGAAGAAAATAAGAAAATTAGTTAGTTTTGCAAAGTTGTAAAAAATATTGGACAAAGCCAAGGATCGAACCCAAGCCATTTCCTTCAGCGCGCGCTGCCTAGCACTGTACCAAGCTGCATATTGTGTTAGTGATATGAAACAAAATCATTATAAGCGAATTAGTTTTCTGAGAAACCAAAACCGCGCCAAAGCCTTCGTCTTCTTCCTCATTTGAATTTATTTCACAGGCTTTTACCTACGGTTTTCGTCCGTAGCCAAAGCCTTTATCCACAGATTATTTTCCATAGCTACATCCCTGCAAGATCAAACCATTCATAATACACAAAATAAATTAGTTTTAAGGACATCAATCGATTGGAGATCGTCCTCTGAGTGTGATGGTGGTCCTGGTTTCTCCTAATTTTGCCTAGAACACAAAGCCCTAATTCAGAGCTACGAACCCTAGCAATGGCAACTCATGATTCCTGCACTTAAATTTCAATTAACCAATCCAGATAGCTTCGAAACTTCATTCTAAACACAAACAAACAATCAAAACATGTTAAATATGCATAAAAATCAGAAATCGTTTTTGAAATTTTTGAGGCAAATCGTGATCTGGATTTCGTGGTTCTAGAGGTATTGTTGGCTTATGAGTATCTGGAATGGATCAGAGAACCTCCAGGAACGTGTTGGAATGCTTGGAATCCTTTGAATTAGGCTGGAACTAGGGCTGTCAATTGCTTGAATGCCACATTTTTTTGATGCTTGGTAGGGTTCTTTGAGGCCAGAAATTCGTCTCTTGTGCTTGTGGATGCATCATGTATATAGTAGAGTGAATTAGGTCAAGAATTATGAAGAAATTATATGCCAATCAATGAGAAAATATTTGATTTGGAATGAAACCAAATATTGCCTTTTTTTTTATCAAATCTTATTCAATTCCCTTTCCAATCAATGAATTTCGAAATTGACAGCTTGTATGGCTTACTTGGACCTCAAGAATGAGAGAAAATCCATTTTGCAATTAATTTTTGATTTTCTATCTTTTATTTTAATTAAATTGGTTTTTAAATGATTAAAAATCCAAAATAAATAAAAAATAAAAGATAAATTCGTCGCCTTTGGCTTGGAGGTTCCAATTCAGCTACGGAACATGTTTGAATCAAAAAAAGTTAGGCCCATTTGCAAAACAATTTGGTTTTGTCAAGTATTTCTCTTTGTGCACCTCCTCAAAAATGCTCAACTTGTGCAACGTGTATCTTGCTCAATTTTTAACATTTTTGGGTGTTCTTGGACTTTTTAGAAAGCTCAAGATTTCTTCTAAACAGCCTTTTTGGTTTCATCTTCATTGGAGTTTCCATTCTCATGAACACTTCTTTACAAAAAGTTGACTTTTGATTGACTTTTAGAAAGACCTGAAATATTTTGATCCATAACTTCCAAATGAAGCATTTTCTGCCCAAGCTTGTGAGACATGAAGTTGTAGAGAATTGAATTCTCTTCAAAATGAGCTGTGGTGGAAATTTTTTTGATAAAGTATGTGAAAGTTATGCATGGTCAAAGTTCTGTTGACTTTTGTTTGAGAAAGCCCAATTTAGAAACTTTGACTTTTGATCAATTCTTGACTTTTCTTGATGCATCATGATCAACCCTTGATCAAATGATGAATATCACTTCAAAATATTGATGTTGACCAAAAATTATGAAGTTTGACTGTATGTTGACCATAGTTGAATTTTTGTTCAATACAACTGATTTTCAACCATTTGAGCAATTATTTGAGGAAACATGACTTGTAAGGCTTGAAACTTGACATGGAGATTCTTTGAAGCATATGATGAGGCATGATGATCACTGGAAGTGTTAGAGGCCCACCTTGATTTGAGAATGGCCAAAACCTAGTTTGGGTTAACTGCTTAGGAGAGGGTTTGTCTGGTCAACCCTTATGAAATTCTTGAGTATGGATATGTGAAATAAAAGGGCAAATTTTGGGGTATAACAGTTGCCCCTGTTCAATCTTCTTGTACTATAAGGGTTAGATTGGCATGCTTGCTTTTCGTGACCTGAAGGTAGAAGATGATTGGACACTCGAGTACACCTAAAAATTTGCACTCGTTGTTGGTCGATGATGCGCTGGAATGGGCTTACAAATGCCATTTGGATAAACTGTTGTTGGGGAGCAAATCGTATGCTATACTCACGAACTTCGTTTGAATAGGAGAAACATCAAAGATGGGCTTAAGATGCCATCAGGAGAGAATGATGTTTGGGAATGAGCCGTTCGTTAGACTCTGTAGGTATTCTTAAAAATAAAAAGAAAGCACGGAGATGGGCTTAAGATGCCATCCGGAGAGAATGATGTTGAGTCGTACGTTAGACTTCACGCTCTCCTTTGAATGAAACTAATGGTATGTATTGATTTTTAACCAAATATGCAGCATTCTGAAGGTAGAGAGATGTCAACAAATAGTCAGAGATGGGCTTAAGATGCCATCCGGGGCAACTGAGTCGTACGCTAGACTATGTAGTTGTTGTTGATAATAAGAGAGAGTCAGAATAAACCTTCGTCCTGGTTATTCTGAGGTAGATAGTTGGCAGAATATGGATAGTTTTCCTGTCTTGCTTCGGGTGTTGATCCAATGCCTGTTGCCGGAAGACAACTTGTATGGTCTTTCAGATAGGGTTCCCCGTCTTGTTTCGGGTGTTAATCTCCGACCTTCCGTTTGGAAAAGATTTGTATGGTCTTTCAGATTGGGTTTCCCATCTTGCTTCGGGTATTAATCCTGGACCTTCCATTTGGAAAAGATTTGTACGGTCTTTCAGATTGGGTTCCCCGTCTTGTTTCGGGTATTAATCCTGGACCTTCCATTTGGAAAAGATTTTTTACCTGCTGGGAAAAATAAAACCTTGACAGGATATAGTTAGTTTTATGTAGATTATGATGCATGCGAGCATATGATAATGTATATGAATGATATATGCACATGTCATGTTTTTTTTGTTATGAATAATGTATAAATGTAGATGTTGTGGTATTTCAAAACATATCCATCTTGAAGAAGATGAGGACGTTCCTGCCGGGGATCTCTGACTTCTGCTTGGGGATGAAGTTTGCTGAAAACCCTGACTAAAAGCTGGGAGGTACTCCGCTGGGGATCTTGTGCGTAGGTCTTGCTAGGGAGTATCCGAATACTGCTTGGAGACTGATGTATTGTAGCAACGCTGAAGGGGGACGTAAAGACGATGAGGCTCGAAAAATCCTTTGACTGTGGAATAAAAGAGACGTAGGTTTCCTCCGATGCACTATCCGACCAAGTTTCGAGTCTGGATATTGCTGCTGCCGGGGAATGATAATCATTGGGAAACATTCCGCTGGGGATAAATATCTCTGCGTATACGAGATGAACTGTTACTGCCCGGAGACTAATGTAACAAGGTGAAGCTGATTAAGACCACTGCTCGGGGACTAATGTGATGAAGCTTGAAGTGTTGGAACACTAGCGGGAAGAGATTAATACTTCGTCGGAGAATGTTTAATGGCTCTGTGGGGATTGTACTCTTATGAAAGTAACCTGCGGGGGATGCATTGGTGACTTTTAGTCGTCATCTCAATTCCTAAAATCTGTAGTAATTACTTTCGTTCGTTCGTTTTTCGTATGTTTGTGAACAGATGTTTATTGTCAAATGCATATAATCATTCAAAGCAATCATTGGACTTTATGCAAAAAAACAACAATAATGAACACTGTAAAAGAAAGAAATTGCATTAATTTTGAAAGGTGGTGTATGACCAAGCAGTTTGTATACAATGAAAGTAAAAAGCTATGCGGAAGTAATCTCGTCGAGTTTCAACTATGCTAGTACTCATATATTTCGATTATCTCATCTCCTTGCTGTTAGTAGAAAGTGAGTGAATCGATTTTCGCCATTTGAATCTTGAATGCTGATAGTAGTCTGTAGGTAAGTGATCTGGACGAGACATAGTCGTACGCTTAAATCCCTAATTTTTTCCTAGACCGCCCTTTCAGATTTTCAGTCTATCGGGATACCCTTTTTTGCCCAAGCCGCCTTTGCAGGTTTTCGACTTGCCGGGTGTACATTTTTTTTGTATATATCCTTAACTTTTTCCCGAACCTCTTTGGTTCGCCAGGATTCCCTTATTTTTGCCTAGGCCGGTCGACCTAGCGGGTCTCGTTCATGCGTAGTGTTTTTTGACTATGTCCGCGTTCATAGGGTGTGGGAAGTCTTCGCCATCCATGGTGCTAAGTATCATAGCTCCGCCGGAAAATACTATTTTGACTACAAATGGTCCCTCATAGATGGGAGTCCATTTTCCCTTGGGATCACCTTGTGGAAGGATGATGCACTTGACTACTAGATCACCGACTTGGTAGACTCGGTGCTTGACTTTCTTGTTGAATGCTCTGATCATTTGCTTCTGATATATCTGTCCATGGCTGATGGATGCGAGTCATTTTTCATCGATCAGGTTGATCTGGTCGAGGCGGGTCTGGATTCATTCGTCTTCGCCTAGCTCTGCGTCCTAGAGGACTCTGGTTGAGGGTATCTGAACCTCGATTGGTAGGACTGCTTCCATACCATATACCAGAGAGAAGGGGGTTGCCCTATGGATGTTCATACTGTAGTGCGTTAACCATGGAGAGCAAATGACAACATCTCATGTCAATCTTTGTAAGTCACTGTCATCTTATGTATGATCTTCTTGATATTTTTGTTGGCGGATTTCACTGCGCCATTCATCTTAGGCCGATATGGAGAAGAGTTGTGATGCTTGATCTTGAACTGCGTGCAGAGTTCGATGATCATTTTGTTGTTGAGGTTGGTACCGTTATCTATGATAATCCTTTCAGGAGTGTCGTGTTGACATATAAGATTATGCTTAATGAATCGAGCCACAACATTCTTGGTAACAGATGCGAACGAGGCTTCTTCTACCCACTTGGTGAAATAGTCAATTGCCACAAGGATGAAACGATGTCCGTTGGAGGCAGTAGGTTTGATTTCTCCGATCATGTCAATGCCTCACATTGCAAAAGGCCAAGGAGCGGTTAAAACATTCAGTGGTACTGGAGGTACATGCACTTTGTCTGCGTATATCTGACATTTGTGACAAGACCGAGCATAGCGGTGACAATCAGCTTCCATGGTGGACCAATAGTAACTTGTTCTCATAATCTTCTTAGCCATTGTATGTCCACTGGAGTGGGTACCGAATATGCCTTCGTGTAATTCCTCTATGATCCGTTCTACAGTTTTATGATCTACACAGCGGAGTAAGCACAAGTCGTGATTGCGCTTGTATAAGCTGTCGTTGTTGAGAAAGAATTTGGATGCAAATCTTCTCAAAAATTTCTTGACATTGATCGATGCCCCTGCGGGATATTCTTGAGTCTCAAGATACCTCTTCACTTCGTAGAACCTAGGTTTCTCTTCTGTATCAAGTTTACAATAGTATGCTGGCTCGTCAAACTTTTCGATGATGATTTAGGGAGCCTCGTTATCCCATCTGACCTTGAACATAGATGACATAGTAGCTAATGCGTCTGCCAACTGATTCTCTTCTCGTGGAATATGATCGAAGATGATCTCTTCGAAGTAAGGGATCAGACTCAGAACATGCTCCCAATATGGAATGAGATTCGGATGTTTCGTATCCCACTCGCCTTTAATCTGACTGATCACTAAAGCTAAGTCTCCTTATACTTGCAAGAATTTGATTCTTAAGTCAATAGCAGCTTTAATACCCATGATGCACGCTTCGTATTCGGCCATGTTGTTAGTGCAACTGAAACATAATCTGGCGTAAAAGGAGTGTCCGCCTGTAGGAGATGTAATGATGGCGCTAATGCCTTTGCCAAGTGTGTTTGAGGCTCCATCAAAGACTATGGTCCATCGGGATCCTTGTTCAGGTCCTTCGTCCGGGCCTGGTTCTTTGCAATCAGTAACTAACAAAACATCTTTGTCTGGAAACTCGAACTGCATAGACTGATAGTCATCTACGGCTTGATGAGCCAAATGACCGGCTACTACACTTCCTTTGACCGCTTTCTGAGAAGTATATTGGATGTCGTATTCGGTCAAGATCATTTTCCATCTTTCTATTCTTTCGGAGAGAGCTGGTTTCTCGAATATGTATTTTATCGGATCCATCTTGGAGATCAACAAAGTGGTGTGAGTCAACATATACTGTCTTAGTCGGCGAGCAGCCCAAGCCAAAGCACTGCAAGTTTTCTCGAGCTGTGAGTATCTTGTTTCACAGTCGGTAAACTTTTTGTTAAGGTAGTATATTACATACTCTTTTCGACCAGACTCGTCATGTTGCCCCAACACACACCCCATTGAGTTCTCTAATACCGTCAAGTACATGATAAGAGGTCTTCCTTTGGAGGGCAGAATCAGGATAGGAGGATTTTGGAGATACTCCTTGATTTTGTCAAAAGCGATCTGGAAATCGTCGTTCCATTCCACCACTTGATCTTTCTTCAGTAATTTGAAGATTGGCTCACAAGTAGCAGTTATATGTGCAATGAATCTGGAAATGTAGTTCAATCGCCCAAGAAACCTCTGACTTCTTTCTCGGTGCGGGGCACTGGCATCTCTTGAATAGCTTTAACCTTGGCGGTGTCAACTTCAATACCTTTATCATTGACAACAAACCCCAGGAGTTTACCAGATCTGACTCCAAAGGTGCATTTGTTGGGATTAAGTCTTAGTTTGTACTTCTTCAGTTTATCAAACAGTTTCTACAAATGATCGAGATGTTCTTCTTTATTCTGTGACTAGCTATCATGTCGTCGACGTAGACCTCTATCTCGTGATGAATCATGTCATGAAATAATGCCACCATGGCACGTTGATAAGTGGCGCCAGCGTTCTTCAGTCCGAACGGCATGACCTTGTAGCAGAATGTGCCCCACTGTGTAACGAAAGTAGTCTTTTCCATGTCTTCAGAAGCCATTTTGATCTGGTTGTAACCGGAGAAGGCATCCATGAAGGAGAAGACTTTGTGTTGAGCGGTGTTGTCGACTAGAACATCAATATGAGGAAGTGGAAAATCGTCTTTCGGACTCGCTCTGTTCAAATCTCTGTAATCCACACACATTCGTACTTTGCCATCCTTCTTAGGTACAGGTACCACATTCGCAACCCACTGTGGATAAGAAGTAACGGCTAGGAAACCATCATTAAACTGCTTCATGACTTCAGCTTTGATTTTCTCTGACATCTCAGGACGCATACGACGAACCTTCTGTTTCACAGGGAGAAAACCTTCTTTTGTCGGTAAATGGTGTACCACAATGTCAATGTCTAGACCTGGCATGTCTTCGTATGACCAAGCAAAAACCTCGATACAGTCTCGTAGCATCTGGACCAATCTCTCCTTGCATTGTTCTCAAGACCTGCTCCTATCTTGATTTCTTTTCTGTCTTCGTCAGTACCTAGATTCACAACCTCGACTAGCTCTTCGTGTGGCCGTATAACCTATTCTTCTTGCTGTAGCAGTCTGACAAGTTCTCCTGGCACTTCACAATCTTCCTCATCTTCGTCTTCGGCTTGGTAGATCGGATTATCGAAGTCATATTTAGCAATAGCAAAGTTGTTATCGACGAGATTCAGAGTGATTATGCAGTGTATCACGTGGGTGTGTGTAAGAACACATAGCTTTTGAAGGGGTAGTAAAAGAAAAGAACGAAAACAACACTTAAATGCAAAAGTTCAATGATTTTATTGAATGAAAATATGCAAATGACAAATGACAACCCTCACAAACGAGCCATGATTCCCTGGGCAAGGCACTAGGCTTTAAAGTTTATTGTTCAAAGCGTAGAAAATGAAAAGCATAATAGAGAACAAAAGCAATTACTTCTATCTAAAGGAGATTGGTATGACGTCTTCGGTCTTCCAATTGCTGAGTCCGTTGTTGGGAGTTGGGAAGATCCAATTGCTGATATCGAAGTTGCTGTCATCGTCTTCTATAGCATGGACTCCATCTTTGCTGATGCGGAAAGGAAGTTGGCCAGAACATTCGCGACATATCATCTTCTGACCTTTGATGTTGAAGCCTAAACCAGTCTTGTCAGATTTGAAAGGAAGATTGGGGAGCTGACCCCAAATAGTACTACCTCCTTCTTCAACTGCAGCTTGAGCATCCTTCAGTGAGGCCATCCTAGGCGGAACTTGTGTAACTTCAGGAGTGACAGGAGTGTCAACAGGCATGACTCTTGGAACTGTTTCGAAAGATTGATAAGGAGTGTCGAAGAATTCACCTTCCATTTCGAGGTATCGGAATGACTACAAATGGCTTACCATGTACTCCTCTTCACCGCATACTGTAACAACCTTCCCTTTCACTGGGTACTTCAGCTTCTGATGCAAGGTAGAGGTAAGAGCGCCTGCCCCATGTATCCAAGGGCGTCCAAGTAGGCAAGAGTAAGCTGGACGGATGTCCATGACAAAGAAAGTGGAGTCGAAAGTCTGGGAACCGACTTTAATTGGCAGAATGAGCTCTCCAAGTACTGTTTGTTTAGAACCATCGAAAGCTCTTACAATTACGTCGATGGGATTCAAGACCAATCCATCAACATCAAGTCGGTCGAAATCACTCTTCGGTAGGATATTCAGAGCAGAATCGATATCTACCAAAACATGAGACAATGTAACGCCCTTGCATTCAACAGAGATGAGCAAGGCTTTGTTGTGTTTCCTTCCGGCAGGAGTCAAATTAGCATCAGAGAAGCCTATACCGTTGTTAGCAGCCAGGCTAGCAATACAAACTTCAAACTGATCAGTAGTAGTGTCTTACGGTATGTGAGCATTCTTTAGAAACTTCACCAAGGCCTTAACATGAGCCTCAGAGCACAATAGCAGAGCTAACATGGATATCTTGGACGGAGTTTGTCCCAACTGTTCCACAACATTATAGTCACTCTTCTTGATGATCTTCAGAATTTCCTCCATTTCTTGTTTGGAGGTATCTTCAGCAACTTCCTTTGGTACTTCTGCTTGAGCAGGATGAGTCACTGGTTTTTTCCATCACGCTTCTGGAACTAGTTCGATAGCTGGAATGCGAACTGGAGTCGCAGTATCTTTTGGAGGAGAGATCTCTGGAGAAAATACTCTTCCGGTTCTGGTCACCTTGCTTGATCTGGTGATGTTGTCAATGTCAGGAATGGTAGCTTCAACTGTAATGTCTTCAATGGTCAAAGGATCTTGCTTGACGCCATGATAGTAAACTTTGGCTCCATAGTTCCACGGTATAGCTTTGTCAGAGGAGTATGGGACTGGTCTGGGAGAAGTAATGATGAGAGGTACCACTCTAGGCACAGGATCAGCAGAGGAGATCCTTATTGTGTTCACATCAACATAGTCTTCTAGGAAATCGTCTCCCCATCCGGTTGCCTTAACATCTTCAATAGGAATCTTGTAGCTTTCAGGAACGGTATACTTCACCATGTAATCAAACCTTCCACTTGGCTGCCCTAAGGTATCCCAGACTTCTAGTACAGTTTCGCTCACATCTTCGATCTTCAGATTCTTAGACATATCTTCACACAGATTCTCCACAGGCGAAGGTTTCAGAAATAACACTTCTCGTTTATCCATCATGCATTGAATACGCCTTCTCAACCACGCACATCCGTCAGGTGCAGATGGGCACCAATGGCAATTCTCTGGGCACCCTGGATTGACACTGGCTTGCAGCAGATTCTTCTTAACCGTCATCAGAGGAATAGTCAAGTCGTTCACATCAAAAACATAAGAGTTCTTGTCAATAGCATTGGAACTTTTACCGTGGTTAGGCATTGGCGCGTTGATCACATTCGGAGTTTTGACAGGAGGATCAAACTCTATTTCCTTAGCTTCAATCATGTCTTGGATCTTGCTCTTCAGAGCCCAACATTCGTCGGTGTCATGCCCCGGGCTGTTGGAGTGATATGAACACTTGGCATTAGGATTGTACTTCGGAGAGGAAGTGTTGATGTGTTGAGGAGGACCCCTCAAAGTAATCAGCTATGCTTTCAACATGTGTTGCAATGCTTGCGACAATGGCATGTTGATCTTCGTAAAATGTCTTCGTAACGTGTTCTCGTTACGCGCTTTATTTCACTGAGGTTGTGCTGGTGTAGGATTGGAGATCACAACTGCCCCCACAGATTGAGTACGATCAGTTTTGACACGACTTTTCTAACCATACACAGCACTGGCTTCTTTCTTACCACCAAAAGATCTCTTCACAGCATTTGAAGATGACTCCACCTGAATCTTTCCGCTCTTGATTCCAGCTTCAATGTGTTCTCCTGTCAATATCAGCTCAGTGAATCCGGCTGAAGAGTTTCCAATCAGATGATTGAAGAATGGGCCTGTCAATGTTCCCATTAACATATCAACCAACTCCCTATTGGACAAGGGTGGTTGAACTCTGCTTGCTAGATCTCTCCATTTCTGAGCATACTCTTTGAATTTCTCATCACGACCCATAGACATGCTCTGTAGTTGCATGCGAGTGGGTGCCAATTCAGCATTGTACTGGTACTGCTTGTAGAAAGCATATATTAAGTCATTCCAGGTATGGATGCGGGTACTCTCTAGATGATAATACCACTCCAACTGAGCTCCGGATAAACTCTCTTGAAAGAAATGGATCCACAGCTTCCTGTCATCATTGTGAGGATGGATCTTCTGAACATAGGACTTCAAATGCAGCTTCGGACAAGAGATGCCATCATACTTGGAAAAGGTAGGAACCTTGAACTTACGGGGAATCACCACACCAGGAACTAGGCTCAGATCATCAAAATTCAGCCTGGACATCTTTAGATTTTCCACAGCATTCAGACGGTCTTCAAGTTGTTTGTATTTGTCATCCTCATGAGAATACTGCTCGTTCTCATAATCTTCTTCTCTGTTTTCAGACTCACGCTGGCTTTCTTCGTTGTTCTTGATACTTTCATCAGTTTCAACACTCTTGTCTGAGAGTTCTAAACGGCTGACCACCCTAGGTCTACCCTTATGACGTATTCCCATGTTGAGGACACCGATGACCTTCTTTTTTCTGATGATGAGCTTCTTCAAGTCTTCCTGGCCTTGGACCAAGCTGGTGACCATTTCCTGGAACTGAGCATTCTGAGCCTGGAGATCTTTGACAGTCTGTTCAAGAGCCATTTCTGCTAAAATAAATAGCGAGAGAATGAGAAAATCGATCTTCAATGTACCTGTTATGAAATGTCATGCCATGATATGCGATGTTTATGCAATGCAATGTTTTCAAGGACCTTAGGAATTTAAATTCGTTAAACAAGCACGAACAAACTTTTATTAGTTTCTCTTTTTCTTTCTCTCTCTTTTTTTTTAAGTAAAAAAGATAGTTTTCGAAAATAAAAGAACAAAAATCCTAAAGCTCTAAGTCTCCCATGGGCGCTTCCTCTTGGTGTTGAAGTAGATGTTGATATTTCTCTCCTCGTGAAGTAGCTTGGTCAACTCTAGTACCTTCTTCTCGCTTGCATAACACTGAGCTTCGAATGTATCCTTTTCTTCTTTAAGCTGGATCCAGGATCTCTTCAAGTCTTCAAAATCAGTAGGCATGTCTGGATGGAGAACGGTATAGGATTCGTCACCTATAGCAACAGGTTCCATAATTACTGGTAACATAGGTGTAAATGGCATCATGAGGTTTTGAGCTCGAGCTCGCACCCATTTGAGGTAAGGTTCCCAAGGAATGGAGTTTTGGTGCCCCCAAAGTCTTGGTATCAGTCTTCTATACCATGCCCCAAGCGTGTATGAACCTTCGATGGTAATTCTGGAGATCGTGGTTGTAGTCGAACACAATATCTTGGAGAAGCATATCATGAGGACCATCTCTTCGAGCATAACCAAACTGACGTAGAGCCAGAGAAGGGTTGTAGGTGATACCTCACCTTATGCCAAGGAGTAGTACATTAGGGAATTCTCCGCAACGCTCAATGAATGTGAAGTCCTTTTGAGAGAAGAGACACCAACGGATATCTGAATGAGAGAGTGACATCAGCCTTTGAGACCACTTCAATCTTTGCTCGTTCTTCATTACTGATTAAGGAAGGTGTGAAATAAACCACCTGGAAATTAACGGTACACAACACATGAGAGTTCCTTATCGTTTGATAGTACGAGTGTGGAGAGAATGCAGGATGTCTCCAAGTAAACTAGGCACAGGATTACGAGTAAGGAATATCTTGATGGTGTTCGCGTCAATGAACTGATCTGGATTAGGAAATAACATCAAGCCATATATTAGTAAGGCCAAAATGTCTTCGAATGCATGGAGACTCATAACTTTGAGGAATTCTCGAGCTTTCTTTATCAGAAACTTAGCAAGTAAACCCTTAACTCCGCTTCTTGTTTCCCAATTAGCTTCAACGTCTGATCGTTTTAGATGTAGCGCTGATGCGATGTCTTCGTACTTCGGAGCTCTTTCTGAATCGGTGAATGGTATCTGATCAGAAATAGGTATCCCAAGTAGCTTAGAGAACTCTTCCAAGGTAGGAACCAACTGATAATCTCGGAATGTAAAGCAATGGTGTTTCAGATTGAAGAACTGGAATAAGACGTGCATCAAATCTTCTTCAAAACTGGAGATAACCAAGTCAAGCAGATAACCATGTATTTTGATGAACTGAGCATGATTGGGAATTTCTGAAACCAATTCTTTGAGTTGAGAAGGTACACCCATGAAGTTGATTCTGATAGTCTTTCTAGAAGCCATGATCCCTACAAAACAGAGCAAAGATAAATTCCTAGGTCCTTGAAATAGTTAGAAATGATGTGCAATGTTATGATGTCATGATGTCATGTTTAGCAAGCACAAACAATTCACACAATAGCCCTAGGTTCAAGGCTTGCATGAGGTATAGTTGTCTACCCTACCAATGTTTCAGTGGGTTCATCCTGTCCTATAATAGTAACCGGGTTCTAGGAATCTCATATCATTGATCTTTCTCGTAGGCTTTATTTCAATACGACTACCAAGTGGTCGACCGAAACATCCCGAAAGTCGTATCTTAATGAGCGTAGCATCGAGTATCAACCAACCTTGGTCTACACCAAACCCGACCATCTCACTACCTTCTAATGGCCAAGATGGGTCAATTAGGATTCTAAAATTTGAGTTAGTGCTGATGACACCACGTAGACGCCAAATACTTTCCTCAACTTGAGCATGAGGAGCATCAAGACATCCAAAGTGTCACACTAACGTAGCCATCATGTTGACCGTTTTGGTATACGCCTAACGATCGCGACGATTTATTGCTACTTACCTAAGGAAACCTGGATCCGGGTGTAGCATCCCCCACAAGTATAATGCCCAAGCAACCTTAAAACTAAAGCATACAAGTCAAACAGAAAGCAGTAAAGATGATCTAAAATCCCTAAGGTATTCTCTCTTTAGGGTGTTTCCCCAGCAGAGTCGCCAGTTCTGTAATACGGTGGGAGAACTGACTTTGGATTTGTTTTGCTTTTGATCGCAAATGTTGCGGATAGCAAGAGTCACCACCGACTTTTCTTTTATTCAATTAAGGGAAGGTGAAAAGAATAGAAAAATACCTTCGTTAGATTCTGAGTAAGGGAGAAAGTTATGAAAAGGGAAGGTATTAGCACCCTTTCCATCCGTAGTTATCTACGGGCTCTTAGTTGCTTTAGCTCATCTTTAAAAATTTGCTTTCTGTGTGTGTGTTTGAAAAATGTTTTAAAAAGGCATTTCGCTTTGACTTCGTAATGATTCACGCTGGAATGTATACGAAGTGTTTGGAAATGTTTCGTTTTGAAAAAGTGTTTTAAACTTTGTAAAAAGTGTGAGGTGCGAAAAGTATTTTGATAGAGCAAGCAACTAAAAGTCTTATTACCTACTCAGAACGGTCGTTTCCGTGTTATTTTACTTTCCTTTAGAATAGCGCTATCCGTACCATTAGTTGGTAGGTAACCCTATTCATTGGATGTAAAGGGACATTCGAAGGGAATTCGGATGGTCATAGAAGGCAACTTGTAGGAGTATCCTAGCACATTCGAAGGGACGATCATCACTTTTCGTAGGCAACAATCGAGGGACGAGATCATGTATTCGTAGGCCACATCGAGGGACTATGATCTTTGTATCGAAGGGACTATGATGATATGTTTGTAGGCAACGATGCTAGGATACCTCTACGTTCGAGGGACTTGACCATTTGTTCGAAAGGCAACGAGAGAGAATACTCTAGGGGGTGCATGTGTGAAGAGAGTGTGTTAGGTTCAGATATTTTATCTTACAATTAGAAGTGATCTACGTTCATTTTTATCTTGCCATACATGCCTAGTTACTAGCAGTTTATATAGGTGCGGAAAGTAAATTGCGGAAAGTAAAGTGCGGAAAGTAAATCATACGCTATTACATGGCTTTGGGGTAGTTACATAATATAGGAGTGCGGAATGTAAATCCTAATTAAGCTATTACATCCCATGAGCAGTTACATAATATTGAAAAAAAGAAATACGAGAAAATTAATCCTAACTATTACAACCTGGAAGCAGATACATAATAATCAGAAAAGAAAAGAAATTCGCATAAGAGAAAATGTATTAGTAAAAAAAAAGATTTTTGAGTTAGGAAAAAGTTTTTAGGTTAGTAATCCTAATTAGATGATAAAACAATTTTTTGGGAATTTTCTGGATTGGTTTTAGTAAAGAAAAATAATTAAAAGTCAATTTTATGGTTAATTAACAATTAATTAAAATATGCATGCAAAAATATTAATTTTTATTCCAAAAATTAAATAAACATTTTTCTATCCTAAATGCTAAAAGAAAATATTTTTTGTAATTTTTTTGATGCATTAGAAAATTGTTTGAAAAGAAATTAAATTAGAAAAGAAAATATGAAGAAAATAAGAAAATTGGTTAGTTTTGCAAAGGTGTAAAAAATATTGGACAAAGCCAGGGATCGAACCCAAGCCCTTTCCTTCAACGCGCGCGCTGCCTACCACTGGACCAAGCTGCATATTGTGTTAGTGATATGAAACAAAATCATTATAAGCGAATTAGTTTTCTGAGAAACCAAAACCACGCCAAAGCCTTCGTCTTCTTCCTCATTTGAATTTATTTCATAGGATTTTACCTACGGTTTTCGTCCGTAGCCAAAGCCTTTACCCACAGATTATTTTCCATAGCTACATCCTTGCAAGATCAAACCATTTATAATACACAAAATAAATCAGTTTTAAGGACATCAATCGATTGGAGATCGTCCTCTGAGTGTGATGGTGGTCCTGGTTTCTCCTAATTTTGCCTAGAACACAAAGCCCTAATTCAGAGCTACGAACCCTAGCAATGGCAACTCATGATTCCTGCACTTAAATTTCAATTAGCCAATCTAGATAGCTTCGAAACTTCATTCTAAACACAAACAACCAATGAAAACATGTTAAATATGCATAAAAATCAGAAATCGATTTTGAAATTTTTGAGGCAAACCGTGATCTGGATTTCGTGGTTCTGGAGGTATTGTTGGCTTGTGAGTATCTGGAATGGATCAGAGAACCTCCAGGAACGTGTTGGAATGCTTGGAATCCTTTGAATTGGACTGGAACTAGGGCTGCCAATTGCTTGAATGCCACAGTTTTTTTGATGCTTGGTAGGGTTCTTTGAGGCCAGAAATTCGTCTCTTGTGCTTGTGGATGCATCATGTATCTATAGTAGAGTGAATTAGGTCAAGAATTATATGCCAATCAATGAGAAAATATTTGATTTGGAATGAAACCAAATATTGCCTTTTTTTGATCAAATCTCATTCAATTCCTTTTCCAATCAATGAATTTCGAAACTGACAACTTGTATGGCTTGCTTAGACCTCAAGAATGAGAGAAAATCCACTTTGCAATTAATTTTTGATTTTCTATCTTTTATTTTAATTAAATTGGTTTTTAAATGACTAAAAATCCAAAATAAATAAAAAATAAAAGATAAATTCGTGGCCTTGGGCTTGGAGGTTCCAATTCAGCTAAGGAACATGTTTGAATCAAGAAAAGTTAGGCCCATTTGCAAAAAAAAATTGGTTTTGTCAAGTATTTCTGTTTGTGCACCTCCTCAAAAATGCTCAACTTGTGTAAGGTGTATCTTGATCAATTTTTAACATTTTTGGGTGTTCTTGGACTTTTTAGAAAGCTCAAGATGTCTTCTAAACAACCTTTTTGGTTTCATCTTCATTGGAGTTTATATGCTCATGAACACTTCTTTACAAAAAGTTGACTTTTGATTGACTTTTAGAAAGACCTGAAATATTTTGATCCATAACTTCCAAATGAAGCATTTTCTGCCCAAGCTTGTGAGACATGAAGTTGTAGAGAATTGAATTCTCTTCAAAATGAGCTGTGGTGGAAATTTTTTTGATAAAGTATGTGAAAGTTATGCATGGTCAAAGTTCTGTTGACTTTTGTTTGAGAAAGCCCAATTTAGAAACTTTGACTTTTGATCAATTCTTGACTTTTCTTGATGATTCATGATCAACCCTTGATTAAATGATGAATATCACTTCAAAATATTGATGTTGACCAAAAATTATGAAGTTTGACTGTATGTTGACCATAGTTGAATTTTTGTTCAATACAACTGATTTTCAACCATTTGAGCAATTATTTGAGGAAACATGACTTGTAAGGCTTGAAACTTGACATGGAGATTCTTTGAAGCATATGATGAGTCATGATGACCACTGGAAGTGTTAGAGGCCCACCTTGATTTGAGAATGGCCAAAACCCTAGTTTGGGTTAACTGCTTAGTAGAGGGTTTGTCTGGTCAACCCTTGTGAAATCCTTGAGTATGGATATGTGAAATGTCTTGAGAAGTAAGAGGGCAAATTTTGGGGTATAACACTTGCTATCAACACTTTTGTGTTGTTGTACTTAAATATTGTGTAATCTTCTTGTGTAGAAGCATCTTTGTATACACATCTTTGTAATAAACTATTGTTGATAAGTTCCTTGAGAGGCTATATGCACTCTGGATTCTCAAGAAGACTTTGGCTACGGTCACAGTGGTTTGCAATAAGGATCAGCGAACTTATTGGGGGTTCTAATAGGGTTGATCGAACTTATTGTGGTTGTCTGTAATCTGGTTATTAGGTCCTGGTGTATAAGAAAAATCACCTTGCGGGGTGGACTAGAGTAACTTAGTTAACAGTGAACCAGGATAAAAATAATTGTGTTAATTTATTTTTATTTACTTGTTATCTTTATATATGTTTGAGATGTAAAAATATTATATTTGTCGCAACCCAATTCAAATTCCCATTTCTTGTGTTTCGCGCACCTGCAGCGTGCAGTTTCTAGTATACTATAACAGTCCCAGAATCGTGATTATAAGTAACATATTTACAACAACACTCTACATAACAACACATCGACCTGTGTGATTATATTTTTTCCAACCATTGTTAAATGACTTTTTGTAGTAACACTATAGCAATCAATTTCCAATGAAATAATCTACAAAAATCATCTAAAGAAATTTTTCGAACACATTGTGTGCAATTGATTCAAAATAGATTTTTCCATAGTTTTGTTGATATGTAAATCCAATTACAATAATAGAGATTATAATCAACTCAACAGAACAGTTTGTAATATTAAATAATAAGTTTATCTCAATGTATCGATTGCACCATCAAAATTTTCATAATTTGCATTTAAACGTAAAATAGAGAGTGAGAGAGAAAGAGAGGGACACAAGAATTTGTGTAGGTAGTTCCCCAATTAACCTCGATATGGATACATCTAACTCAATTCAATTCGGAATTGAGATAATGAAAATTAACATTTGTAAAATGTTGATTACAAGAGAACAAGTTGCAATCCAACAATCAAAACATTAAATATGATGTTGATCCTATCTTCTTCTCTCCCCTTAATCTTGACATCGATCAAATGAACCCATTAATTCAATTTAATGCTACTAAAAACTAAAATATGTTTGATATTATAATAATATTAATAAGACTTAAAAACATCTTTCTTTTTTCATCTCATTATTTTAGCTTTTATACAATTGTAATCTATCTTTACTTTTCTAATCTATCAACAATACATATGAATCTAACATAAAAACACACGAAGAAGTAAAAAATAAAACAAAAAAAATACGGGGGAGTATAAATAAATATGTTTACATTTTTATAATTATTAATTTATTTTTTATTTTTCAGATACAAACAAATTGTTTTAAGAACACACGTATTAGCATTTTCCCAACAATAAAAACAAAAAAACACATAAAAATAGAAAAATAAAACAAAAAAGAATACATGTGAATATAAACAAATGAAACAATTAAATTAAAAAAATATCAAAATTTAAATATAGACAAATTTAAGTAACTTTTTTAAAGTATGTTATTATTTTCACTATATTTGTAAAACGAGGACATATTTTTTAAAATATATTATAATATATAAGTTGATAAAATAATTATATAATTTTTTTTATGATAAATAAAATAAAATATTTTTTTACACTTTTTATGCATATTAAAATTTATATTAACAAGTGTCAATAATTTTTTTAACATCTCACAGATTACTTTTATGCATATTAATTAATTAATTTTTAAAATTTTGTAAAATTAACAATTTATATTATTAAATTAGATAATATTCAATATTCAGACAAATAATTTACTTTTCATCTCACAAGTCCCTATCACCAAAATATATATTTTATTTTAATTAGTATTTGATTTTATTTAAAACACAAATGTCTTATTTTTCAAATGTCAATTTTTTTCCTTCTTTTTTTTTCACGTGTCTTTTTTCTTCTTTTTATTATATAATTATTTAATATAATTAAATTTATATTATTATTTATCTTGAATATCTCATTTCAAATTTCCAAGTATATTTAAATAAAACCGACACCATATTTTATAAACTTATCCATTGGGACACACAAGTATTTTGTTAGTTAAATTCTATATGTGGAGTAAGACTCCCTAACACCTCACTATATATCGCCGAATCCATTTTCTCACACCTAGAAGAAAAATCATTTTTCCCCACTAATTTGTTTTAGGAATAAAGCCACAAAACCCAAAATTTACACTTATATTCTAACCCTTATTACATAAATGTTAAAATCTGAAAAATTGAAAGTCTATCTTTGTCTCATAACCCAATTGAACTTTGAGTGCATGGGTATCTAATCACGGGTTAGATATCCATAAAAGGAAAAACCTCATTTCCGCCACCTCTCCTTCTTCACATTCTAAATAGAAGACACCTAAAACTCCAACCAAAAATAGCACCTTCACCTTCATGGTCCAAATCTTGGTTGATTAGTATTGGATTTTGACACTTTTTTTAACGCAATAATCAACTATTTGCTACGTGATTCACTCGTTCACATGCACATACCAATGAAACCATAACTATGTATATTACTGTATCTCATTGGTTTAACACACCGGTCTTACATGTGAACTTTTTCATTTTCTCGAAAACAAAATTACTTTCTAATTCCTATGTGAAAAATTTATAGCCAATCATTTGGAATCAATTTTGTAAATAATCTATAAATGTCAACATCATTCATACTCTTCACAGACTGAAACTTTCTATATAGTCACATGATCATAAGAATCAAGAGCCAAAACAATATTTCTTTCTTTACTTCCAAAAAATAATCAATGGACCTTCATTTTCTCTTTTCACTTCTTCTCATTGCTCCTTGCTTTCTATTAACCTTTCATGCCAATGCTGAGATAACTTCCACATATATAATCCATATGAACAAATCCCTCTTTCCTCAAATCTTCACTACTCATCATGATTGGTTCAAATCCACCATTCATTCCTTAAAACCAAAAACATTACTACTTGATGATCATCATGAGCAAGATCAATCTCAGAAGACACTAGTGTACATCTATGATAATGCTATGTATGGCTTTAGTGCTGTTCTATCTTCAAAGGAGTTAGAGAGTCTTAAAAACATTGATGGCTTTGTTGCAGCATATCAAGATAGAACAGTCACCATTGACACAACTCATACCTTTGAGTTTCTGAACCTAGATTCTCAGAATGGACTATGGCATGCTTCGAATTTCGGTGAGGATGTAATTGTTGGTGTTATTGATTCTGGTGTATGGCCTGAGAGTCGAAGCTTTCGAGATGATGGCATGACGAAGAACATTCCAAGCAAATGGAAAGGAACATGTGAAATTGGTCAAGAGTTTAATGCTTCCATGTGCAACTTCAAGTTGATTGGAGCTAGGTATTTCAACAAAGGTGTCATTGCTTCAAATCCGAATGTTACAATCCTCATGAACTCGGCTAGAGACATTGCAGGACATGGAACTCACACATCATCAACTGTTGCAGGTAACTATGTTAATGAAGCTTCTTATTTTGGTTATGCTAAAGGAATAGCTAGAGGCATTGCACCAAAAGCTAGGCTTGCTATGTATAAAACCAATTGGCAAGAAGGCCGTTTGGCTTCTGATGTTCTAGCTGGAATGGACCGAGCAATTGCTGATGGTGTTGATGTGATTTCAATTTCCATGGGATTCGATGATGTTCCACTCTATGAAGATCCTATTGCAATAGCTTCATTTGCAGCTATGGAGAAAGGGATTGTTGTTTCGTCTTCTGCAGGTAATTTAGGACCTAATCTTGGAACATTGCACAATGGTATCCCTTGGCTAATTACAGTGGCTGCAGGAACAATAGACAGAACTTTTGGAACTCTTATTTTGGGAACTGAACAAAACATCATTGGTTGGACTTTGTTTCCTGCAAATGCTATAGTGGAAAATCTTCCACTTGTTTACAATAAAACTTTATCTTCATGCAACTCAGAAAACTTGTTATCTCAAGTTAACAAACAAGTAGTCCTTTTTTGCGACGACGAATCAATGACAAACCCAACATCAGTGTTTCATCAAATCAATACTGTTGCAACAACAAGCGTGTTAGGGGCAATTTTTGTTTCTGAAAATCCTAATTTAATTGATTTAGCAAATATTTACTCTCCGATTATCGTAATCAAGCCAAAAGACGCAGAAACTGTGATCAACTATGCAAAAACACATCAAAATCCAACAGCAAGCATTAGGTTTCAAGAAACATATGTTGGAATAAAGCCAGCACCAACTGCAGCACAATACTCTTCAAGAGGTCCTTCACATAGCTTTCCATGGATCTTGAAGCCTGACATAATGGCACCAGGCTCTAGAATTCTCGCTGCTTATGTTCCTCGTAGAGCATCAGGTAGAATTAGCTCAAACGTGTTCTTATCAAGTGACTACAATTTCATGTCAGGAACATCAATGGCTTGCCCTCATGTTTCCGGAGTTGCTGCTCTTCTGAAATCTGCACATCCACAATGGAGTGCTGCCGCTATAAGATCTGCATTAATAACCACAGCTAACCCTATGGATAACACACAAAGTCCTATAAAGGATAACGGTTACCCTTCTCAACAAGCTTCTCCTCTAGCTATCGGTGCTGGCGAGATTGATCCTAATAAAGCAATGAATCCAGGTTTGATATATGATGTTACACCACAGGACTATGTTAATCTTCTTTGTGGTTTCAACTTCACAAAGAACCAGATTTCAACAATTACAAGATCAAGTTCTTATGATTGTGAAAACCCTTGTTTGGATCTTAATTACCCTTCATTTATAGCTTTTTACAGTAACAAAACAAGATCAAATGTTCACAAATTTAAGAGGACAGTTACGAATGTCGGTGACGGTGCTGCTACTTACAAAGTTAAAGTGTCACATCCAACAGGTTGTTTGGTGACAGTGTTACCTGAAATATTAAGTTTCAGTCATAAAAATGAGAAACAAAGATATCACATTGTGATAAAGTGTGTAACGTACAAGAAGGAAAATGTTTCATTTGGGGATCTTGTTTGGGCTGAAGATGGTGGAACACACACTGTTAGAAGTCCTATTGTAGTGGCACCAAGTGGAATTGTATGAGTTCTTTTTCTACTCCTATTTTCAAATAATAATTGTATGAACTTTTATTTTCACTGTCCTAATATAATAGTAGGTGAGTCACATAGGACGGGACATGTTTGGGAAAGCAAGCGTACAAAAAATTATTGCATGCACTAAAATACAAGTTTCTTATTTGATCTTGTGACTTATTGCATTGGATCTTCTTCACTTGAATTCAGTGATATATAGATCACGGGTGAGGAGGAGCCATGAGAAATGACAAGCAGGCAGGGTTCACTTGCGCCTATAAACTTTTTTGGGGAGTAGGTTGCAAAGACAAAATGTTTATGCAACTTTTATAGAAAATCAAAATAGGATGTGTCATCCTTTAGTATTGTTGAAAGTATCTACTTGTATATCTCAAGGAATATTTGTGAGAAACACACTATTTTATCTCTAAAATTTTAAGGTGATAGTGGAGTGGGTTCTCCTACTTATATACTCTCAAATCACCACATTATTCTCCAATGTGAGACTATTTTTTCCACTACTCACACTTGGTATTCCAACATAACCCACATAATAGCTTAAAATAAACCATATGCTTCTTCCTCATTGACGCGCAAGTATAGTACTAAAACTACTAATAAAATTCCCACAATCATCCTTCAAACACATACTAGTATCCACTTTCTTCCACCAATATATTTAGACAATAACGTCACCTATGCGAATATGGTATTCTTTCTTAGAGCACAATAAACAAGATAAAGATGGCAGATGATGAAAAGAGAAATGAGAGAAATTGTAACTAATTTTTTACTTAAAATAAAAAGTTACAATGAATGATCTCATATTTCTTACAAAGTCGAAAAACTATATATATTAAATCCATATTAGGCCAACTAGTAAAAGTCCAAATAACATGCCTAAATCAACTAAAGGCAAACACTCTGTACATGCAACTACACTTAACACCACCCCTTAATTCACATTCAGAGCTAAAATCAACAACATCAATTTTATCAATCAAATTAATGAAGTGTTTAGTCTTGATGACTTTAGTCAGAACATCTGCAAATTGTTTTTGGGTGCTACAATGTACAACTTCTAACACTCTATTTTGGACTTGATTTTAAAAAAATTGAAATTTTGTGTCGATGTGCCTGCTTCTCCCATGCAACACTGGGTTTTTGGCAACATCTATAGTTGATTTTTTGTCAATCATCAACTTCACAAGTTTGCTCACCTTGATCTTCAAATCCTACAACAAACTCATTAGTCAAACAGCTTGACACGCAGTCAAAGCACCTACAATATATTCAACTTCACAAGTTGACAACGCAACCACATGTTGCTTCTTAGAGCACCAAGAAATGGGACTTTCCAGACACTTGAAAAAATATCCAGAAGTACTTCTTCTATCAACTCTATCTCCACACCAATCAGAGTCTGAATAGCATATCAGCTCCGCGTTAGTTTTAACACCATAAGGGAACAATACTCCATACCTCAGAGTCTCTTTAATGTATCTTAAAATCTTGACAACAATTTGGTAATGTGACCACTTTGGTCTGTTCACAAACTTACTCATCATTCCAATCGCATAACAAATGTCAAGGATGGTGTTACACATATATCTCAAATGAGCCAACCAACTATTTGAAAGTTGTAGCATCTACATCATCACCCTCATCATCAGAATCCAGTTGTGATTCGTCTCAGCAGGTGCGACTGTAGACTTGTAATTCCTTAGCTCAAATCTCTTCAGAAGTTCAATTTCATACTTCAACTGATACAAAATTATACCCTTCTCAGAGTACAAAATCTCCATCCCTAAAAAATACACCATATTTCCCATATCAGTCAAAGCAAACTCATTCATCAACACCTTCTTGAACTTGACTATCTCATATGAACAACTTTCTACTACCAATATGTCATCAATATAGAGAAATGTCAGAATCGTATTTCACTCAGAAGTATGCTACACATAAATGTCATACTCCATATCACTTTCTAAACCCTTGCAACTTGAAAAATGAATCAATTTTTCATATTCCAAGCTCTAGGAATTTGTTTCAGTCCATACAATGCTTTATGTAATCTATATGTCATCCCTTCCTAATTCCTTTTCACAAATCTAGGAGGTTATGACACATATACCTCTTATTATAATAGACCGTTTAAAAATGTAGATTTCATATCTAGGTGCATCAAAGGCCAATTCCTATTTGTAGCTATAGAATTCTCCAATCTAATTGTTTCATGCCTAGGTACATGCGCAAAAAATTCAAAGTAATCTAGTCTAAATTTCTGTAGAAACTCTCTAGCTACTAACCTTGTTTTGTGTTTGCCAATTGATCCATATAGCTTCAACTTTATTTTGAAAACACATCTGGCACTGATGGTTTTCTTCTCCTTTGGAAGCTTAATCAACAACTAAGTCGTGTTTCTTTCTATAGCCTCAAGTTCTTCTTTAATGGCCGTCAGCCACACTTTCTTCTTGAGAGCTTCTCCAATACTAATTGGTTCATATTCTACTAACATGATACACTTAATGACTTCCCCTTTAGAGTATATCTCAGTATCTTGCTATATGTCAAACTCTGCAAATATTTTTGATATTTGTTTAATTCTTTGTGGCCTTTGGACTTGTTAGGATTCTTCTTCGAATTTTGGAACAATATTGTCTTATAAACTTTCTTCAGAAGTTAGACCATCTCTAGAAGCTCCACCTTCAAAAGGATGATCACCAGAGTCTTGACCACAAGATTCTAGATCATCATCCGAATTAGAATCAGATTCACCTTCAGAATCAGAATCATCTTCTGATTCTAACTTGTCTTCAGAGTCTCATTCTCACTCTAACTCAACTTCAGATTCTGAACTATCTTCAAAAGTTACCTCAGGTGTTAACACTAAACCATAGTTGAAATGAAACTTGCTCCAATATCATGCTTTTGACTCCCTCACATGTACTATGTTACCCAATTAACAACATTTTACATTGCTTCTATCATCTAGTTTCTTTCTCTTAGCATCGGGAAATGTTTGTAACAAGCTGAACCAAATACCTTGAAATGAGTCACATTTTGCTTATCTCCAGTCCACTTCTCTAAAGGAATAGTTTCCTTCAACTTTTTCGTTGAACACCTATTGAGCACATACACTAAAGTGGAAACAGCTTGTCCTCACAAGGAGTGAGGAAACTTCTTCTCTTCCATCATGCTCCTTGTCATATCAAGAAAAGTTCTATTTCTTCTTTCAGCAAGACCATTGTGCTAAAGAGTGTATGGAGCAGTAACCTCATGCTCAATTCCACTCTCCTCACAGAATTTCTGGAACTTTGTAGAGTTATACTCACCTCCACTATCAATTCCGAGAACTTTCAACTTCTAACCACTCCATTTTCCAGCCTTCACCTTGAACTTCTGGAACTCCGTAAACACCTTATTCTTAAACTTGATGAGTTCTACCCATGTCATCATTGTGAACTCATCCACAAAATACACAAAATATTTGTTTCCTCCAAGTGAAGGTATTGAAAATGGTCCACATACATCAGAATGTACTACTCCTAAAGCATGCTTTGCTATTTGGGCTACTTCTGACACAAATGGAAATTTGGATTGCTTGTCTTTCATGCATACCTCACATGACTTCTCAGGCTTCACAATCTTTGAAATGCCATGTACTAGCTTCTTAGAACTCAGATGCCCTATGACTTTGAAGTTCAGATGCCCCCAATCTCTTGTGTCACAGCTCACTGTCACCTTTAGTGCCTTCTACACTAAGGCCATTAGTTTCAATTGTCTCCACATTCACCTTGAATGTTCGGTTACTTTCCCGATCATATTGCATAATTAGCTTCTGATTACAATCATACAACTTCAAGAGATTGTTCTTCATGATAACTGAGAAAACTTTCTCAATTAGCTAACCTACACTCATCAGATTGCTCTTCATACCAGGAACATATAAAATATCTTTGATCATAACAGTTCTTCCATTCTTCACTTTGACTTTGACATTTCCGATACCCTCTGCATTAAGGTATTTATCATTAACACATCTGATCTTTGTCCTCTTTCTGGAGTTAAAATTAACTAGTCATTTCTTGTTTCCAGTTAAGTGGTTTGAGCAACCAATGTCCATATACCACCAGTCTACCATTTACCTGACACTAGACTAAGAAGCCATTAATATCAAATATTCATTATCAAAATCTCCTCTGACTATGTTTTCTTCTACTTACTTGTTTCCTTTATTTGACAAACACGTAGAGGCATAATTGTCAAAATTCTTATAGCATTTGCATTGAGTCTTCTACTTGCCAAGCTTCCCATTTCCTTTTTGATGTTTCTTCTCATCAGAGCTGGACAATTATGACTTCTAAAATCCACCATGTTTATTCTTGACTTCTGACCAAGAATGCTCACTATGCCAAACAAGGGATTAGACATTGCTTTTTTAGGCCTTTAACAGCGCTTAAAAGAGCTGCTAAAGATATAGACAACGCTTAGGTTATTGTAAAAGCACTGCTATAGATACCCTTTAGGCAGCGCTTTTTCCTAAAAAGCGCTGCTATAGGTACCCTCTTTAGCAGCGCTTTCACTTTAGACAACGCTTTTGAAAGAATTTAATGTGGAGCTTTAGACAACGCTTGGTAAAAGCGCTGCTATAGATACCCTTTAGGCAGTGCTTTTTCCTGAACAACGCTGCTATAGATACCCTCTTTAGCAGCGTTTTACTTTATACAACACTTTTTTATTTACCCTTTAGCAACACTTTTCTATTGCCCCCTATAGCAGCGCTTTTTCATCCACTTTAGACAGCGTTTCTCATTAAAAGCGCTGTTTATTCTCCCCCTCTTTAGCAGCGCTTTCCCTAATTAATTTTTGAATATTTTTTTTTCCATTTAAAACAAAATGCTGCCAATCAGATTTAATTTCACCATTTATGCACCATATTTTTACCAGAATTTGTAGCTTAAATATAATATTTTAAACAACAACAACATCAATATACAACAATGAAACAATATTACAACAACATCAATATACATCTTCAATCCCATTTTGCACAATATATACAACAATGAAACAACAACAACATTAATATATACAACAATGAAACAAAATCAACAATGAATTACAAAATAACTCTATCTTCTACATCGATCTGCACCTATATAACCTGAAACAAAATCAAAAAATCGAAATTCATACAAGTTACCAAATAACAACAACAAAAACAATAATATTGTAACACAACTATAACGACATATACTATATTCTCAAAACTCAAAGTTATACCTTATAATAAAATTCTCAACTCCATAACAAATTGGCACCAATCCTCCATAAGTTCATCCAATTGATCTTTTGAGTAATAAACACACTTGAATTCATCAAAGTATTAAATAATAATATAACATAGTATGATTTACTTAAAACACTAAGTCATTTTATGAGAAATATTAAAATAATTCCTAAGTTAGAAATTCATACCGTGGATGGAATCTCTAATCGGTCCAAAAGAAGAGTTTCTTTCATAAACCTCAACATAAAATAACCGCAATCTACACAATTGCGCTGACGAGGACACTACACATGGAAAGAAAATACGGATATACATCAAGATATACACCTTAACTTGTTTTATCAAGTATCATCGCTATATACTCAAAATTGTGAAAATATATACCTCCACTTTGATCCAAGAAATATTGTTGACTCTACTCCTTGGTACTTGAATATCTCTTTGTGCTCGAAAACTTTGTAGAAAGCTATAATAAAATAATAATGAATATTTAGAACTATCGCACATAAATAATTAAATATACACAGGAATATTTTAGAACAATCTCACTTACGTGTCAATCGTCTTCTTCATATCTGGGTATGTTGTCCAATCATTGCCCAATGAATCCAGATAATATATAATTTTTCTCACAGGATTAATCGCAACCAATAACCAGTGTCCACTATAATATTAAACAAAGGTTAGATGGAAAATTTCTACACAACGTCAAAAAAATTATAATAGAGGAAATTTAGAATGAAAATCTTACTTGTGGCCAGCATTATATGGTAAAAAGAATAATTTTTATGTATCTTTGTTGGCCATAAATAAACGGAGTACAAACGCTATTACTTCATCTGGTTTTGAAATGATTGACCCTGCGTGGACAAAGTTGGGATTTATGAAAGCGAATATGGATTCCAATCCACGCGGGCGAATCAACTTGTCACACAGAAACCTTAAATAAAAACATCATTAACATTAATTATTCATTGAAATGAGTAAATAAATTCTTCAATTAATTAAACAAAGTTGATTGGAGTATACCTGAGGTATGTATTGATAACAGCTACGCCTAATGTCAAGTGTCCAAAAACTTGTTTCAAATCCTCCGTACCAATTGTTGTCATGCCTTCAGAATCATAAATCCCTTCATCCAGGGGTATAAGACTAGTACCACCTTGAGAAATAGTTGTAAAGCTTATATATGTCTGAAGGCACGACCTATACTGTGAAGTAGTTTTCTTTCTAGCCCCGATCCTCTTAGCAACACTCTTTATTTTTGTGGGAATGTTGCTAATTACAGGCCCATTACCCCTACTGACAGCTTCAATCTCTTTAGCAGGAATAATCTAAATATCATAAAATTAGAGTGGTCAAGTATAGGATGACAAATTAACATTATCTAACCATAAATATCATATAATTGTGTTGTACCTGTTTTTTTGATGACACTGACTCGATTGGCCGCGTAATCCCCTTATCTTTTGGTTTGGATTTTGTAGGAGTCTAACATTACCATGCAAAAAAAAATGTAAGTAAAATGAACGTAAAAAATTTGAGTACTCAGCGGTTCATAATGGTTTTAAGTATACCTCATCATCTATGCGAATGAGTCTTGACGGTCATGCAACATACGCTCCTATTGCCTCTCCCACCGATGTTGCATCCGAAACTTCGTCTGGGATTGGTAATAACACACCCTCCTCTAAAGAAATATCAATTGACACTTTCAAATATCCAGAAGGGAGCGGTTTATGATGAAGTACATCTCCCAGAGTGTTATGGACTTTTCCCTTGCCAACCATGCGATAAGTCGGTGTCTCTAAAAAGAGTTGACAAGGTGAAATGCCCTAAAATCAATAATAAATATGACACCGTTAATGTGTATATATGTCAATTAAATAAATTACACTAATTTAATTTCATAATAATATATGTAATTACCTCGGGAATACTCGGTTGAACTGCACAATTGACACTAGCTATGTCACCAGTTTCTTTAACACCCGAAGCTTCCCTTTATGATTGGTGTCTTGCTTTTTCCTTCCTCAATTCAAGAACTTCAGCTTCTAATGCATCCAACCTTGCCTGCAGTTCTTTATTGCTAGCAGATTTTGTCTTTGAATTGTTCTTTTTCAAGGATGTTGGAGTAACCCCATCTCCTTTACCCCTCACCCGACCAGAATACTCACGAACATCTAATGCTCAACTAAGTATGCTCCTGCAATCATCTAGTGGAGATGTAGACTGAGACAGAATCTCCTGAAATTCATATGAATATCGAAAAAACATGAATATTATATGTTAATAAAATTTTGATTTAATTAGAAGTAATGTTATACTTACGCATTTTTCAAAAATTTGTTGTACATCTTCTTTAAGAACTCCATCCTTATCCACATGGGCAGCCTTCCACAAAACATGTTCCGGAAGAGATGTTTCAGAACTATTCTCCTCTTTTAACTACACATTAACACAAAAAATAAGACCAGTTATAACTCTTGATGAACAAGTATATCATTGCAATTTATAAATACTTATAATTTTTTGTTCTAATCGTGCATATCCCAAACACTCTTTTTTGTATGGATACGCGGAAGATGATGCTCTTTGGCGATTTATGTCACTTACACTCTGAAATTTTAGGGTTTTTTCGTTTGGCTTTAAAAACATCTCATTCTTTAAGTGAAATCACATCTGCATATTCTGTTGGACGCTCTGCATCAACAAAATAGCAGCGCTTTGGGCATAAGCGTTGTCTATGTGGCGCTGTCTAAAGTCAATTTTGGCATAGGCGCTTCACACTCTTCCTTCCACAAGATGACTTTAGAGAATTCTCTACATCTCTCTTAGAATTTCTCTTAGTCAAACACAACACTTGTGCTTCTAGACGGCTTTGCAACTCTTCAATTCTCATGGTGCTTAGATCCCTATAATCAATAGCTCTAACAATGTAACCAAACTGAGGAGTAATTGATCTTAGTAACTTCTTAATAATCACTTGTTCTAAGAGCATTTCTATATAAGCTTTCATCTCATTAATGATCAGGATCACTTTGGATATAAACTTAAGTATCTTTCATTGTTCTTCATGTTGAGATTCTCATACCGCTTACGTATACACTGAAGCTTCACCTTCTTCACTGACGTATCACCGCCATAGCATTGTACCAGTGTGTCCCACACAGTCTTCACCATCGTCGAATAAGAGATCTTCTCAAACACACTCGCATCCACACATTGATGGATGTATAATAAAGCTTTTTGATCCTTTTTCCTCGTTTTTTATTGCGTGTTTCTTTGCGCTTCTGTTCCAACCACAACAATCGGCGTGTAACTGTCGTTGACGAAATCAAACACATCGTAAGCGCTAAATAACACATACATCTGAATCACCCACCAATTCCAATATTTTCCATCAAACACAAGTTTCATAAAGAGTTTGAGACATTGAAAAATACTATGTAAAAGATATGGTTTCTTTTTAGAAACTTGAATAGCTATATTCTTATAAGATATTTGTAATTTTTGTCAAACCTTTAAAAGTGTTGTGAATTTGGGAGATGTTTTCTTTTAGATGATTAAATTAAATAAAAATGTTATTGAATAAAAATGTTATTGTATTTTTTGGCTTTTATCTTCTTCTGTTGAATTAAGTTTATATTGTATTGTAAATATTTTTTCTAAGACTCATTTATTTTAATTATTATAAAAAAAAGATTTATTTTTATCGTCAGTTTCCTCACACATCAAATATCTTGTTGCGTTGAACATTTCAATTTTTTTAAATAGGGTTAATAGTCATTTTGCTCTCTGACATATAAGACGAATCTCAAAAACAACTATCTAAAAAAAACACAAATTTCATTCCTGTAATTTGAAGATTCTTCTTAGTGGATCTAGTCAACAAAATCAATAACATGACATGACACTGTTGTGTTGACTTTTTTATTTATTTTATTTATTTAATTGCTGATGTGGCTGTCAACTAAATTTTATTTTATTATTTTTTTCAATGTTTTAAAAATTGGATTGAACCTCCCGGTTGAATCGGTTAAACCTTGAACCGTTATCTAATTCGGTTCAATTTGAACCATTAAATGGTTAGGTCTATAAAATTGGGATAAAATTGTTGGAATCGCGAAAAATTAAAATAATCGTAAAATTGGGACCGACTTACATTGCATTCTTCTTCTTTTATAAGCTTGTTTATTAGTATTGTATTTATTAAAGAATTTTATTTTACAAATTCTGATATAAATTAATCATATTAGGATATGTTTGATAATATATTTATTTATTTATTAGTTAAATTTAATATACGGTTTAACTCCGATTGAACCTTGACCCGAATATTTTAACGGTTCTTTCTCGTATTCGGTTTTTAAAACATTAATTTTTTTATTTCTATTTTATTATCACGCTGGGTTTTTGTTTTTAAATTTTACATTTTTTTATTTTTTATTTTCACGCTTTTGTTGTATTTTACATGAGTATTATTCAATTATATATATGTTTAGATGAAATATTTTTGATTAATTTCTATAAATAAATGTAAATAAACTAATGTTTGATAATTAATATGAAAAATAAAAAAGGGGAATTTTATAAATTTCTATAAATTAATGTAAATAAACTATTTATTTGAAAGTATATTAAAGATATTACATATAATTTTACATTAACTAATTAACTACTTGAAATATTTAAATATAATTTTGCGTATATTAAATATATTAAATATAATTATATGTAATTAATTTAAATTTTTAAATATAATTTTGTGTTTATTAAAATAAATTATTACTAAATATATGTACTTGAAACTAATATAATTGAAACTAATTTATAACTAATATAATTGAAATAAATATATATTTAAAACTGAAATTATATATAAAACTGAAATTATATATTTAAAATTGAAATTATATTTAAAATTGAATTTAATGTAATTGAAATTAATTTTAACATATAACATATAATATATAAATTTGAAACTAATATAATTGAAATAAATATATATTTAAAACTAAAATTATATATAAAATTGAAATTATATGTTTAAAACTGAAACTAAATTTAAAATTGAAATTAGTATAATTGAAATTAATTTTAACATATACCATATAATATATAAACCTGAAACTAATATAATTGATATATATATATATATATATATATATATATATATATATATATATATATATATATATATATATATATATATATATATATATATATATATATTAACCAATGTGCTAATATAAGATAAATATAACAAAATATGTTATTAAATGTATCAAGTTTGCATTTTAAACAAACTATGATTTAGTAGTTGAGTTGGTATGCACTGTTAATATTCTATTCTTGTATTGGGTTCAATCCGTAAAAAATACTAAATAACTAAAATAATAAAAAAAATCCAATTGACAGCTATGTCAGCGATTAAAAAATAAAAAACTAACACAACAGTGTTATGTTATTGATTTTATTGAATAAACCGCTGAAATGAAAATATCGTCTGTATGTTTAACCCTTTTAAATAATTAGTGTTTACGGTTTACTTTGACACCTCGTTTGTTTGGGTCACGGTACGCTAGGATTCTAGAATCACACTAACATAACATAAATTAGATATTTATTCAAACTAGTCAAATGCATTGTTTTGTTTATTATTATTTTTATGTTTCGTCAGTGATATTCAATTAATGTTCATATAGTTTTTACTTTTGGTTTCTTGTCGGGAGTAACGAAAAGGGGTTGGACGTAATTTGATTTGAGACCTAAATTTACCCGTGAACATGAACATTGTAATTAATCAACTAGCAAACCATTATTATTTGATCCTTGTCCTAAGGCTTGTGATGAGGCCTGCACCATGTTGATTGTTTATTGTTAGTTTAAATATATTTTTAGACTATTTTGATGTTTTTTTTACATTGATGATGATATGTGATTTATAAGAAATGTCTAAAGCTCTTAGTATCATTCTGGAAATATGTTTTAAATTAGGTCTCAAATTAAATATTTGTAAGACTGAAATTTTTTAGCCTTCATTTGATAATAGTAAACTTCGTGAAGATTTGTTCTCGTTGAATATTGAGAGACCGATATTAGGGATGAAGTTGTTTGGAAGAGTTATTGGGGATGAATATTTATCAAATGATTTTTCTATGAAGAGAGCTTGTATGACTCTTGGAATAATGCATCTTCTCCCACAATTAAGGGATCCTCAAAGATAGCTTCTTCTACATCGATCCTCCATTGATATTGTCAAATTGTTTTTTGGCATAAGAACATGTCAACTTAATCATATAGAGGAAAGAACTTTTTGGTTTGATAAAGAGTTACATAGGGCAATTGAAGACATTGTGGTTTGTGGAGGTCTTTCTTCGGGGACCTTCAACTGATGGTGGCTTCTTTATCCGTTAGAGTTGGGGAATTGAGTTTGTGCTCGACAGTATAGGTTGTCTTATACACTTTTGTGTCTTTTAGGGTCCAATCTTAGATGTTACATGATCATATATTGAGATTGTGGGGTATATGGTATGAACTTTGATTTGATAGAGTTTTAGATGATATTAGTGTTGCGACTCTAGATTTTGACGTTAGCAACTTTACTAACAAGGACACAGTCCTTCATAAAGCTCAACATGTTTTGATGAGTATCCTTTTTAGTAAAATTGTTCAGGACATGGATATAACATGACCATAAGATAGAAATCAGTTTTCAATTGTTTGTTAGTCGCACATGCTCAGAACTTTCTGTTTGCTATTCATATTGATGGCTTAGACTAACATATGTCATTGGTAGTACTATATTATTCTAAGAAACCACTTTATGACTCTTTTATTTCTTATTGATGAGGTTTGTCGTAGAATATTTTTAGACACATTTGTAGTATATGTGCTTCATTGTAGAGAGTTTTCGGACTTCAAATACCTACATGATCTTTTTAGGGATGTCTTGTTTGATATATTTTAATAGGGAGAAATATTCGAAGAAAGAGGAACATGTGAATCTCTTGAAAAACCCACATGATGAGAGATCGACACTTAGACTAGCATATGTTCTAGTAGTGTAAAGGTGGATATGAGACTAACATGCTTGTATGGACAAGATTGGAGTTTCTCCACTAATGGAATTGAGGACTGAAGATTTTACTGTAATACATATGCAATTCTTAAAATTGTTTCAAATAAAGTGGTCAAACATAAATAAAAAAATTCTAAAAATTAACATGTTTTTATACCATTTACATTCGACACTTTTGATTTTCTAACACCATAAAAAATTGAATTTAAGTTATTTCAAATGTTTGAATCATATAATGATTTACTTAAATATCTAAATATCACTTCTGTCACATTAGCATTTATGTAAATATTGGACTTATCAATTTGATTAGTGGATTAAAATTATCAAATTTTAAAAATTTTAAAGACTAGAGGATTAAAATTGTAGATTTAAGAAGAGGGTGACAATATTCTAAATGAAGTGAAATAGAAGGGATCAAAATGGAAAGAAAAAAAAAAAAAAAACTTTTTTCACTTTTTTTATTTTACAATCATATGAAACACTAACATAGCACAACAATAACACAAGTGATAATTTAAAAAATAAATAGTTAAATGTAATTATAAATGTCGGCTTTGTGTCGGTCCAAAACCCTCACAAACACCTTTTTTTTCTTCAAGATATTGGTACATAGTTGGAAACAACTCTATATAGGAGAAAAAGTTGGAGACATTACGTGGATCCTCTTGGAATCAGGATTTTTCCATATAAGAGAGTCAAAGATTGAATCTAGGATAAAATTCTAAGGTGTTTGAGTTTCTAGATAAGTGCAAATAATTTCTAGATAAGCTTAAAAGCTATAATACAAACTAACAACTTTTAATATGCCATCTTGCATGTAGAAGCAGTCAAAGTATTAATATTACCTTTATTTTCAAACTTGGCCATATTAAGGGAATGTTTATTAGTAACATTGTTCTGTGGACTGTCACGAGTGGTAAGTAGCATGCCTTATTATTTGCCCACTTTGCCCCTGCATAATCCATGGCAGGAAATAATCATGGTTCAGGAAGACATTTAAATTTGTATTAATATATGATTGGGCCTCTTAGAGGTTGAAGTCACACTTATCAGTAAGTAACAAAATTTTCCTTATGATTTCAATACTATTAACTGTCCTGGTCATTTGTATTTGGAAATCATAAATCAATTTCAACCAACCACTTTTGCTGAATATTCCTCATACCAAGTCATGGAATAAAACAAAACCAATGCCGCGTGATAACAACCAAACTAGCTCTTAAAACACTGAAAACAATTGAAGTGTAACTCATTTGTTGTATTCTCAAGAGACTTAATCATGAAGCTTCAATATTTCTACATTCTTCATCTCACTGTTATGTTCCTAACTATGTTTCCTCAGTTACTCAACTGCCAACAAGAATACCTCAATATCACTGTCTTTGACTGCACTAACAACCGTTCTGTACCAAAAGGGTACCTCTGCAATGGCCTTAAGAAGTCGTGCACTTCCTTTTTAGTTTTCAAGTCAAAACCTCCCCACGACAACCCTGCAAGAATCGCCAACCTTCTTAGCTCGGAAGCCTCTACTATAGCCTCGATCAACAAGATATCAATAAATGAGAAGATTCCTTGGAATAAATCAATCATTGTCCCGATTTTCTGTTCATGTGCAGGAAATATCTACCAGCATAGCACATCTTATTCTGTCAAGCAGAATGACACCTATTTTGAGTTGGTAAAAGAAACTTATCAAGGCCTTACAACCTGCCAGGCATTGATGGGTCAGAATTACTATGCTCCTATCAACATTGCAATAGGTGCTGAGCTTACAGTTCCGGTACTATGCGCTTGTCCAACAAAAAACCTGACGGAAAAAGGGGTTACCTCCTTGCTAGTTCACATGGTGAACTATGGTGACACAGTTAAATCCATAGGAGAAGCTTACGGTGTTGATGAACATAGCATGCGAGAGGCCAATGAGTTGCCAGTCCTACAAAGAGCAAACAGCACTGTGATCCTCTTTGGTTTGACGCCTATAATAGTTCCTCTGAGAAGCATGAGCTGCAAAGAGAACCCAGAGAGATTCTATTGCAAATGTTTTGAGGAACTGCATGCTGATGGAAGCTCCAAGGGTGTCTTCTGTGATGAATCTCATCGTCAAAAAATCCCTGCAAAATTGGTTGCGGCCTCAGGTATACTTGTCTAAACTCTCTTCAAGAACAAAATTTAAAATAATATGGTTTTTAATTAAAAAAATTAGATTTTAGAATAGCTAGGTATTAAGGATGCATGAAATCACATAAGGATGTTTGTTGCTAGTCACGGCTTCCAACTGAATTTGAAAAATAACTGTATTTGCAGGTATTGGAATTGGTACAGGCTTTCTGTGTTTGGTTCTTTTGGGTTACAAATTATATCAATGCATAACGATAAAGAGAGAAAGAATCCGAAAGGAAAGGCTGTTCTGCCAAAATGGAGGCTACTTGTTACAAGAGAAGTTATCATCCTATGGAAACGGAGAAATGGCAAAGCTTTTTACTGCAGAGGAGCTGCAAAGAGCAACAGATAACTATAACCGAAGTAGGTTTCTCGGCCAGGGTGGCTATGGCACAGTGTACAAAGGAATGTTACCAGATGGAACCATAGTAGCAGTTAAAAAGTCAAAACAGCTTGACAGGAACCAGATAGAAACTTTTGTTAATGAAGTAGTCATCTTATCTCACATCAACCACAGGAACATTGTCAAACTCTTAGGTTGTTGTCTTGAGACAGAAACCCCATTACTTGTTTACGAATTTATTCCAAACGGCACTCTTTCCGAACATATACATAGGAAAGACCATGATTCATCCCTTTCATGGGAAAATCGCCTTAGAATTGCTTGTGAAGTTGCTGGAGCAGTGTCCTATATGCATTTTTCAGCTTCTATTCCAATCTTCCATAGAGACATCAAACCCACCAACATACTCTTAGACAGTAACTATAGCGCCAAAGTTTCTGATTTCGGGACATCAAGATCAATACCATTGGATAAGACTCACCTGACGACATTTGTAGGTGGAACTTTTGGGTACATAGACCCTGAATATTTCCAGTCCAGTCAATTTACAGATAAAAGTGATGTATATAGTTTCGGTGTTGTTCTTGTAGAGATTATAACCGGAAGAAAGCCGAATTCATTCTATGATGAAGATGAGGGTCAGAACATGATTGCACAATTCATTTCTGTAACGAAAAAGAACCAACTTTCTCAAATTGTAGACTCCAGAGTGCAAAAGGAAGCAGGGAAAGACACCATTCTTACTATTTCAAATCTCGCAATGAGATGCTTGAGACTTAATCATAAGAAAAGACCCACAATGAAAGAGGTTTCAGCAGAATTAGAAACACTGAGAAAGGCGCAAAGTTCGTTTCAAATCAAGCATGATCATGATGAATCATCAAGTGATGATGAACAATCATTTGAGCACATTATCAATGAAACAACCGACCGAGAATCAACAGAGGAAAGCATTTCACTTTCCTTACAAATCGAATCCGCATCCTTCTGAAACGCCAGACTGATACTTTTTTTTCTTTTTTTTTTTCTAATCCACGGTAATTAGGATCTTGCCTTTGACCCCTAGTAAACGCCTCAAGGTATGACGCTAAGTGTATGTTTGGTTTCACGTCTGAAACACTCATAATTGATTTTGACATGGTTGGTCGCTCTTAAGTAGAATTGATTATGCTTTCTGGAATTGATTCTAATTAAGCCTATGATTTATAGCTTTTTGAGTTTTACATTGAAATTTACTGTTAAATTCAATTTTGCAAGAATCTAACAAAACAATGAAAAATTGATATATAACATGATACAGTTCACAATGACTACGAAACAAGTTTACGAATAACAAATTAAGTATCCTAAATTATAAGCAACGTGACAGGATGACACTTACATGTCGCAAAAGAAGGAAGATTCTATGGAAGAAAGCAAGGGAGTGAACAGAGAAAGAAGACGCGAACGCAGAATGGTACTCGCGAGGAGCAGACGTGTTGATGATGTTACGCACATTTCATCCAATTTGATGGAAACTGAAACTGATTTTGGGATGCCAATCGAGTTGAAGTTTAATTCATTTATATCATCCGATGCTATCCATCCAAACAAAACCTTAGGTCATATTTCGGAAATCTCATCATTTCAAAAATGTTAGGATTTATTTTGATTATTGAATCGATTCAGCAACACATATGACATAAAATGAAGGAGAAAAATCATACCAATATAAATCCTTACTGTTACAAACAATAATTAAAAAATAGAAAATATTTATTTATTTAAAATTTTATTTTTTATAAATTGGGATTATATATGGTTTCATTATAAAGGAGAAAAGTATTATATTTTTAATTTTTAATTAATTAAAAAAATTTTATTGGTTATTTATAAAATCAAGTATTACTTTTGTGTGTACCTAAGTATTATTGGAATCGATTCATCAACACATATGACATGGAATGAAGTTGTTATTTAGATTAATTAAGAAATAAGATAGTTTATCAAGAAGATATTATAACTACTTGATGTCAAAACTAATCATCAAATCAGACTATATCGATAGTAAAAGAAAATAGATTAGTTAAAATTAGATGTAACAACACATTAAGAATTTCATTTCATTTTAAGTAGGAATCTTTCCGCCATCCCTATTTTTAAATTTGTCACCCGAGATTCCAATAATGCTCAAATTGCTCTTGTGGTAAGTTAAGGCAAAAAAATCAAATCAAAATCGTGTTGTTAAGTAAAAAAATTCAATGTTGGTCAAAATATCTGGTAGTTTATGCGAAATATCCAATGCACCAGATTTTTATAAATATACGAAATTCTTGCGTGATCTGATTTTTTACAAAAAATCTAGAAATTATCGGATATTTAGTTCTTACTTACAAAATCTGGTAGTATGTGTCTCATCAACCGTATGTGCAATATGCGCCTCAACAACTACCTTCTAAGTAACCTATGTAGTCGCTGCCTCGACCTTAAAAGGATGAGGCACCTTTGGTGGATGGGGCACACTTGCCTCTACCTACCATTTGAATGGTATCCTAAATTGGTGCAGATAGTACCTAAACATCAATTGGTTCATCTTCATCACCTCCCGTCCATTCAAAATTAGCTCTAAATCTTCTATGTCAGATAGTCCGGGGTGCACAAAATGGAGTCTGATCAGTCAACCTCCTCCTATGAGCCTGATCACGATATCTACATACAATCGAACCATTTGTGCATTTGGTCTTCACCAAAACAAAAAAATACAAAATTGTATAACCTATTGGATTTTTTCAAAATATCATAAAATTATGGATTTTTTAGGTTTTGTCTATATATGCGGTAAAGAAGTAAAGGATCTTCCGATTTTTTCTAAAACTGCATAAAATGCTTTAATATTTTTGAATTTTTCAAAACATCCCATAAACATTTGTCTTTTTGGAAAATATTTGTTTGAATGTATGCATTTTTTTTGGATATTTTGAAAAATACAAAAATATTTATGCCTTTTTTTTCGCATCTTGCTAAGTATACGAAAGAATTTAGGGTCTGTTTGATAAAAATAGCGGTTGATAAATAAGTTAGCTTATAACTTATAGCTGATGACTGATATCTTATAATTTATAGCTGATGGTTGGGACTTATGACTAATAAGTTAATTGAAGTGTTTGATAACATTGGCGGTTTAACTGACTTATGCATGTAAAATGACATAAAAAATATTTAATATATAATTATTTTATTTAATTTAAAATAAATAATTGAAGATAAAAATGGATTTTTGTTTAAATAATAAGGATAAAACAATAAGCTATAAACTATAGGCTAAAACGTTATTTAAAATAGCGTCTGAAAAATAAACTATAAACTAGTAAAATAAACTATAAACTTGTAATCAAAGACCGTTATTAAACATGTCCAAAATATCATATGAGTTTATAAACTATAAGCTATAGATATTAACTCACAAATTGGTCTTACCAAACATAATCTTATGCTTTTTTTATCGAATCTTTTGAAATCTTCAATTAAACGTATGAGTTTACTCATAAAATATGGTAAAAATTCATACTCATTTGTCATCAACTAAAAAAACTAGATAATTACATCTGTGACAGGCTACGGCAAACTAAGAAATTCCGTTTAGAATATTTTACTTACGTCACATCATAAAGATAAAGATAAGTAGGAAATAAAACCAGCATGTTATATATGTTATACATATCCTCTTAGCAGAGCAGCTCAAACGTGGTTTTTGCTGATATAACTGCCCTGCCACGCGCCAGCAGCAGAAGATAAGTCATATTTCAAACTAAAGGATATGCTTTGACTATTGAAATAATTACATGGTGTTTGGCAGTAACAAGAAAATTCTGCTATGGCATGTGTCTCACTCTTGACTTTTAGAGGGATCAATAATGACATTACTAACATTTTCAACTTGTTGCAACTTTGACTCATACAAATCATTATAATTCCCAACGAATCATGATTAAAGAAAAACATAGGGTAATGAACCATTGCCTCAAAATTGAAGAGCAACTCATCAAATTCATGGAGTTTCCTCACCTTTATATTCTCTCTACAACAATCCTTCTATTATTTATGTTTCCTAACTCAGTCAACTGTCAACAATTATACCTTAACACAACTGTCACTGATTGCTCAGACAACCCTTCAGCACCAAAAGGATACCTATGCAATGGCCCTCAAATGTCACCATGCAACTCATTCTTAGTTTTTAGGTCCAAACCTCCTTATGACAATCCTATTACTATTGCCAACCTTCTTAGTTCTGAAGCATCAACCATAGCTTCAATCAACAACATCTCAAGAGATACCAAGCTTCCTTCCAATAAAACAATCATTGTCCCTATCCTTTGTTCATGTTCTGGAAATATCTACCAACATAACACTCCTTACACTGTCAAAAAAGGCGATACCTACTTTCAATTGGTAAATGAAACTTACCAAAGCCTCACAACATGCCAGGCTTTAAAGGGTCAGAATTACTATGCTTCTGTAAACATTACGATTGGAGCTGAGCTCACAGTTCCATTGCTTTGTGCTTGTCCTACGGCAAATCAGACGGCGAAAGGGATCACCTCCTTGCTGGTTTACACAGTGGACTACGGTGAAACTGTTGAATCTATAGCAGAGGTTTATGGTGTTGATGAACAAAGTATACTAGAAGCAAATGACTTGCAAGTGGCACCAAGTGAAAACAGAAGGGTGATCCTCTTTGCCTTCTATTCTATATTGGTTCCTCTTAGTGGTAAGAGTTGCAAAGAGGATCCTGATAGTTTCTATTGTACTTGCTCTCAAGGAAGCCTTGCAGACGGAACCTGTAACGAGTCTCATGGTCAAAAGTTTCCTGCCAAATTGGTTGCTGCATTAGGTACTTTGGTATAAACCATTTGCAAATCAAAAATTATTTTGCTACGATTTTGGTTTTTAGCAGTGCTTTTGTTTGTGTATTTTCAGGGGTTGGAATTGGTGCAGCCTTTCTGGTTTTCTTTCTTTTGGGTTACAAGTTATATCAATATATACAGAAAAGAAGAGCAAGTATTCGTAAGGAAAGGCTATTCAGACAAAATGGTGGTTACCTATTACAAGAGAAGTTATCATCTTATGGAAATGGAGAAATGGCAAAGCTTTTTACAGGAGAGGAGCTTCAAAGAGCAACGGATAACTACAGCCAGAGTAGATTTCTCGGTCAGGGTGGCTATGGCACGGTGTACAAAGGAATGTTACCCGATGGAACCATAGTAGCAGTTAAAAAGTCGAAACAGCTAGACAGGAACCAAGTTGAAGCTTTTGTTAATGAAGTGGTCATCTTATCTCAAATCAACCACAGAAACATTGTTAAACTCCTAGGATGTTGTCTTGAGACAGAAACTCCAATACTTGTCTATGAATATATTAATAACGGAAATCTTTCCCAACATATACATAGGAGAGACAATGAATCATCCCTTTCATGGGAAATTCGCCTTCGAATTGCGTGTGAAGTTGCTGGAGCAGTGGCATATATGCACTTTTCAGCTTCTATTCCTATCTTTCACAGAGACATCAAACCAACCAATATACTTCTAGACAGTAACTATAGTGCCAAAGTGTCTGATTTTGGAACATCTAGAACAATTCCATTGGATAAAACTCATTTAACCACAGCAGTTGGAGGCACTTTTGGCTACATGGATCCTGAATATTTCCAGTCCAGTCAATTTACAGACAAGAGCGATGTATATAGTTTTGGTGTTATTCTTGTAGAGATTATAACCGGTAGAAAGCCAATAACATTCAATGATGAAGATGAGGGACAAAATATGACTGCACGTTTCCTTTCTGCAATGAAAGACAGCCAACTTTCTCATGTTGTGGACAACACAGTGCTTAAGGAAGCGAGAAAAGAAGACATTGATGCTATTGCAAATCTTGCAATGAGGTGTTTGAGACTTAATGGTAAGAAAAGACCAACAATGAAAGAGGTTTCAGCTGAATTAGAAGCACTGAGAAAGGTGCAAAGTTTTTTGTATATCAAAGATGATCACAAGAAACCAAGTGATGAACATTTATTTGAGCAATCAACTAATGACATATCTCAGGCGTCCACAGTGGAAAGCTTTTCACTATCTTCACAAATGGAGTCCACATCCTTCTAATATGCGAGATTGATATAGATTATTGATTTTTTATACTTTGTATCTCATTTTCAGTATATCCCACATTTGGCTAATGATGAATGACTCATTTTTAAATCCTTAATTAGTATATCTCAGTTTAAAATTGCTTACATAAAGACAGAAATTGACATCTGCATGCTATGATGAAGAGACTATATACTTACTAATTATTCGGAATTTTTAAGATTAAGATTAGATATTAGTAGAAACTTTGTTTATAAAACAACAACATAAATCTTATTGATAAAATAAGGAATTTATAGAAAATTAAAAGTTGGACAACAAAATGTAACATAAGTAGTACTAGTAGTATATAAAGACAATTAAATTGTACTCAATTAATAGTAATAGTTGATAAATCCAACATCGTTAACAAGTTGTCGTGGTAGCTGCAAGTCGAGATTCGGCTAGAATCAATTTTAGAAAACAAAGTGCTTTGTCTTTGTGCAAACCAAACAAATTCATAAATACAGCGGTGGAGGCATTTCAACGTAGAGCCAAACATACCCTTACAAGTATAGTTCGCATAACTTGTATTCATTGTCAACTAATTTTCTGAGCTTCTCATGCTTCATGATACCTAGAGTTCATAATACAATAAAGTAAGTGCTAATATTTCATAGTTCCATTCTTCATGTTTCTTATCAATAGTCATCTTCTTAAGCTTGCCCAATATCAGCAGGTAGTGAAAGAAGAGACTATGTAACTACAAATTGGGATCAGTCTGAGTAGTGGGTATGATAGGAGCGATGTTCTAGCATCTCTCCTTTGTCATTAAACTTCATCATTCATCCATACATAGATATGTCCACCTATTACCAACAAATCATATTACTAAGAGAAGGGGTGCATCAAAATCTATGGAAATGATTTCAGAATAAGATTTAACTAAGAGAAGTATGTGTGCGGGTGAGGCAGCAAGTTGAAAATGTGAAGTTACAAAACTGGGATTAGAGATGAGAGAGAGCCATGACTTACATACGCACCTGAAACGTAAAAGATCCTTCACCGGCAACCTCAACAAAATTTCAATTATTAGTTCAAGAGGTAGATGCACGCGCTTTTCCATCTTGCCGAGCATTTTTTTTGAGTTAAAACAAATCAAACTACTTGGTTGATGTCGAGCTACTGGGTAAAAATGGATAACATCTACGGACTTTTTACCTTTATGCGACAAATCTGACAAAATTTAATCAAAATAAATTATTTTCAACATGCCACCATTTTTTTATAACTTTTTGTCCGTTTTTCTTAAATAAAAAAAATAGATTCTTAAGGGCCGCCATGTCACATGGAGTAGATTTTTCTTTTTTTAATTAATATAGATTTCATGTTGAATAATAGAGAGTAGAGTCACGTATAATATTTTACAAATTTTATTGATTGATATAATTATTTAAATTTTTAATGTATTGTGTATGGTGAGGAAGTAGGACGTTGATTTTTATTAAACAAAATTATTCTAGTTATTAAAAATTAAATAAATATTGAATTATTAGGTGAAAAAAAGAAAAAATAATTTGAAGAACAAAAATTTAAAAATATGATATTAAATAATAAAATTATTGTACATAATCTAACAAAATAAATGACGTAATGCTGTGTTCATTTATTTTATTTTTTTGCTCACGTCATTGTCAATTAGATTTTTTTATTTCATTTACAATGTTATTTTTTTATTTTATTTTCACGACCATTTGGAGAATGGTAATAGTCCTTACCATTTAACTATTTGTTTTCATTTCTATTAAAACGCATCAAAATGCATATATTACATAGTTTACATGAGTATTATTTTATTATATTAATGTTACATGAAATATTTTTGGTTAATTTTTATAAATTAATGTAAATAAATTAATATTTTTTAATTAATATAAAAAATAAAAAAGGGTAAAAGTAAAATTAAAATAAAAAGTCTGATTATATAATAATGTAATTGAATGGAATGTTTTATAAAAAGTACAAAAAATTAGTTTGAAAAATAAATTATCGTTATTTTACTATTCCATTTTTTTTATATTTGTTAATTAATATACATAGTATTATATTTATTTTTAGGATAACATATTTATAATTTACTTTCATTTTGCTTGTTTGTTAATATATATAAATTAATAAATTGGAACTAGATAAATTAATGAATTAGAAGTAGATCTGTATAAATTAATAAATTAGAAGTATATAAATTAATATAAATTAAAAAATAAATATATTTAATTAATATTAGAAATTTATTAATAATTTATTTTTATTTTATTTATTTAAAAGTATATTAAACACATTACATATAATTTTACGTATATTAAACATAATAAATTAGAATGTTTAAAAATAAATTAACTAACTAATTACATTAACTAATTGAAATGTTTATATATATATATATATATATATATATATATATATATATATATATATATATATATATATATATATATATATATATATATATATATATATATATATATATATTTTCAAAATTAAAAATTCTAGCTTATCATAAAAAATTAATTTAAATATTTTATTAAAATTTATTATTTGATACCTTAACATATTGTCATTCTATTTTTGTTCTATTGCTAACAAGATTAATTTCAACTAATTTATCCAAATAAATATTGCATGTTATATTGTCTGCATAATAATTTAGAATACAACTTAATCAACATAAATTCTTAGATAAGAGTGTTATTTTTATAGTTAAAGTTGTTTTAATTCAAAGTAAAAAAAATAAAAAATTTTAATCAAAAGCCCGTAGGTGAAACCCAGTCGTCCCGCTTCGACCCGCTTTTTAAAGCGGGTTAGATAAGACGGACCAACTTAAAGTACCGAGTCAAAAATTTCAGCCCAGTCCACCAAAAATAGAGGGTCAAACGGACCAATCCAATCTGTTTTGCCACCCCTAAATGTAACATTTTGATATTTTTAACTTTGCTAGTTTTAAAGCTATAAAATATAAAAGCTAAAAGCGTCAAAATTTAAAAAAAAAAAAAAAAAAAAGGTAAAATTAAAAAAGAAATCCAGCACAAAAAAATGTAAAATTAAAAATAAAATCAAATTGACACCCACATCAACAATAAAATAAATAACAAATAAAAAATCCAACATAATAATGTCATGTCACTTATTTTATTTTGTAGACCAAATTCAACGAGAGGGCAAAATAGAAGAATCTACAAATGACAAGAACAAAATATGTATTTTATTTAAATGGTTGTTTTTGGGATTCGTCTTATATGGTAGGGACAAAATAGCTATTAATCCTTTTTTTTTTATATTATAATTAAGAGATTTTAATTTATTTTTAATTGTGATAATTAATTAAAATTAGAAAATTAATTTTATAAAAATAAAAAAATTGTTATTTTAATTCTTTAATATATATAATATTTTATTTAAATATTAAAATAATCAAAAAAATATAATATAATAATTAAAATTTTAATTGTAATAAAGATATTACAAAATTAAATTAAAATATAATATTAAAAATTATAATATAATAATTAAAAATAAAAAAGAGATTAATTATCATGTCAATCTTTTTGAGATCTTTGTTTAAGTTATAACTACTAAAATTCTCAAAATTGGGGAGTTAGTTAGAAAAATTTTGGAATGCATCAAAATTTTCAAAATCTATATTCAAAAGAAAGTCGTTGGAATCTATCTAAAATTGGAGTAATAGATGGATGACACACTACTATAATATCTTTTAGTTTATTTATTTTGATTATTGTAACACCCTCTAAATCCCGCACATAATATATAGCATAATTAGAATAAATTAGCACAAATATTAAAAGAGGACATCACATATATTTAAAAAACCAAACACATAATACACTAGTCATGTTTATATGATACATTTAATATCATATTTCATATAAGTATACATATGCATCTCACAACAGATTAAATTTTTTATAACATTAATGATTGAAATCTCATAATAACAATAATATCATAAAATATTAGGCACTAAAGATTAGTCATCACCAATTCTCAAATACAACATAGATATAAGGAGAGTACAATCAAACATATCTCTGTAAGAATTGAATTCCCTGCTTCTCATTGATATTCTTTGTCATAATATACAAGTGTGAATATCTCTATATTTGGAAGGTAAGAATATACAGTTATTATTATACTAACTGTAAAGATATTCTAATAACATACAATTATGATTATACTAATTATAGATATATTCTAATACTCCCCCGCAGTCGAAGCGGGAGGTGGACGGACGCTGAGACTTTCTCTGAAGTCCTGAAAGAGTATAAGGGGTAGTCCTTTGGTGAATATGTCTGCAATTTGATGTTTGGAGGGTACATGGAGAACCCGGACTTGACCCCGAGCAACCTTTTCACGAACGAAGTGAATGTCCATCTCAATGTGTTTCGTTCGCTGATGTTGAACTGGGTTACCTGAGAGGTAGATAGCACTGACGTTGTCACAATTAGGGGTGGCAAAATGGATGGATTGGATGGATATGGATTGGATTGTTAATGGATGGATCAAAACAATCCATTAATCCATTACAATCCATTAAAACTTCTTTAGATATATCCAATCCAATCCATCCACTTAGAAATAAAATCCATCCAATCCATCCATTAGCAACATTTTATGGATGGATATCCATCCATCCAAAAAAATAAAAATAAAAAAAGTTTCAGTTTTTTAAAAAATAATAATAAAAAATTTTCAGTTTATAAAAAAACTCAGTTTTTTTTCAAAAAAATAAAAAAATGTTTTTTAAAAAAAAAGTTTCACTTTTTATAAAAAATTCCAGTTTTATTTCTAAATTTTTTTTCAAAAAAGTTTAGTTTTTTTTCAAAAAATATAAATTTTCAATATTTTTCCGGAAAAAAAATTCAGTTTTTTTTTCTGAAAAAAAATATTTAAAAAGAAAAAGTTTCAGTTTTATTTTGAAAACGTTTTTTTTTTTTCAGTTTTCAAAAAAAAAGTTCAGTTTTAGAAAAAAAAAATTGAAATAAAAATTTTTCTGTTAATATTTCGGAAACTAAATGAAATTTTCAGTTTTTAAAAAAAAAAAAATTTCAGTTTTTTAAATAAAAAAATTTAGTTTTTTTTTCAAAAAAAGTAAAAAAAAAAAAAAAATTTAAAAAAAATCAAAAGTTCCAGTTTAAGTTTGAAAACTTTTTTTTTTCAGTTTTCAAAAAAAAAAGTTCAGTTTTAGAAATAAAAAAAAAAATTCCTGTTATTTTTCCGGAAAAAAATAAAATTTTCAGTTTTAAAAAAAATTAAATTTAGTTTTTTTTCAAAAAAAAGTTTCAGTTTTTTTTGAAAAAAATAAATTCCAGCTTAAAAAAAATCAGTTTTTTTTTTCAAAAAAATAAAAAAGTATTTTATAAAAAAATATTTAAAAAAAAAAAGTTTCAGTTTTTATAAAAAAATAAATCAATTTTTTTTAAAAGAAAATAAATTTCCAGTTTAACTTCAAAAACTTTTTTTTTCAGTTTTATAAAAAAAGTTTCAGTCTTTTTTAAGAAAAAAACTGTTTTTTTTAAAAAAAAAAATCAACTTTTTTTGGAAAAGAAAAAAAGATACAGTTTTAAAAAAAGAAAATTCAGTTTTGAAATAAAAAATAACACTTTCTTTTTAAAAAAAAAAATCAGTTTTTTTCGAAAAGAAAAATAAAATTTGCAGTATTTAAAAAAAATCAGTTTTTAAAAAAAATTAATTTATTTTTAAAAAAAACTTGCAGTTTTTTATTCCAAAATAAATTCAGTTTTTCGATTTTTTCAAAAAAACTTTCATTTTAAAAAAAAAATCAGTTTTTTTTTAAAAAAAATCAGTTTTTAAAAAAGATAATTCATTTTTATTATGAAAAAACTTATTTTCTTTTTGAATTTTTCTTTTTTCTAAAAACCTTTTTTAATTGAAAAAAAAAGATTTATTTCATCTAAAGAATAATCCAATGGATTATTAAAATGTGGTGGATGGATTGGATCAATCCATAAATATAAATGGATGGATTGGATCAATCCATTAACTTATTTTTTATTTAGTGGATGGATTGGATGGATTTTTTAGTGGATGGATTGGATGGATTTTGCTTTAATGGATTCAATTGCCACCCCTAGTCACAATATACCATGGTTGCTTTAAGAATAGGACAATGTAGTTCAAGCAGAAGGTTTCGTAACCAACAGGATTCAGATACCACATTGGCTACACCACGGTATTCTGCCTCGGCGCTGGATCGTGAGAGTGTAGGTTGTCGTTTAGACGACCACGAAAGTAAATTGTCCCCAAGGAACACACAATAGCCGGATGTGGAACGTCGAGTGTCGGGACAGCCACCCCAATCTGCATCTGTATAAGATATTAATGTATTTGTAGATGAGGGATATAGATGTAAGCCGTAGTGTTTTGTTCCCTGAATATAGCGTAATATCCGACGTAGAGCATGCATATGGGTGTCCATCGGCTGATGCATAAATAGACAAATTTGTTGTACCGCATAGGAGATATCAGGTCGTGTGAAGGTAAGATACTGAAGGGCACCTGCAAGACTACGGTAGAGGGATGAATCCTCGTATGGGACATTATGTGTGGCACTCATCTTGGGTTTTGTATCAACTGGAGTTGGACAAGTTTTGCAAGAAGACATGCCGGCCCGTGAGAGGATGTTTTCAGCATATTTCTTTTGTGAGAGGAATAAGCCATTCTTATGGCGAGTGACAACAATACCCAAGAAATAGTTGAGATGTCCTAAGTCTTTCATAGCAAACTCGGAGCTGAGGAGAGATATGATGGACTGCCGCAAGGTATCAGATGAGGTGGTGAGTATGATGTCATCTACATAAAGTAAGAGATAGGCTAGATGAGAATCTTTCTTGTAGATGAATAGAGACTGGTCGCTTTTGCTTTGATAGAAACCAATCGATGAAGCATAGTCGGCAAACCTCTTGTACCAAGCTCTAGGGGCTTGTTTAAGCCCATATAGTGATTTGCGAAGGCGACATACATGGTCAGGATGTTTGGAGTCTCGAAATCCTAATGGTTGGTACATATATACTGTTTCTTTGAGTTCACCATGGAGAAAAGCATTCTTGACATCCAATTGATGAATGTGCCAAGATTTTGAAATGGCAAGGAGAAAAGGCGAATCGTTTGACAACTGGCTGAAAATTTCTCCACAATCAATGCCAACTGTTGACCGCACCATCACCTACAAGTCGGGCTTTATGCCTCTCAAAAGAACCGCGATTTTCTTTATGTCTAAAAATCCACATAGATCGAATAACATTAACATCAGGTGGTCGTGGCACTAAATCCCACGTCTCATTTTTAATTAAAGCAATAAATTCATCATGCATGGCCATTTTCCAATTAGGATCCTTGAGTGCAGACACTGGATTTCTAGGGAGAGGGGATTTTGTGACATGAGTGTGTAGACCGTAGTATTTTTGGTTTGGCTTAAAGATATCGTGTTGACTTCTAGTGGTGGGTTTTGTGTTGGCTTGGGAGGTAGGTTGGTAGATGGAAGGAAGATTATTTGGCAGAGTATGATTTGATTGTGTTGGGAGAGGTGGTGAGTGGAAGGTTGGGGTTGGGGTTGGATGTGATTGGGGTGTATTCGGCAAAGTTTGGGTGTGGGCTGAAGTATGTGAAATAGTTGGAGTAGGAAAGGAGATTGGTGGATTGGATGTAGAGTTGTTTTGGTCTTGGGTTATAATATGATTGATGAGGTAAGGGGATAAGTCAATGTCTAGGAAGGTGTAAGTGGCAGATTGAGGGGTGTGCAGCTTTGCATATGGGAAGGCAGACTCATCAAATAAAACATGACGACAAATGATAATTTTGTTTGTTGTCATATCTAGACACTTATAACCACGGTGGTTTGACGGATACCCAAGAAAGACGCATGGGGTGGAGCGTGGTTGAAGTTTGTGGATGGTACTTGAAGGAAAGAGAGGAAAACATAGACAACCAAAGACACGCAGATGAGAGTAAGATGGATTCTTGTTGTATAACATGTGGAGAGGTGACCAAAACTTGATTGGTTTACTGGGCAGAATGTTTGAAATATATGTGGCCATTTCTAGAGCATAATGCCAAAATGAAGGTGGTAGGGATGCATGAAGTAATAAAGTTCGAATAATATTATTAATGGACCGTATTTTTTGCTCGGCTTTACCATTTTGAGAGGAAGTGTAAGGGCAAGAGAGACGAAAAGATATTCCATTAAGTTCACACATTTGTCGAAAATTATTAGAAATGTATTCGCCACCATTATCACATTGAATAGTTTTGATTTCCCGTTGAAATTGAGTTTTAATGTAAGCTCTTAATTTTTGAAAAATGGGATAAACTTGAGACTTATGGGAAATCGGGAATGTCCACAAAAAATTCGAATAGTTATCCAGGAATAAAACATAATATTTGTGACCTATAGAGCTTAACACGGGAGATGTCCAAACATCACTATGTAGAATATCAAATGGCAACGAACTATTATTAAGAGACTTTGTGAAAGGAAATTTGATGTGTTTACCAAGAGGACAAGAATTACAAAATTGAGAATGTACTTTACTAGATGTATTACATTCAATCAACTTATTTTTGCTGAGAAAAGACAAAACATGTTCGCCCGGGTGTCCCAGACGATTATGCCAGATAGATGATGACAAAGCCGCAAAAGTGGATGGATGATTAGCTGTATTTGTGGTTTTGTGGTTGATGATGGGATAGAGGTCACCTTGACTTTCACATCTCATGATAGGTATCCCCGTCTGAAGATCCTTCACAGTAAAACCAAATGGGTCAAATTCAATTGAAACTCTATTATCTGTAGTGAATTTTCGAACAGACACTAAATTTTTAATTAAATTTGGAGCGTGAAGAACATTGTTTAGTATAAGAGGTGGGTGGGGTTTAGTTAAATGTGTGCTGCCAAGACCATGAATTGGAACAGAATGACCATTTCCGACAATGATGTTATTATTTTTGCTTAATTTAAAATAGGACGAGAGATTACCTTGCGAGGAAGTCATATGAGAGGTAGCTTCGGTGTCCATGTACCATGACGGGTCGGGCTGGGCAAGGTTGAGAGTGCTGAAAGCATTTTCAATATCTGTTGGACGAGTAGTGTTGGCATTGAAAGCAGCCTGCTGAGGTTTGGGGCCAAGAATTCCACTTTGTTGGGGCTTAGGACCATTAGTAGGTCCATTCCAATTGGATGTTGGGTGAGGACAGGGTGGGTAATTCCAAGGTCCCCATGGTTGCTAGGGAGGGTAATTCCATGATTGCCGCTGCGGTTGTTGTTGTCCACGGTTTCCTCTCCCGGAATTTCGGCCTCCACGGTATGGTTTCTTTCCTCTTTGACCGTGATTGGTGGACGGATGTGGTTGCGGGTTCGGAGCTGAATATTGTTGTTTGATTGCAGGTTCGGTCGAAGGGCCTTTAGCCAAGAGGGAAAAGAGGATGAGTGTGTAGCGCGTTGCATCATGGTGGTTTCCTCGAGTTCCGTCGTGATCGGGCGCAAAAGTGGTAGAGGGTCGCTGTTGGATGAAGGTGACAAACCCAAAGATATGAATCATTAGTCCGGATATCATCTTGAGAACTAAACGTGTGTGGACCGGAGAGTCCACGTCATGAGTTGATCCGAGAGAGTTTTAAGGCGGGTGCAGAAGCTTTTGTTGATGGAAAATCTTCCGTGTTTGTTATCGAATTGATTTTCCAATTGCACGCGCGAGAGTGTTTGTTGTCATGAAACATAGCGGCTATGCGCTTCAACACTCTTCTTGTCGCCGACGACGAGGATGGATCGAATATCCCGCGATACTGCATACATCCATTGCAACACTACTGCATCAAGGCGATCCCAAAGTTCAGATTCGGCAGCCTTGAGTTCGGCTGATGCTTGTATGGTCTGGTCTTCCGAAGGCGGAATAATGTGATCAAGAACGTTGTGAACGCGTGCCTGCACTTTGAATAGGGCAGACCATGAGAGGTAGAGATTAGAATCATTTTCCAACGCCACCGGATGATGGTTCGACGTTGTTAATGGCGGAGTGGAATTTGGTTGTTGCCGACTGAGAGGGATTGGATTTTGAGGCTGATGAAGTGTCATCAGATGTTTGAGATTGGGAGGTTTCGTCTGCCATAGTAGAACAAAGGGTGTGCGGCGGCGGAAGGAAATTGTAGGGTTTAGGAACGTGATAAAGCTGATACCATGTAAGAATTGAATTCCCTGCTTCTCATTGATATTCTTTGTCATAATATACAAGTGTGAATATCTCTATATTTGGAAGGTAAGAATATACAGTTATTATTATACTAACTGTAAAGATATTCTAATAACATACAATTATGATTATACTAATTATAGATATATTCTAATAATCTCTAATACATGAATATAATAATTAAAACTTAAATCCAAACGTTCTCCGTATTACATGACTAGAGAATGACAACTACTTAAATAAGCGGATAAACAAGAGACTAATCTCCTCCAACTAATTCTTGCAAGAAACACCACTATCTCTAGTAAATGAACGATGTCGTAAGACCCATCATTTCCACAAAAGGGTGGGAATTTATATTATTATGGAAATATATAATAATAAGTAATGCATCACATACAAACAACAATTGAATTCATCATACTTCACATAATCACATATTCACTATTTTTCAATCCAATGCACATGTATACATATACGACATTACTCAACGATTCATAATTCAATTAACAATCAATCACAATTATTATAAATGTAACATCCACATCATTATCACATTTACATTCCAATTCAATAATTCACACTGACACATGTGACTCAAATGCAACTCGATGCATTATATATGTGGTACCAAATGTTATCCTTATCGGTATCACCGAGTTCATCTCCAAGATAACTACCAAAAATAATTATGTCCTCTAAGCTTCAAACTCATCTCCAAAGTTTGGGACAAGTCACTAACTCTCACAAAAGCTCGCAAACATTGTCTCGTGACAACTCATGATGCATCTGTAATCTCAACATATATATGCAATTAAAATTATCTCCAAATCTTAATCATACAAATATATTTCACATAATCCAACACATTTGAATTATCTCAACAATTGCACAATATTATACATACATCATATCATTCACATTCAATGCTTACACATAACATTTATCAACTCAACACATTCAATGCTTACACATAACATTTATCAACTCAACACATTCACATAACATATAATCATCCATAATTAAACCATGTTGTTCTCAATTAACTTCAATTTATAACATACATACATGCACACATTTCAAGTATTATGTTCTTCATCAAAAGTCAATAAAAAATAATCCAAAACACATAAAAAAAAATTATTAAAATTCATGAAAATCCTTCATAAATCAATAGCATACAGGACCCCCTTCAATTACACAAATTGTAAAAAAATTTCCTTCCAGACCGTGCTAAACGTGACCTAGCTCGCTAAGTGGCCTCACGATTATGCAAAAAAATCTGCTGCGAACATCTGCTGTCTTCTATAGATTTCTCCCCTACAATCCATTCCAAACAGCCATATTTCATAAACTAAATACATATTAACCTATATCTAACATGTATCATCAATTAGAAACATTAAAATATGATTTCTAACACACAATTTATGAATCTCAAATCTAACCCTAACATGTTAAAACTAGCATTTTGAAGAACAAAATCCCTAATTTCATATTACTATCCATTACATACAATTAAATATATCCATAAATCAAAGAATGCCCACCCTTATCTTAGATGTATACACTTTATAGGTTTTGCTTCTTCTCTTCTTTTTTCTCTCTTTTTTCCTTCATTCCTCTTTTCTTCTCTTATCTTGTTTTGATAATTCTATCTCTCTTTGTTTTTACAAAGTCTTACTAAGTCTAATTTCACTAATGGACTTATCTAATTTTTAATCCATCACCAAGACCCAAATGTATATTTTACTATCCTAACACTCAATAATCCAATAACATATTAATACACACTTATTCTAATTAATTCAATTATTCACATAATCTACCAAAATAAATTAATTATATAATTATAAAGCCAAATAATAATTATCATAGCAATTAGATAATAAAATAAATAATAAAGAAAATCAGAGTGTTACAACTCTCCTCCACTTAAAATATTTTCGTACTAGAAAATTATCTCAAACAAACAACTCAGGATAAGACTCTCTCATCTGACCTTCTAGTTCCCAAGTAACATTTTCACATGCGGGTCCTCACCAAGCTACCTTCACCAAGACAATCTCTTTACCATGAAGTTGTTTCAACTCTCGATCCTCTGTTCGCATAGGTGATATTTCCACAGTTAGGTTATCTCTCACCTGTACATAATCTAATTGAATCACATGAGACGGATCTGTAATGTATCTCCTCAACTGAGACACATGAAAACACATCATGGAGATTAGAAAGTGACGGCAGAAAAGCAATCTGATAAGCCACTTCACCTACTTTCTCGAAAATATGACAAGGACCAATAAAACGCGGCGTCAACTTACACAACTTCAAAGCTCGACCAACACCTGTTACTGGAGTAACACGAAGAAAAATATGATCTCTTTTATCAAACTCAAGTGCTTTCCTCCTCTTATCATGATAACTCTTTGACGACTTTTAGAAATCTCCATCTTCTCCCAAATCATCTTAATATTATTAGTAGTCTGCTGGACTATCTCAGGTCCAACCACATCACTCTTTCCCGATTCATACCAACACAAAGGCGTCCTACACATTCTACCGTACAAAGCTCCAAATGGTGTCATTCCAATACTCGAATGAAACTGTTGTTATAAGTAAATTCAATCAAAGACAAGTAACTATCCCAAGCACCTCCTTGTTCCAACACACAAACTCTCAAAAGATCCTCTAGTGACTGAATCGTCCTCTTAGTCTGACCATCTATTTGTTGATGAGAAGAAAAACTCAATCACAACTTCGTACCTAAAGCATCTTGCAAACTTCCCCAAAATCGTGAAGTAAACCTCGTACCCTATCTTATACAATACTAGATGGAATATCAAACAAACTGACAATCTTGTCAATGTACAACCTTGCAAGCTTCTCCATTGGATAATCCATTCTCATCGAATTAAAGTGAGCAATTTTTGTCAACATGTCCATAATAACCCAAATAGCCTCAAAATTACTCGGTGTTCTAGGTAAACTAGAAACAAAATCCATAGAGATATCACCTCATGATACCATTCTCATCAATCCAAAAATTCCAACCTCGACCTTGATTGATCGACATCATCTTATCCACCAAAATAAAATCAGATTTATGACCTTCTCGAATCTCATCAAGAATGCCACTAGTAAACTTCAACATACCAAACTTAGCTCTAGAAGAAGTATCCTCACAAATCAAACTCATGTCTCAAAATTGCTTAAGCAATTTCAACTATCGCATCATCAACATCGACATATGCAAAGACTTTCTACTTAATGCATCAGCTACAACATTCACATTACCAAGATGGTAATTCAAACTAAAATCACAATATTTCAAAAATTCCAACCATCTTCTTTGTCTCATGTTCAACTCTTTTTAGCCAAAAAGATATTTCAAACTCTTGTGATCACTAAACACATCAAATCTTGATCCAAACAAATAATGTCTCCAAAGTTTCAATACAAATACAACAGCAGCTAACTCCAAATAATGAGTCGGATAATTATTTTCGTGCACTTTAAGTTGCCTTGAAGCATAAGCTACAACTTGTCGATTCTGCATTAACACACATCCTAAATTCATCAATGAAGCATCACAATACACAACAAACGATTCTGCCAGATCAAGCAAAATCAAAATATGAGTGGTTGTCAACCTTCTCTTAAGCTCTTGAAAACCAACTTCATAGTGAGCAATCCAAATAAAAGCTTGAACCTTCCCAGTCAATTGCGTCAACGAAAAAACTAACTTGGAAATCCTTCAATAAATTTTTGATAATGATTTGCTAAACCAAGAAAAACTCTAATCTCAAAAATAGATTTCGGAACTTCCCATTGAGATACAACCTCAATCTTCAACGGGTCAACAACAATACCACCACATGATATCACATGACTAAGGAAACTCACTTCCTTCAACCAAAACTCACACTTCGAAAGTTTCACATACAACTGCTTTTATTTCAACACAGATAACACAATCCTCAGATGCTCGACATACTCTTCTTTATTCTTTGAATAGACCAAAATATCATCAATGAACACAACAACAAACTTATCCAAATACCGATGAGAAATTCTATTCATATATTCCATAAATACATCAGGTGCAGTTGTCACACCAAACGACGTCAAAAAAATACTCATGTTGATTTTAATAGAGAATGGAGAGGCAGTAAGGTTTTGATTTTAATAAAGAATGATGATCTTGCTTGTAACGACTAACCAGTCGATGAGTGAGTGTTTGAAGAAAGTGTAATTATCCTTATTAACAGTGCACCATTCATTGTAGGAGAGAGAAGCTCTCTTGTTCTTCTTCCTCGCTTCCCAAGATTTGTTCTTCTTCCACATAACATTTGAAGTGACATTACTTTGATCAGAGATAACCACATCCAAACCTATAAATGCTCTAATTTATCAGCAGTGCAAATTCCCAAAACATCCCTCAAATTCTCAATATGGTTTGCATCTAAAGTTAAAAGAAATCTCCTAGTAGTTTCTCAAAGGTCCTAAACTTAGGAGGACATTTACATCTTTGGTTGATTTTTCGGGCAGTATTTATTTCATATTTTACCAGCTTTTTAGACTGACAACCCATCTAATATCATGTTTCTATTTTGTCTTGATAACTAGAATTCATTATTATTTGTACAATGTGTTTTTAAAAATTTATAATGGAACCTATTCACTTTATTGTATTTATAACAACATCGACCTGCATCTCATTGTCCCTTATGCACCTAAAGATCTAGTTATTGTAACAATCATGTCTCAAGTTAATTATACAATCCCTAAAATACTGCATAATTTCTTGAAATATGAACGCTGGAAAAGTTAAGTCATATGACCCAATATGTGTTCTACTGTGTTAGATAGAGCCACGTGCTACCTAAATCTTGTGGCTTTGGAAGTAGCCATGCTTTAAAAATTACCAAGGAAGATATTGCTTTATGTTAAGCTAAGGTATGACTGGAAACTGTTGATCCCGACATAACTACCACATGCAAGAACCTAGGAGCAGTAAAGAAATTTTATCCGTTGTATCTAGTGTGTATGAAGAGGCGACCAGTCGATAGGCCAACAATGCGCGAAGTTTCGTGCGTATTAAGAAGTCATTAGGACAGTTAAACTAGTTTAACTTGTAGCTCAACTCCACTGTATTCAACCCGAAGGTTTTGTGGTTTGATTTCCAGATCAATTTTCTAAACATACATTTGATGATTGTATATATTTGTGCAATTTAATTATAATTGTACCTTATTCTCCCTCCCACCTAACTTGTGTTTCTTAACCATTTTGTAAAAGTTGACATACTTAAAACTAATGCACCTTGCAATGGAGACTATGGTCGTTGTGTTGTATCAAATAAGGAAACAACAGTTATTGTTGTCAAAACATTAGTTATGACAGCGACGACGTCAAATGTCGTTGTAAAACTTTTTGCAACGACACTTATACCAACGACATGCAACCATATTTTTTTCGCTGAAAAAAACACATTTCACAGCAATTTTGTGTTTTTCTCAACAATTTTGTCGCTGCAAGAAATATTTTTTCTTGTAATGGATGAGAGTATCATATGGTGAAAAGCTACTGCGGTTCTGTGTTTTCTGTTTTAGGGTTAGGGAAGAGAGGGCTTAAGTAAAATTATAAAACTAAATTCACTTAAAATATGACCAGATTAGAAAACCCAACAAAACAAGTCCAACACTATAGTTTTTAGGATTATACCATAAAGATCTCGATATTGACTATAAAAACACACAAGATTTTTGTAAGATATTATCACTAAAAGGTAATTTCAGATCGCAGATCTCGATCTTGACTACATTGCACCCTACAAATTGGTTTTGTAGGGTTGGATTATGCAGAACCTCCACATTTTTAGTCTATTAAAGAATAAATTATGTAGATATTTCTTTTTCTGATGTAATATCAAATTGCACCTTTTAATCAATGTTAGAGTCCTAATTATGATTTTTAAAGAGTAGTTCATGTCTGGATTAAGTTACTACTTTTAATTGTATCCTAGACAAAATTAAATATCCCGAAAAAATTCATAATTAAAAAGAATATTCTCTCCCAACATGAAAAGAACGAAAATAAACACTAAAATAAAAGAAAAAAAAATGTAGTGTTAAGAAACCTTGAGTGTGCAGGATGGTAGCTCGTCAATACAAAGTATATTTAAGAATGAGCTCAAAAAACTTAAAAATAAATTTTATATTTTGATTTTCTATGGCTTCAGTAGCTTTGATACCAGGACCATACCATGCGTCCTCTCCAGCATCTTCTGTGAATTTTCAGCTGTTGGATACTCTTTTTCATTGCTTCTTAGACCTGCTCAATACCACAAGGGAGTGAAAGCAGAGACTCTGTATACCCCGGCATTTGGGTTCTTTCCGAGTAGGTGCCCTTAGGATTGGAGTATTGCTCCAGAAGCTGTCCTTTGTCATTAAACTTCATCAACCCACCTTTATCATCTCTTCCAATTATATCACCACAATTTGTAAAGCATACTATGGATAAAGAATAGTGCAAAGCAGGATCAACAGAAAATTCAAGAATCTTAGTCCAAGATGAATGCACTGCATATTTCTTCATCACCCATATCTTAACTGTACGCATCTCCACAATAGATGCACTGATAAGTCCGCCAAGTACCAGCAAATCGTGTTTGCTATGATACTGTTTATAATAAAAATCATATGGCAGGGCTATCTCAGACATTTTGCTTTCCTTTAAATCAAAGGCAATAATAACGTCAATAAAATCGTTCGTTGAGGTCTCATGATTACAAACCATCCAATGAATAGAACCATTCATGAGTTGCCCGGCATTATTATAGCCACCTCTCATGAAAATAATCAATGGAGAATCAAACTCAATATGTTTCCACTTATTAGCTCTCAATGAGAAAATCTCAAAGTATATGGCACGAGATACATGATTATCAAAAGTGCGACAATTCCATGAACCCAAAACTATCAAGTAATCATCAGTAGAATGGTCATATGCAAAACCATATAGAAAAATCTCAAGAAAGGAATTACGGACAGTTTTAGTTATAGGAGAGGCAGGTATCTTTTTATGGACACAGTTGGATGGATTCCATATGTAGGAGAAGTCTGTGTAAGTATGCAAAAATATAAACCCTCGGCAGGAACCTCCAATTATAGGACGAATACCCGAGGGCAGAAAGTGGTCGCTTAGAGAAGCATATGACGACTTATTGTTAAGCGATGCATTAAAATCAATGGATAGGGTTTCAGAATTATTTCCTAAAGAGAAAAGTTTATTTGTGGGAGAGGAGGCAAGTTGAAAATGTGAAGTTGCAAAATGAGGATTAGAGATGAGAGAAAACCATGACTTACAGACGCATTTGCATTGTAGTAGTGTCTTCACCGTCAATCTCAACAGAATTTCAATGATCAGTTCCTCAGGAAGATGCATGCTTTTCTTTGCCATCTAACCCTGCCGTGCATTTGTTTCTGGCTTTCTGCGGAACTAATAGGTTTAGGTTATTTTTTTAATAAGAATCAACTACTTATAGATGAAAAAACCTAAAAGGCATTTCATTCCGCAAAATAAATTTAATTTGTTTTGAAAAATTAAAATTTTCATTATCAATTTTTTTGGATAGATTTAATAATAAATTAATTGTATTGTTATAAACAAGCTAAATTACACCTTTAATCTCTCTATTTATATGGAGAGAAAATAGGTGATGCTCGGCCATATATTAGAACATGTCACTTTTTATTTAAAAAAATTAATGACATGACACACTCTTGATTTATTATTGGATGACAATATAAAACTATTTTACATAATCAATATATATCCATTAAACTCTTATATTTATACGTTTAATGGACATGCAACATGTGATTCAAATAATTTTAAAAAATATAAATGATTGATCATTTTTAAAACATGCATTTTCTATGTTTTTTCCCAAAACATTCATGAAAATGATCTTTCTATTTCATTTTTTTTTTATAATTTTTATATTTTATTTTTGATAAAATAAATTATGATTTATCTTTTTTTAACAATATGGAAAATAACACAATAATGTGACATAATCTATATATATTAATGTATTTATATATCATTATAATACATGTTTATAATTTATTAAAATAGTAAATGGATGATACACTAACATTGTAAATTAATTTTACATTGTCAACCAATCACGTTCATATATTAAGATACTGTTAGTTGTAAATTCAAAGCTCAAAGAGAATAAGAAATGTCAAGAGGATTTTTGAGAAACATTTGACTTAAATAAGTTTCCTTCGATGAAGAAGTCAGATAGCATTTTAACTGAAGCATAGCTAAGAAGCTCCGAAATGGCGAAATGTTATAACGATTGGGACTTAGACTTTTTGGAAATGATGCTAAATGAGTCCGAGAAGAATAATTTGATTACAGACTGATAACTCAATTTTGGCCTTACCCGTTCTTTAAAATAGGAAACGTGGAAGCTTACGAAGGGAAAGTCACATGCAAGTGAGAACGTGTCATTTTCTGAAGAAAAGACCATTCATTACAGTTACTATCAAAATAATATAAATAGAGTCTTCACCGTCAATCTCAACAGAATTTCAATGATCAGTTCCTCAGGAAGATGAATGCTTTTCTTTGCCATCTAACCTTGCCGTGCATTTGTTTCTGGCTTTCTGCGCAACTAATAGGTTTAGGTTATTTTTTTAATAAGAATCAACTACTTATGGATGAAAAAACTTAAAGGGCAATTCATTCCGCAAAATAAATTTAATTTGTTTTGAAAAATTAAAATTTTCAATTGACATATGGCATAAGAGTGGTGATGGTTAATCAAAACCAAGACGCAGACGGAGTTATCTATCGTGTTCAAAAATACGAAGTTGCAGGAGAGAATAATCTGGCAGCCATGGTCAAAAGAATTATGGCTCAAAATAGGGTAAACATATGCCTTCGAAGGCCAAACTATAATCCCCCTTTATTTGAATATGTTTAACAAACTGACTTACCTAAGGGATATATAGTCCCAAAGTTCACAAAGTTCTCTGGTGATACTAGTGAATCCACTGTCGAATACATTTACAGGTATTCAACTGAGGCTGGGGACATTGCAAATAATAAAAACTTGAGAATAATATATTTCCCTAGTTCCTTCACAAAAAATTCCTTCACTTAATTTACCACTCTCTCAGTGAATTCCATACATGATTGGACCCATTTTGAGAGATTATTCCATGAGAAGTTTTATATGGAACTGTCGAAGATAAGTTTGAAGGAATTAGCTAGTATAAAGCACAGGTCTAGTGAGCCAATAGATGATTATCTCAATAGGTCTTATTTGTTAAAGGTGGGGTGTTTTACATAAGTTCATGAACATGAACTAGTCGAAGTGGCTACATGTGGTCTTGATTACTCTATTAGGAAGAAACTAGATATGCAATACCTAAGAGATATGACCCAGATAGCATACAGAGTTTGACAAGTAGAACGTCTAAAGGTAGAAAAGGCTAGGGAAATTAAGAATAATATAAGAGAAAAGGTAGCCTATGTCGAAATGGGTGAGGATCAACAAGAAGTTTACGGCGACCCTATAGGTTTTGATGAAAGCGAAGTTGTTTTGGCCCAATTGAAACAAGGGCCACCTTATTCCTACAAAGTTCTTGCACATTTGAACGAGAAGATTTGTGTGGCATATATGAAGATTAATTGAGACCCCTTGCACTTGGAAGATGCCCGTTATAATGAGCTAGCTGATGTCAATATGATCGAGGCTATTGAGGGCATGCCGTGAGCACTATTGGAACTATATAAGGTTTCAACAAAGGTGTCGAGATGACAGAGGCTACCGAGGGCCTCATAGTATATTTAAAGAAGATTAGGATTGCTAATGGTCCTAATGTCAACGTCAACATAGCTAAACTGAGCAAAGATGTTGACATGGGGAAGAAGAAGAAAGTGCCTGGCTATATGGAGATCAATTCAAGGTTGCTTATCATAGGAAGAATGAGAACTTAGTCGAATTTCTCCACCATTGCCAAGGTGCAGTTTAGTCTTTGACAAAAAAGCTGTAGTGAACATCGAGAGAGTTCAAATTTCCCATAAAAGGGGAAATTGGAAAGATGTTGGGAGCCAATATGTCTTTGAAAAAAATGGAATCCATTGAAGGAAATATCAGGGAGACCTAAGTCTCTGTGCAATAAAGTAAGCTTCGTTCAAACCCACTTAAAGGCCCCTAGGGACAAATGGGTTAGACCTACTAAGAAATGGGACCAAGGTCAGGAAAAGTAGAAAATCTTTGAGGTAGGTCGAGGATCTTCCATAGCCTACCGAAATGAGTTTCAATTGATGAAGCAACATTCATATGGATCAAGGAATTACAAAGGAAAGAACTCAATGTCAATATTCTACTAGAAGAGGCAGCAAATAAGGAAGAACGTTGAAAGAGAAGCGACTAAAAAAAGCATGGCAAAGTCTAGCATTAACCAGCCTTAATCTACTAATGAGGTCGAAGATAAAAATCCATTTGGGAGAAATCTTTTCTCTCCTGAATGGGGGGGGGGACCCAAGGAAGCGATGTCATAACAACCACTTGAAGATGATGAGATGCACACTGATGACTTCGACTTATGTTCATAATCATCTTTCAGTATTAACTATAATGTGGTCTTTGTGTTACCTCTAGAATATGACCATGTAAGAGAAGTCGATGAGATCAAAGAGGATAATGAAGCAGAAATGGCCAAACACGGGCCATTTTGCTATTACGTAACAAAAAATGCTACTTTCGAAGAACAGAATGCATTCTTCGAAATGCTTGATGAAGGAATGGAGAACCACTTAAAACATATGTTCATTAGGGGAAAGGTGGAGAATACCGGGGTCAATAAAAATCTAGTAGAAGAGGGAGTGACGGTTAACTTAATGTCGTAGTCCATGTTGAAAAGAATTTGGAAGTTCGACACAGACCTTAAACCACATATCATGGTCTTGTCCAACTACGAAGGAAAAGTTGTACATACTTTGGGAGTTATACAAGTTGACCTAACAGTGAGTGTAACACCTCAAATTTTATATTAATTATTTATTTAATTAATTTAGTGTGATTATATGAGTCAATGTGAAGTGTTTGATATTTTTATGTTTTGATGATTATATGTGAGTTCTTATGATGATCTGTGACATTACACTGAATATGAAGTGTACCTTGATAATTAAGATAAATATGATGTTGATGTTTGAAGGTGATGTTTGATGACTATGATGTGTAATGGGTTATTATGAGTAGTATAGAGGGAATTAAATGATATTGACCAATTGTGTATTTTTAGAATAATTAAAATAACTATTTAGAATTATTTTAATTGAGAAAATAGAATATTAATGGTGTAGAGAAAATACGTACAAAGTGTTCATTAAGGAAAAATAAGTGAGGAAGAGATGGTAAGTTAATTATTAGGGGTCTAAGGGTTATACAGGGAATTAAGCGAAAAATAGAGTAATTGTGGAACGATCATGAAAACTGGCGCTATGGAGAAAAGAAGTCTAGGGAACAGAGGTTCAGGGATTTCAATAGAGAGCTAAAGAGAAGTTGGATTGCAGCTATTACCTGAGGTAAGGGGATTTTTATCATGGTTATTTTATTTTATTTAAGGTTTAGATGATGGTAGATTGCCTAAGGTTTTGGTTGATGGAGATTTGGTGTTGTTTGATGAGGAATTGATAAATTGGTGATGAACAATGACTTATAATTGATGTATAATTAGTTTATTATCATAGGATGTTGATAAGATAGAATTAGGTTCCCCGCGTTGAATCACAATTATGTTTCTTCATCAAGATGTATGATGATGGTATGATGATTGTTTATTTATTATGATGATATAATGAAGTACGAGGATGTTTTGATGATCTTTTGTTTATTATGATGTTTTAATGATGTTATGATGATGTTTTGATTATTATGATAATATGACGATGTTTGTGATGAATCATGAATAATGATGTGTGTTGACTAGTTGTGGTCGTATTATTTATGTGGTTGTGTATCATTGCATTCATCGCATAGTTTAGGTATTGGTCTAGTGATGGTGATTAGGTCTTCGATCTAGTGATGATGGTAGGAAAAATGTCCAGTGAAGACAACAATCCCATAGTGTGGATTAGGTTCACCAGTGAAGTGCTCTGGTTCCAAGTGGGAATCGATCCTATTGGTGGTGATCTTTGGAGATAATGATGATTGAGTCACTATTGAAGTTTCGGTACCATATTCATGAGTCTATGATGTTACATTGCATACTATGAGACAATTCAAAATAATGTGTTATTATGATTCTTGATGATACACTATGTATGATGATATATGTGTTTGTGATCTTGATGAAGTTTTGAAGGTATGAGTATAACATGAAGATATGACGATGTGTGATGCCTTAATTATGTGTATATTTTTTTATGTCTATTCCTTATGTCTTATATAATAATTATGATTTACTTACCCTCTCTGCTTGAAAATGTTGCCTCGAAACGTGGGTAACTTGCAGGTAATCAAGATTAGTGCATGAAGCTTAGAGTTCAACTTCAAGATGTGTTTAATTTCTTTTCGTAGAATAAATAGGGAGTCTTGCTCTGATATGTAACACCGAGGTTGAGATCGAACGATTGAAACTTATGTTCTTTGTTTGTTTTAAGATGTTGAGATATGAAGCATGACTAAATTTTATGAAGTATTTATTATGAGATGTTTGAGTTATAAATTCCGCTGCAAAGTATTGATTTATTTAATTTTATGCTATTGAGGAGATATATGTTTTATTCATGATAACACATGTTACGAAGCAAGATGTATTATTATGAAGTTTTTATGAAGATGTGACACCCTTGTTGGTGATATACTCTGATTTATTTATTAGAATAATTGTGAAAGTTCCTTGGAGTTTTAGAATGGTGTTACAATGGGGTCCACCACTTGGCCCATTATGTTTATGGTCATTGCATCAAGGGCCAACTATAATATGTTCTTGGGACGTGAATGGATTCATGGCATCAGAGCATTTTCATCTTTGCTCCACCAGAGGATATCAATCTAGAGCAGGGATGTCATAGTAGAAAAAATTAAGGTTGACCAAAGCTATTATATGGCTGAAGTTAACCATGTTGACAAACTCCACTTCGATAGAATTATGGAAAACATCGCACCTTGCAGTTCTGCATGTCATGCTTATTCTCCATCAGATAAATCCCTTTAGTTCCTCAACCTACATCCAACCCATGTCTTCTAGTGGGATAGAGAGATTATAGGAGAAGAGGATGAAGTCGAAGAGTTAACTTGATTCTGACCCACCGGCTGGGGAGACGAAGACAATGATCATGTCTGAGTCCAAAGTTTTGGAATAGATTTCAACTTACATAGCCAAAACTAAATTAAAAGCGACCTTGGAGGCCGAAGTAAAATACATGGCCTTTGAAGCCAAAGAAACTAAAGTTCATCTGGAAGGGGATGTATTTGATTTAGAACTATAGCCAACTGATAGGTCACACATTGACACGCCTAGCCTAAGGATCAACGCAATCTATGATGATGAGCCTTTGAGATTTGAAAAGGATCCCGTATAAAATGACCTCAAGATGTTGGCATATGATCCCCTAGAAGAAATCAACTTGGGAGAAGGAGACAACAAAATGCCAACCTATATGAGAGATAACCTTATTCTGGAACTCAAGGTCAAAGTGATCCAACTCTTGAAAGAGTACAAACACTACTTTGCATGGGATTACGATGATATTCCTAGATTGCGTCGAATGGATTACTAATATATTTCGTGTAATTTAAAAGAAGGAAAATTTGAGAGTTTGCATTGACTTTGGAGATTTGAATGCTGCAATCCTATAGGATGAATACCATATGCCATTGTTATAAATGATTGTCAATTCAGTCGCAGGCTTTGAGTATTTTAGTGTGTTTGATTGGTATTTTGGATAATCAAATTTTCATTGATGACATAGATGTGCCCAGAATGACTTTTCTCTGCCCAGGAGCACTAGGCACCTATGAATGGGTAGTCATGTCATTTGGTTAAAAAATGTTAGGGCAACTTATCAAGGAGCAATAAACTCTATTTTTCCTGATTTCATTGAGACTCTTATGTAGATTTATATTGATGACATTGTTGTTAATGGATGGAGTAGTCAATATGGAGGGTTTCACTGAAGTTGTAGAAAACAGTTGGGTAGAACCATTAAGAGGCAACCCCATGTATGTGTTGTAGAAGAAATTCATCAAATTAAAGCCAATCCTGAAGGCCATTAGCAAACCTCTGATAGGAAAAAATATTAAAATTTAAAAGGAAAGAACTCAATTAGAAAATGCTCAAAAGGAACTTAGTGTTGATAGAATGAATATTCAAAAAAATAGAAAGAGTCAAATTCTGCACAACTGAGATCATAAAGTGTATGAGTTAGAAGAACAAGTCCTAAGGCAAAAAGCTAAGATTGAGTGGCTAATAGTGGGAGGTGGGAATAATGCATATTTTCATGCATCTCTCTATTTCACTCCAAAATTTTCCCTCCCATTCTTAAGGCCAATTATTTTAAGACACCTCCTCATGCCCAAGACTACTCAAGGATTGACCACTCAAGTCCTCCTCCTAAGCAATCAACCCTTAACTAGAGCTTTGTTTTACTCATGACAAAGGTGATTTCTAATGTCTCAAGTGGTTTTCATACTTCCTCATATGTCTCAAAGTAACCATATGTCAAGTTTCAAGCCTCACAACACAAGTTTGCTCAGTCAATTGCTCAGATGGTTGCAAACCAGTTGTATTAGATAAAAAGTCAATTATGGTCAACATACAGTCAAACCTCATCATTTTTTGTAGAAATCAATATTTTGAAGTTATATTCATCATTTGATCAAGGGTTGATCATGATTCATCTAGAAAACTCAAGATTTGATCAAAAGTCAAAAGTTTCTAAGTTAGGGTTTCTTAACGAGAAGTCAACTGAACTTTGACCAAGCATAAATTTCACATAATTCATCCAAAAATCCTCAACCAAATCTAATTTTAAGGAAATTCCGTTATCTATAAATTTGTATCTCTTAGATTAAGTCCAAAAATGCTTCATTTGAGAGATATGAGCCAAGACATTATAGGTCCTTTCAAAAGTCAATAAAAAGTCATCTTTTCTCAAAGAAGTGTACATGAACATGGAAGCTTCAATGAATATGAAACCAAAGAGAGCTTTTATAGGACATCCTAAGCTTTCTAAAAAGTCCAATATCACCTATAAATGTTAAGAATTGAACAAGATATGGTTTGTGCAAAATTGGCAATTTTGAGAAAGTGCATGAGGAGAATATTGAGCAATCTTGGAATTTTTCCAAATGGGCCTATACTTTTATATTTGAAACATGTTTCTAACATTTTCAAGAAGCCCTAAGCCCATCCATGTGCCATTTTAAAATTTATTTATTTATTTTTGATTTTATTTATTTAAAGTCAAATTAAATTAAAATAAAATACAAGATGGTATTTGATGCGTGCAAGGCCATGGATTTAAGTACCTTGGGGACCAATCAAGCCCAAGATAGCTGGAAAAAACGCACAAGGGATGATTGGAGGAAGATTTGGCCAAATTTGGAAGTTTTGCATTTGATTTTCCAATCAAATATTTTTACATTGAATGCAATATTTTCCTCTCAAATACTTGACCTAATTCACTTTATATATATATATATATATATATATATATATATATATATAAGATCATAGCCAGATGCAAAGGACACAGTTGGCTGCTCAAAAAAACCTACACAAAATTCTCAAAAATTATAAAGTTTAGGGCAAGTTCAAAACCAAATCTCTAGCCACTTTCAACCGATTTCAAGCATCCATTCATTCTCCTGAGGTTTCCAGGAGTCGATCCAAGAACTCACACGACTCCAAAGCATCCCAGAATCGTTTCACTCAAGTGCACCGGTTTTGTAAAGTTTTGAAAATTCAAACCTTCAATTCTTGCAAATTAAATGAATTTGATGCATATATTGTTGTTCATACTGATGTTTAGAATGTTTTTGAATGTTTGTTTATGAGGTTTAACTCGTGATTCGATTGATGCCATTGTTAGGGTATGAGCCACGGCAAGATTCACATCCCACTTTCCAGGCCGTTTCAGGGCAAGCCAATACCACCATTGAACTCGCAGGGGTCGATTTAGGGGGTAAGCTTAACCTTATGCTTTGATTCATGATATTTTTGCAGGTTTGATTTTTAGATGGACGGAGAAGACGACCGGAGTGATGACTCTTGTGTTGCTTGGCCGTTTGACCTGAAACCCTAGGTGTATCACCACCCCAGTAATTCAACATGCGCGCATAGTCCTTTCCTCTCTCTTGCACGGGTTTGATCCCCGCTTTTGCTTTTTTCATATACCCGACTTTTGCGACTTATCACACATATACATTCGTGAGTATAACACCATATGCAAGTGGTTCAGTGGTCTAATTTTGAACATGTGACCTCATGGTCACGATTTCAACATTTCCAAAGGCCAAACCAATTTTTACCACTAGTTTCTTCATATTTTTCTTATTTCTTCCAATTTTCAATTTCTTTTAATTTTCTTTAACAAATTATTTTTAATACTTTTAAAAACTCTAAAATATTTTCTTTTTAGATTTAGGTTAATAAAACATTTATTTAATTTTGACATAAAAATATTTTATTTTTCATTTAATTTAAAATTATTTTCATAATTAATTAATAATTAATTTAGAATTAGGTTTTCTTATTTAAAATCAATTCCAAAAATACCAAAAAATATTTTTCTTTTAATAGTTAGGGTTTTGAATAATTTCACATTTATTAAAATATTTTTCTCTTTATTTAGTTATCCTTTTTTTTATTTAAATATTTGAAATCAATATATTGGTTGCACGGTTGTTTTGTAATAGCGTAGATTTATTTTCATCGCACTATTTCCTCATTATGTAATTGCTCATGGGATGTAATAGTCTAGGTTTAATTTCCGCTTTTACTTTCTGTATCATCTGATTATGTATCTTCCCCAAAGTCATGTAATAGTGTAGGAACCTTTTACTTTCCACACCTTTATTTTCTGTATATATTAACTGCTTAGATGTATGCTAATAGGATTGTATGGTAAGATCTAAAAGAAACACTAGATAACCCTAATGTCAAGATAAATATCTGAATTGAATCAGTTTCACAATTACACCCTTAGGGTATCCTCTCTTGTTGCCTTACGAAATAAATGGTTATGTCCCTCAAACGTAGGGATACCATTAGCAAAGACCCTCGATTTCAAATCATCTAAAAGATCATAGTCCTTCGATGACCCTCGATTGTTGCCTACGAAAATATGATCTTGTCCCTCGATTGTTGCCTACAAATATATGATCTCATCCCTCAGTTATTTCCTACGAACAAATGATGATAGTCCCTTTAAATTGCTAGGGTATCCTTACAATATTGTCTTCACTGACCATACGATGACCCTACGCCTGTCCCTTCACATCCAATGGATGGGGATACCTACCAACTAATGGTATGGATATAACTTTCCTAAAGGAGAAATAAAAGAACAACGAATGACCTCTCAGTGGGTAAGATACTCTTAAATGCTTGCTCATAACTCAAAAACAAAATACTTTTCACACCTCACACTTTCAAAATATTTTCAAAATAAATACTTTGTATACATTCATACGAGAATCATTACAAAGAAAAACTTTCGAAATATTTTCAAGACAAACACTTCGTATACATTCTTAAGGACTGATACAAGAATCATTACAAAGTTAAAGTCAAAAACATTTCCAGACAAATCACACACACACAAAAAAGAAAGTTTAAAGTGAGCTAAGCAATTAAGATCCTGTAGATAATTATAGATGAAAGGGGTACTGACACCTTCCCTTTTCATAAGTTACCCCCGAACTCAGAATCGATAAAAGGTTTTTCATGTTATTTTCACCTTTCCTTATTGTATAAAAAAATATCGGTGGCGACTCTTGCTAACTGCAACATTTGCGATAAAAAGCAAAAATAACCAAGTCAGTTCTCCCACCGTGTTACACCCTCAAAGCAAAGAAAGAACAAAAAAGTATGAGAATGATTCAAAGGAGAATGGAACAATAATCAACATTCATGAAGAGATAGAAAAATAAGTTATAGACTTCTATGGTGCTCTTATGGGTACTGCTAACAATAATATTGATGGCATTGATATTAAAGCCACGAGAGGTGTTACACAGTTAAACAATATTCAGAGAAATATTTGGATAGAGAAAATTTCTTATAACAGGAGATACCTGCAACTCAAAAGCAGATTGGAGACTTGAAGGAGATAGGGCTTGATGGTTTTGGAGCCAATTTTTCAAGGTAGCATAGAGTATTGTGAAGCAAGATGCTACAAATGCAGTAATGGATTTTTTTTAGGTTGAAATGATGTATAGGGCTATAAATTGCACCGTGGTGACTCTTATTCCAAAGAATTTGGAGGAATGGAAAATAAGAGAATACATGCCAATATCATGTTGCTTAACCATTTACAAAATCATAGCAAAGGTTCTTTCCAAAAGACCTGGTAGAGTGATTGGTAACATAGTAAACATTAATAAAGCTGCTTTTATGCTATGACAGAAAATCCATGATCTCATTTCATTGGCTTATGACCTAATCAAGGGATATACAAGAAAATAAGGCACCCCTAAATGTATGTTGCAATTTGATATCCGAAGGCTTATGACTTTATGTGTAACATCCTTCTAAAAGACCCCGCAAATAATAAAATGATTCAGAGTTAACATGTATTAAAGGGCGTCACAATTACTAAAAATAAAATTCCATACATATCTCATGCTTTACTAAGGAACATAATTCAATTAATTATCAAATACACATGTCCAACACAGCGGAATAACATCAGAACTTGGATAATTTCAAATCCCACATAAAATCATCAAAGGTCAATGTCTTGAATCACCAAAATAATTATCCAACTAAAACATCAAATAAAAACGGAGTTTAATAATAACTCTAGACAAGCGTTTCCCAGTGTTACAAATTAGAGCATGACACTGACACGCGATAAAATAAAAATGCATAGCTCTACGAGCCATCCTCACCAACTCCTAAGCCGCCAAAGCTTCAATCTGAAACCATCAAAGTAAGGGTGAGACTACATCGTAATTAACATGTATTTTAAATTCATAAAATAAATAGAATTTCATAAGCTATTATTTCACCCTATCTAGCATAATCAGGTTCAATCATTCATTCCACAAAACAATTGCCAAATTCATGCATCATACTCAACAAATAAATTATAACACTGAAAACCATTTTATCATGTTATAATCCGTACAAAATGCAATGCAAGACTTTATGCATGTGGTACCAAAAGTGAACCAAGTCACACACTAATCCATAATACCCGGATACAGTTCCATCGATTCGTCCATAATCTTCCGAACATGAATCCAGCCTTACCACCCATAATCACCCGGGAACAGTTATTGGCAATACTCGCTAATTCCACACAATGGGAATTAGCTACCACCAGAATGTATATGCATACACATCATAAAAGCATGAAACATTCAAAAAAGGTTATGATAACATCATACATCATACATCATAAACCATCATCAATCCAAAATATGATAATCATCATTTATCATGAACATCATCAAACAGCATAAACATGCACAAGCAATTACTACAACATCTACACCAAAACATGATATCAATCAACTATCATGAACATCACCAATAGCATAAACATGCAAGCACGTAATCATCAATTAGTAATAATATCACCAACATACAAATATAGTCATCATTATACACACAAACATCATCACAAAACCACACACCATTGCCCACCCACCAAGTATGCAAGTTACGAATAACCACAAAGTCGAACAACCAACACTTTTCAAAATAAAACCAAGTTACGATTATTTTCTTTATTTCATAAAATAGAATATTTAATTTAAGAAATAACGTCCAAAACGACGATTAAAACAGACTTACGGTTTGAAAGTTATGAATTTTCAAAGTTTAGTATTTTTCAAAAAGTAACAGTGGTAACCGGTTCCTCCAGGAGAGTAACCGGTTCCCACTATCATAGTGAAAGCATGTTGCTAGAAAATGTATGGAGAACCCGGTTCCTCCCAGGGAATAACCGGTTCCCACGTTTTATAAAAATCAACTTTCTAGAAATTGTACCAGAACCGGTTCCCCATGGTAATCGGTTCCCACGATTCAGAAAAACCACTTTGCTAGAAATTATATGAGGAACCCGGTTCCTCCCATTGGGTAACCGGTTCTTGCGACGTATGTAGCAGAAAATCCTTATTTGACAACATTCTCTATTTTCTAATTCAATGAATCATACCAATACGAATTCAATTCACATCAACACCAAAATAGAACCCATTACATGATTCCAATGCAACAATGACATACCAAAACATTCTACAACAATTATATAACATCAAGTTGCATCAAAACATCAAAAATCATGAAATTGGAGTTTAAAATCATAAACCTAAAAATCCTAAATTGGGATTCCTAAATACATTATAATTAGAGCAATCACCCCTTACCTTGGTCAATTACTTGAATCCTTGAAGCTCTGAGTGTTCCTCTTTCTCTTTGCCTCTTCTCTTCTCACGTACGCTCTAATTCTCCAATTCTTTTTTCCTCTCTTCTTATTTTCCTTTTTATTATAATAATAACAATAAAATAAAGTATTATAGGCTTTTACTACCTTACACCTCCTTCCTCTACTAATCACAACACAAGCCCAATCATTTATTCCTTTTATTTCCAATTATTCCAAAAATATCAAAAATTATAATTTTAGTTAAATAAATAATTCAAATTCAAATTATTTAATAATTGAAAATATTAGGGTATTACATTATGGAGCGGAAAGCTCTTGCAAATATCCTGAATGAATCTGGGTTCCCTAGCCAGTTTACTAGATGAATCATGTTGGAAATTTCTACTTTATCATATTGGTTCTACATTAATGGAGAGTATACTAGAATCATGAAGGCACAAAGAGGGTTGAGACAAGGAGATTCTATCTCTCCCTTCTTATTTGTCTCTCCCTTCTTATTTGTGACAGTCATGGAGTACCTTAGCATAGCCCTTCAAAAGATGAGAAGAAATACAAACTTTAACTTACATGCCATGTGTGATATTTGTTCATAAATATTGTTAGTGATTTTATATCATATGAGATTGCTTGTTTCACTAACCCCCATTAAACTTGCATTCATTTAAAAATATTTTTAAGATAATAATTTAAAAAATTAAGTTATTCTTGAAAATCATCATAGACGACCCAATGTTTTTTTTGAATTGTATGCATCTTGTAAATCATAATTCCTTCTTTAGCATATAGAATTTCATTCAATGTCACAAATTCTTCAAAACAATATTGATAAATGGGTGTCAGATTAGATCTTTCACACAAAACCTGATGTTTGAAAAATAAAGTAGAAATGAAGAGGAAACAAAATTTTATGTGAAAGATTCAGACTGATATTTATTTATCAACATTACTTTGAATAATTTGGGATTGAATTAAATCCTATAGTCTAAAATAGGACATCATGATTTATATGATGCTTGCAATTCGGGAATTATTGAATCTTTTAAATTGTTTTTCAAGAATAACTTAATTTTTATGATTATTTTCTCAAAAATATATTTGAATGGTTGTATATGCTTAATGAGGGGCAGGGAAAAACAAGCAATCTCATATTTTATGATATACTCTTACATATACCACAACGGTTGGAACGTTAAACCATGGTGAAATGATACTTTTATGTGCTTTAAATTTGGTTGTGGCTGGGTATCGAACCCATGCCACTATAATTACTACAACAGTTGTTTACGTCAATCGTTGTGATAGATTATTTACAACAACAAATATTGGACAGTGATTGTAAGTGTCACATATACAACCACATTCTACACAACAACGTCTGGATCTGTGTGAATATATATGTTTTTCTAATCGTTGTTAAATGGGTTTTCCATAGTAGTGCTCCCTTGCTAGCTCACCAACCGCGACCTCCTTCCCTAACTAATCCAAAAAACTCCACCTTTACCTACACATACCATCACCACTCGTAGCATGAAAGGTATTGTCAAGCCCCACAAGATATTCACCTTATCACGTTCTCTACCTGGCCATACCATATCTTACATGCCTAAAAACCCTAAGTTAGCCTTATCTGACCTAAATTGAAAATACGCAATGTGTAATTCTCAAGGAAAAAGTGGGAGAATGGTGGTTTCACCATATGTAACACTCAAGACTAAAGAGGGCTAAGAGTGGTTGCCACATCAGAATGAGAGGGTAATTGAGGTTGTGCAGGTATGAGACTGCATGGTTAAAGGAAGAATTATAAGGATTGATAGGTACTACCTATATCAACAAGACGCTCTTCTTTCGCAACCTAACCATAAGAACTCCATAATTAAGCGTACTTGACTTTGAATAGTATTGGGATGGGTGACCTTCTACGAAGCTTTTCAAAACATGTGAGTGAGGTCAAAGCATGCTGAAAGACTCGTGTTGGTTTGTGGACACGGTTGATAATGTCGAAGGAAGACTAGGGGGTTGCACAAATGGTATTAGATCTTGTGATGCTAATCTTATTCGATGTATGTGGATTTTTAGGCATAAGAAAATTTTAGATGCCACCTTTGAGCGTTATAAGTAGAGCATAGACTAAACAAAACATCATATGCATTAACAAGGCGTCCAGTTTGCATACTTGCAATGAAATAAATTCTGTATCAAGTCTGAAAACCCGGTAAAACAATGGAAGGAAACAAATGCTAACGTTGACACAACAATAGCATATAAAACGATGTAAAAGATAAACTATAATGATGACATAAGTTAAAGATGACAAAGTTATGTTCTATCTTGTTGCAGTTTCATTATTCTGCATTTTATTTTTCATGCTTCAAGATAGCTATAGTTCATAGTACAATATAAATATAAAGAATGGTAAACGGTAAAATATTTGACAATCACTAGTCATCTTTTAAAGCCTGTTAGTTTCCGCAAGGGAGTGAAAACATAGACTCTGTATACAGAGCCATTTGAGATCTTGTTGAGTTAATGCTTTTACGACAGCAGTGATGCTCTAACATTTGTCCTTTGTCATTAAACTTCATCAATCCACCTCTACCATCTGTTACGATTATATCACCACAATTTGTAAGGCACACTATGGATAAAGAAAAGTACATGACAGGATCAACAGAAAATTCATGAGTTTTAATCCAAGACGAATGCACTGCATATTTTGCATCACCCATGTCTTCAGTGTATTCATCTCCACAATCAATGAACAGATATGTCCGTCAAGTACCACCAAATCATAGCCCTTAGGACAAGGTGTAGCACAAAAATCATCTGGCAGAGGTATCTCTGAGATTGTCATTTTGTTTAAACCAAAGGCAAAAATAACATCCATTGATGTCTCATGATTATAAACTATCCAATGAATAGCCTCATCCAAGAGCACCCGACTCTAGGATCATGTACATATTTAGATATTGTATAAGGAAAATGAGAACCAAGATCAATCTGTTTCCACTTATTATCTCTCAATGAGAAAATCTCCAAGTCAATGGGACTAAATATCCGATAATTATAGGAAGGGTGGGACCCCAGAACTATGAAGTAATCATCAGTTGAATGGTTATATCCAAAACCATACAGAAAAGTGTAAAGATAGGTGTTGGGGACAATAGTTACAGGAGATGCAGGTATTTGTTTGTGGACACGGGTGGATGGATTCCATATGTAGAAGTCCGTACCACGGTGCAAAAACAGAAACCCTCGACAGGAACCACCAATTTCAAAATCCGGGAATATGAAATCATACGATGAATCATCGTTAAATGATGCATTAAAATCAATCGTAAGGGTTTCAGAATATTTTCCTAAGCAAACAAGTCTATTTGCGGCTAATTGAAAACGTGAAGTTGCGAAGTTGGGATTAGAGATGAGAGAAAACCATAACTTACATACGCACTTGCATCCTAGTACCGTCTTTACCGGTAATCTTAACAGAATTTCGATTATCAGTTCTTCAGGAAGATCAACGCTCTTCTTCCTCATCTTGACGTGCCGTGCAAGTTTCTGCAGTGCTAGTGGTTCAAAACCTAGAACTTATGTGACTATAAAACCAAAAGAAATCACGGGTGGATCAATAGATTTATCTTAAAGGAAATTTGACTGTATTAATTTACTATTTAAATGTCGTTTATAATAATTTAATCAAAATAATAATATTATTTTGATAAAAAATATTTATATTTAAGTTATCGTCATAAATATAAAAAGTTTTTTTTGGAAATAATAATAATAATAGCTTTATTGATTACCAAAACAATACAAGCAAGTGACCTCTAAGGATCCAACTATACATCAACAGGATTTTGCTAACATGTTGTCTTAGATTGAGTCTTAGCCAACACCTATACACCACTGGATTCTTAATTCTTTGCACTCTACCATCTTGATCAATTTTGTCTCCAAAACAAATGGTGTTTCTATATCTCCAACTTTCATAGATAGTTTCTGTGAAAGAACATTGGAGGATGTTCTTCCCGTTCTCTTTTTTTCTTACAACTGCTAATGAACCATTGCATCTACCATTTTCTATCTTCAAGAGAATGCTTGATATTCAGCCAGTCCAGAATTCGCACCCAAATATTCCTCACACCAGAACAGCCCTAGAATAGGTGATCATTTGTCTCAATTACCTTGCAGAAGCAGTAATTTGCATTACTCACCATCCCAAATCTCATCCGTCATTCTTTCCTAGCAAGTTTCACTACGCCAAAAATGACTTTTACTAGCGCACCTTAGATAACGCTTTTATCCAAAAACGCTGCTATAAGTTAAATAAAAATAAAATACATAAACTGTATACATAAAAGAGTAAAAGCGTTGCTAAAAGGCCTACCTTAGACAACACTTTTCAAAAGCGCTGGTAAAGGTCCACATTAGCCAACGCTTCCCAGAAACGTTGTCTAAAGTCATATAAATTAAATAAAAAAAACAAACTCAAAAGCGCTGCTAAAGGCCTATATTAGCCAGCGCTTTTCTCAAAAGCGCTGTCTAAGGTCTTATTAATTAAAACTAAAAAGTCGAATAATATCAATATTCTATTTTTCACATTCTCTATTCTTTCCCTCTCTGTTGCGAACGAACGAACACGAAGAATAGTTCTCACCGTCGTCCACCGTCTCGGTTACAGTTCTCGTCGTCGTCCTTCCTTCATCGTCCTCCACCGTTCTCCACCATTTCGATAAGATTCCTTCTTTTCTGTTAGGGTTAGAGATAATAAATAGTGGTTCTACTCATGAATGTAGCTTGGTTTTAGAATTCATAGTGAATAGAATGCAAGAATGTGTCAGTTTGGATTGGTTTATTTGAGTTTATCATGGCCCTAAGTTGTTTTGAACGATACTCCCTTAGTTTATCACTGATGAGAAGGATCATGAAAGAATGTTATTGTGTGTGGATTCTGCAGTTTGTAATGAGTACGATCAGTGAGAGAGTATGTTGTTTGAAAGTGAGTATGTCATGGTTATCCTATTTATACATGACCTTCCCTCTAACTACATTTTTTATGTTTAAGAGTTTTTTCTTCTTTCATGAGTTAAATCTTTTATCCCTTAATTGAAATAAGTTTGAAATTGGTTGAGAAACTTTCATGAGACTTATGGTTGCTAATTGTCTTACCACTTCCCTTGTTAATTCACAAGATGATATAATTACCAAATTGATTCATGTCATGCTTCACTTCTTCATTCATACATGTATGTTGCTTTGATTGAGAAAAATATTCAATTATGTAGTACTTTAATGAATTCAAGTATGCGCATTACTCAATAGATCAGTTGGATGAAATTAAAGAGGATTGGTGTCAATTCATTATTGAGCTCAAAGTTTTATAAGATATATTGTACTCTTACTTTAATTGATGAGAATTTTGAGTATGTATAACTTTGTAACTATATACATTGTTTATGTCTTGTTTTAATTGAATTACAATCTTTTTGTGTTGTTTCAGGTTATATGTGCAAAGTAGAAGATAGAGCTATATTGATGTGCATTGTTTTTTGCTTAGCATTTCTATAAGTAAGTAATATGTAGATTTGAAGTAAAATGTTTTGTTGGATGAAATGATTTGTATCATCAATTGTTTTGTATATATTAATTGTTGGATGAAAATTGTATATATAAATAGGCAAAATTGGTGCGTACATATTGGTTTGAAGCTCCAATTTATGATATTTTGGTGTATATAATCTGGTGCAAATTGAGGTTGAAAACCTGGTGCAAATTCTGGTTTAAAAACATGTGAATATAAACTGTATAAAACAAACAACACTTTTTTAAAGTAATTTATATAAAAAATTTCGTTTACCTTAGACAGTGCTTTACACTAAAATCGTTGTCTAAGGTGGGGTTTAGACCGCGCTTTCACAAAAAGCACTGGCTAAAGTGGGGTTTAGACAGCGATTTGAACACCCGACGCCATTGGATCATCCTCTCAATTTCTTTTTTAAATTAATTATAGTACTTAGTATGATGACCTCATATACGTTGGTAAGAGCACTAAGCGCTTTCATCTTGACCCATTATGGAATTTACCTTCTTTAGGCGGTTTGGCGCAGGGAGTACTTTGAGGTGATATACCTCACGCATGATAGTTTTTCGCTTTATGCTAAACGGAGTAAAGCTTTCATGATATCTTTCGTATGGCCTCCGGGAAGGCTTTGTTACCGGTCTGTCCTTTGTCCCAAGCTTATGATAGTCTCTCCTGAGTCGGCTTCATCCACTTTGGGTTGTGTCTTTTCTTTGGCATCACGTGATCTTTTCTCTATGTTGCTTTCTTTACCCTTGATGTAAGATTATGCTCTATTTATCACTTCATCCAGTTTGGTTGCTGGTTTTTGCACCAAGGATTCATTGAAGTGACCATCCTTCTGACCGTGTTGGAGTTATCCCACGAACATTTCCTAATTTGAAGTGAGCGAATTTGATGGTCTCTTCATTGAATCCCGCCATATACTCTTGAAGAGACCCAGAGTGTCCTTGATGGACGTTGAATAAACTAGTTGTTGATACTTTCTTGTGCTTACTTAGAGAAAATTGTTGTACCATCTGCCTAGTTAGGTTCTGGTTACTAGCCATTGAAAATAAGGATAGACTCATATACCAGTAATGCAGAGCTACGTCTTTGAATGTTCCTACCAAGAGTTTGCATTTTAAGGAATCAGAAGTGTCAACGATAGTCATCTGATTGTTAATATCTACGATGTGTTCATGAGGATCACTCTTACCTTCAAACGACACCAAAGGTTATGGCTTGAAGTTATATGGAAACTGATCGTCCCAAATTGTTTCTGAGAGAAGTTAAGGGTCCATAAGCTCCTCTTTTATTTCCCCCATCTTGCTGGCTCTGAGTTTGTGGAAGCATCTAAACGCTCTTCTATAATGATTCATTCTGATACCGTAGAGTTTCCATGATTGTCAAAAGTTGATCCATGTCTGGTGGATGAGAGGCTCACTCCTGGTGTGAGTCGATCCAGACATCTATCTTAATTTTTGTGTGGCATGGGAAAATTTTACCGAGGCCTTATAGTGGGCGCCAAATCTTCTTGCTAAAAACACATTTTTATTAACCTAAATAGTGCTAGTCAAGTGATGTCTCAAATATATGGTTATTAGTATATATTTGATAGATTTTCTCTATGTTATCTTGACCCCTTTTAGGTTTCGTCTGATTTTCCTTATATAGGATGCAACATAACTCTCTAAGCCATCATAAGTCGTCCCTCCATTTCTAGAGCTTGAATGTTGGAGGTAACATCTTATGTCACTATAATTACCATTATTCATGGTGTGTAACGTCCATAGCATCAATTGTGTAACCTTCTTGTGACTTGTTACGAAGTATGGTCATCCCGATCATATCTGGTCTCTACCACAAACCAACACAATGCCTTGTTTAGGGCTTCTGCATGGTTGTGCCTGATGGGTATCTACCCGGTTCCATCTTGGCATAATCGTTTGTTTGCATTTCGACTAATCATCCCGAGTTTCCTATGAGAACTAGCCCAGTCTTGCTAAGAATTTTCGGGATGTACAAAAATCAAATTAACTAATTATTTCCTTAAAATGTATAAAATTAAGAAAAAAAATATTTATTTTAAGATGAAAGTAGTTTTTAAGAAGAAAAAAATATTTAATTTAAGATGGAAGAAGTAGTTTTTAAGAAGAAAAAAATATAAACTATCAAAATTATTCTTTTTGTTTTTTATGACAGTATACAATTATTCTTCTAGTTAACAAAAACTACATAACAGGTCCATTAATATATAATTAACAATTGTTAAAATTCTTAATAAAATCTCTTTCTTTGTTTTGTTTGTCACTTTTAATAATATAGAACAAATGCATTTGCTCTTGGATTAACAATTAACCATTATTTCCAACTTTTGTTTACCACCCCTAATCTGAAAATGTTTAACAGTACTTCCCTACATTGTAATTTGCTCATTCTAAAATATAAAACTATCATCCTTGAAGCCATAAATGCAAAAGCCATTTGTATAGCTAGAACTTTAACATTCTAGTTGAGTAATTTGACTATGTATGTCAAATTTTCCTCCTAAATATGTATATTCTTACCATACTGTAATTTTCATATTTTATTTCCTCTCAATAAAACATATGGAAATCTTAAGATTTATATTAGATCTTGATAGAAATTTATTTACTAAAAAAAATCAATATAATCTTATTTGCTTATTCATGCATAAATTAATTAACATCTCGTCCAATTCGAATAACTAGGGTCTGTTATATCAAATGATTTTCCTAGCTTAAAAATAGTCGGCATATCATACTAGCAAAACCATAAATTCTGTATCAATCTTTAAACCCGACTAAGTAATGGAAGGAATCAAATGGCAAATGTTGACACAACAATAACAAAAAACTGTAAAAGATACAATATATTGATGAAATAAGTTAAAGATGACAAATTTCACTATTCTGCTAATCACTTTTCATGCTTCATGATACCTCCAGTTCATAATACAAGATAAATATAAAGGAAATGGTAAAAGGTAAAATATTTGACAATCATATTTTTCTTTGTTTGTTATCACTAGTCATGTAATTAAACTTTCTCAGTGCCACAAGGGAGTGAAAGCAGAGACTCGGTATACACTACCATTTTGGATCTTTTTAAGTAGATGCCCTTATAACTGGAAGGATATTGCTCTAGCAGTTGTCCTTTGTTATTAAACTTCATCATTCCACCTCTACCATCTGTTCCAATTATATCACCACAATTTGTAAAACATACTATGGAAAAACAATAGTGCTTACGATCAATAGTGCATACGATCGATAGAAAATTCAATAATCTTAGTCCAAGATGAATGCACGGCATACTTTTGCATCACCCATATTTTCACTATATTCATCTCCACAATCCATGCACCTATAAGTCCGTCAAGTACCACCAAATCATAGTCATTAGAATGACGTGCACGAAAGTTATCTGGTAGAGGTATCTCCAACATAGTCATTCCCTTCAAATCAAAAGAAATAATAACATCCTTTAAGGTCTCGTGATTATAAACTATCCAATGAATAGCCTCATTCAAGAGCAACCCAGCTCGAGGCTTATGATCTACACAGTTAAAAGCAGTCCAATAAGGAAACTGAGAACCAAGCTCAATCTGTTTCCATTTATTATCTCTCAATGAGAAAACCTCCCAGTCAATCGAACAAGATACCCCATAGGAAGTGAGGGACCCCAAAACTATCAAGTAATCATCAGTTGAATGGTTATATCCAAAACCATAGAGAAAAGTGTTAAGAGTTATAGGAGATGCAGGTATTTGTTTGTGGACACGGGTGGATGGATTCCATACGTACAAGTACTTGCGATGGTGCAAAAACAGAAACCCTCGACACGATCCTTCGATTTTAAAACGAGATCCGCGACGCAAAAAATCAAAGCATAGTGAAGCATATGATGAGTTATGGTTAAGCTGTGCATGAAAATCAATGGATATGGCTTCAGAATATATCCCTAACCAGACAAGTCTATGTGTATGGGGTGAGGCGGCAAGTTGAAAATGTGAAGTAGCGAAATCAGGATTAGAAATAAGAGAGAGCCATGACTTACATACGCACTTGCAACTTAATACACTCTTCACCGACAATCTTAACAGAATATCGATTACCAGTTCCGAAGGAAGATCAACGATCTTCTTCACCATCTTGACTTACTGTGGGATTTTGTTTCTGCCGAGCCCCGTGGTTAAATACTTCAAAAACCTAGAAGTCTATGACTAATATGACGTTAAAACCATATGAAAGCACGGATGAGATAAATAAATCAATAAATTTTAACCTAAGTACTAATTATACTATTAATAAAAATTATTTTATTTGTCCTCTTAAGTCGGCACTTTGATAGTTTAGTATAGACAAAATAAGGTTTAGGTTAGGATTAAAAAAATTGTTTTTCCTATTTTATGTGTGCATGTCATCTTTGAAAATTTAAAAATATATTTCGTGTTTTCAAAAATACATCTCTAGATATATTTACGATCACATCAACTTTTGTTCTACCGAGATCCACCATGTTCTTATAAAATATGTGGCTAATTTCTCCGAAGCTAATCAGGTGAGACTATAACTGAATTGTATGTTAACGATTGTTAGTTTGTGTCTTAGTAGTCTTTTTCATAGGAGGTTCCTTTTATATTTGTGCTTGAGCTTTGTCTTTAGAGATCAATGACTTTCTCTCTACCTCCATCAAGAGAAAATTTCTAACATATGCCGCTTTAATCATGAGGGCATAATGTTTCCTCGTCAATTTCTAAAACCCCTTGGTGGCTTTCGAGCTATCGTAACCGTCATACCGATTAATTATCTCGGTAGGCTGACCAGAGGAGTCATCTAGTTGTTTCTGACCTCTTATGTTGTCTCCTATCTGATCATTGTACTTCTCATTTTCGATCTCAAAACCAGATCAAGCATTTCGAGTTATGTATATACCGTCATATACTCGTTTTATCATGTGGCTTTTCGTTTTTTTTCCATGTCTGACTTACAACTCGGTCTTGTGAATTCCAAGGTGTACATAAGCCTCCCGAGCATGAGGCCCAAAAAGTTCGAAGTGTTTGGTAAAGGAATCACGGAATTCCTATTTCTTGGAGAACTATTCCTAATCGGTTACGTTTGAATCCAACATTCATCTAGGGTTGACGTGGGTTAGTGGATTTTCAAATGCCATCATGAGCGCGCGTCTCATCAAATATTTTTCAATAATGATTTTTATAGGAAATTTTTTGTCATCGTGACCACTATCTCTAATCACTTCAGCTTTCGTTTGTAGTCTCTTTAAAATCCCTATCTATACTCTTTACTCTTTACTATTCCCGTACTTATCCACACAAGGTTTCTGGCGCTTCGCTTTGTCCATTCCTCGCTACTTCCTTCAAACTAGGTAGTCCATCTTTCCGCTTTCTTTTTGCATTTCTGATTAATTGTGGTAGTGGTTTTCATACTAAAATGTGATAATTCAGGGAACATTCATGTTCCCGAAATTCCCAAGAGAGAAGCGATCTCTGGGCTAAATGCATGAAAGATTGTGACGGTCATCTAGGTTGGGTAGAGTTTGGGCACATTGTTAGGGAGGTTTGTGGTAACATTTTCTTACCTCTTGGCGATACTGACTCGGAATACACCTCATCGGGTTCTGGAGAGGTCTTGATGGAGATGAACGGTGCTTACATCGATTTAGAAGTTTTAAGCTTTAGTCATAACATGATTGATGCTAATAGTATTGCTAAGCTTCGATCTAACATAGACGTTTCATCCATTGGGAATAAAGAAGACGTAATTTTGGAACCCTGTGAGGAGAATGAGAGAGCGAGAGAGAGAGAGAGAGAGTATGCATTTCCTGGCCAAAAGGTTTATTCGATGATTTTTTTTTTAATTCTTGGGTGCTTGAGGACTTTAAAATTTATTTTCCCTTTTCTGACTATGAAGTCGACCTACTTACCATTCTAAATATTGCTCCCTCACAATTACGCCCTAATGGTTTGGGTTTCATCAAGGTTTTTGAGATTGTTTATGAAGCAGTGAATATAATTCCTACGATGAGGTTCTTTTTTTTTTGTTATTTGAGTTAAAGGGTGCCGACAAGGGGAGATGTGTTTTCCTTAATGGGCTTCTCGGTAAGAGTTTCCTTCAATTCTATACCTAAATTTATAGGGTTTCAAGGATAACTTTATTCGGGCAAGGAGTGGGAGCGGATGCACATTTGCCATGTTTGTGACATATGGAAGCCATCTCTTCCCTATCTATTGCACAGAAAACCAAGTATTGGTGTATGGTTTGATTGGGATAAGATAAACACTTTGGAGATCCAATCACTAGCTATTATGGATGTCTTTCAAGTTATGAAGGTTAAAGATTTATTGAACCTAGCTAGTGACCCGAATCAATTCTTTAAATATCAGGGTAATGTTTACATACACAATATTTTTTTGCTATAACCATGTATTGAAAAAAATACGCAAATAACCATGTTTTGAAAATATTACGCCAATAACTATGTTTCTGAAAATATATACACTTAGGCGCCATCTGAGATGGCTCCTTCACTAACCAAATACACTTAGGCACCATCCCAGTTGATGCCTCCTCTTAGGTTAAGCCATCCCAGATGGCGTCTCCTCTTGTTTGTTACACGTAGAAGCCATCTCAGATGGCTCCTACGTGTATTTGTGTTTTTTATAAATACAACACTCATGTCTCCTTCATTCTTCACATTTTCTCAACTTCTCTTCTCATATTCTCTCTTTTTTTTGTTTCATGACATCACCATACATCCATACCATAGATGGATATGTTATTTTCTCGGTCTCCAAACCTCCGATGAAAATGAAATTTTGGCACATTTTTACCATAGCCAAACTGAATAAAGAGTTGATGCGATGGTTAGAGGGAGAAATAGAAGTTGGCGAAGAAATTAGAAGGATCCAGAGGAAGAGAACGACCATGAACTTCACAATTGGACAACCTCGAATTTGGTTAGAGGAAGTCAAAACAGATGTAGATGTTATTACGATGATGTATGGATCCGATGAAATTGTTTTTACTGTTGTAGTATCTTAAATATTTGTTTGTGTTGTTGATGTTACATTTTCATGTTGTTTCAGTTGTTGTTTTAAGTTATATTTTCATGTTGTTTCTGTTGTTGTTTTAATCGTGATGTATTTTATTTTGTTGTTTGTATATTGATGCTTGTAAGAAATGCTATTAATGAAAAAAGTTTTGTTATAATATTAAAAAGTGCAGATAATTTCCATACAAATTTCACGATGTCAAGCTTGTAGCACGTGTAGGACAATTTTTTCGATTGTGTCCGACTTGATGGTACAAACCACACTTTCTTTCTAGTTTGCCAAGGTCATCCATTTCAGTTGTGATATGTTTGCTTTTGGGATGATCCTTTTTATTTCTTCGCATTTGACTGTTGTGCCAAATTACTTCCCCTTCGTACTCAGGCCAATAATCTGGTTTTGCTACCGGTTTAAAGGCATTGTTGTATACGTTGAGCAAGGTCTCGGACTTGTAAATGGGAGAAAGAAGTAGTAGTGAATCTTGATGAATATGTGGACACACTGCAATGACATGAGAGTAGGGCATTCGAAAGGCCTGAAATTTTCCACAGTCGCACCAACGAGATGGTTGTTTAACCCTGTACTCTTGTCTAGCCAACCCCTCGTTATGGTCGAGTGTCTCTTTGACAATAAAGTTATGGTTATGTTAGTCGAATCTTGTAACAAGATGAGTGTGCTGGCTTTGGCACTTTCTTTCGCCCTTAATAAATTTCATGCAGCTTTCACTCAACAGTTGTCCAGATTGTACCACTGCGTTCCATATTTCACCTTTCTATACAAACAACGAGGTCATCCTAAAATATGTTGTACTCACCAAAGCGGTTATTTGGAGTGCTCTTATACCTTTGAAGACTTCGTTCATTAATTCGACTAGATTTGTTGTCATGTGATCCCAACACACTTCATTGTCGTATGACCGTGTCCACCTTTCCACTTGCAGATTATCAACCCATACACCTGCATCTGGATTTTCCATTCTGATCTGGCTGCGATAATATTTAAAACATGGTAGTGTTAGTGTGTACGTTGTGTTCATAATTGTTTTCCTAAGACTCTTATTTTTGATCTCGCTGTCATACCCCAAAATTTGCCCTCCATCTTCTCAAGATATTCCATACATCCATGCTCAAGGATTTTGCAAGGGTTGATCAGACAAACCCTCTCCTAGACAATCAACCCAAACTAGGGTTTGACAATTCTCAGATCTAGATGGACTTCCAACATCTCCAATGGTCTTCATACCTCCTCATATGCTTCAAAGATTCTCCATGTCAAGTTTCAAGCCTCAGAAGTCAAGTTTCCTCAGACAATTGCTCAGATGGTTGAAAATCAGTTGTATTGGACAAAAAGTCAACTGTGGTCAACATACAGTCAAACTTCATAATTTTTGGTCAACATCCTCATTTTGAAGTTACATTCATCATTTGTTCAAGGGTTGATCATGATTCATCAAGAAAACTCAAGATTTGCTCAAAAGTCAAACTTTCTAAATTAGGGTTTCTTAGTGAAAAGTCAACCAAACTTTGACTGAGCATAACTTCTTCATAATTTCTCAGAAATTTTTCCACCACCTCTTGTTTAGAAGGAAATTCAATTCTCTACAACTTCATGTCTCACAAGAATGTTCAAAAAATGCTTCATTTGGAAGGTATGGATCAAAACATTACAGGTCCTTTTCAAAGTCAACAAAAAGTCAACATTTTGTTTTGAAGATATATTGAGCATGGAAACTCCAATTGAGATGAAACCAAATAGGTTGGTTAGAGGACTCTTATAGCTTTCCAAAAAGTCCAAGAACACTCAAAAATGTGGAAAGTTGAGCAAGATACACTATTCAGAAGTTGGGCAATTTTGAACAATTGCACAAAAGGAGATATTGGTCAAAATGCAAAATTTCTCAAATGGGCCTATAATCTTTTGATCCAAACTTGTTCATGACATTATTTGTGACTCATAAATGCTTGGCCATGGCAATTTTCTATTTTATTAATTTATTTTTGGGTTTAAAACCATTTAATTCAAAATTAAATTATATAAAATATGAAAATAAGATATTTTTTTCAAGAGGAGTGATTTTATATCATACTTGAGGTCCAAGGAAGCCCACCATACTTACCAATTTCGTGCTTGATCATCCATTTAAGAGAAAATCAAATTTCCTTCAAAAATTTGATTTTATTTGAAAATCATTCAATGCATTCAAAACCAAATCTTTTTTCCTTGTTTTTTCTCTCCTACTTCACTCTATAAATAGCCAGCATTACACACAACACAGGACACGAAACCCTAGCCAAAAACACAACCCTTTTTTTGTCAAAAATTTTCAAGAAGTTGGAAAAATCGAATTTTATTTTGCAGCCTCTTTCAACCATCCAAACGTGCTCAGGGGGTAAGATTTAGTAAGAATGCATCATTGTTATTGATCAAACCATCCAGAATCGAGCCATATACATGCATACATATTCAATTTTGTTCTTGGTTTTGCATTTTATTATTCTGTTTGTTTTAATTGATTCTAATGCTTTTAACATGTTCATGAGATGCCAAGGGTTCGATCTGGGCAATCGTTGTTGAGTTTGAACGTCAAAATCGTGAGATGCCATACCTAGGGCTTTTTGAACTGCTGAGCTTCGAATCGATAGCTACAGGTGTTTTCAATCAAAACTAACAGCACCATTGAATTCGGAATGCTCGAATTAGGGGGATAGAGTCCTCTTTTCCTTTTATTTCGATTTGTTTGGCATTTTGGAGCATCGGAGAGACGACCTAGGGCTCCGTTGACCGATTGGAATCCGCGTGGCGTGGCATCTTCATGCGATTCGCTCGTTAGTAAGTCAATGGGGTCCACGTCTTGACGTGTTTCAAACATTCCCAGGACACGTAATCACATATATTCAATTAATTTTGTTTTTTCTAACACCAAGTGTCAAGTGGCGCAGCGGTTAAGGCTTTATTTTGAGAAGATGCTCCAAGAGGTCATGGGTTCGAGCCTCTTCAGGACCGGTTTCCCTTTTCTTTTTCCAAACTTCATGTTTTTTCTATTTTTCCATATTTTCTTTTATTTAATATTTTGCATACATTTTAATTTCTTTTCATAATTTTTTATCATGCATTAAAAAACATCAAAAAAATATTTTTCTTTTTGCATTATTTCCAGAAAATGTTTATTTAATTTATAAAATTAAAAAATATTATTTTGCATGCATATTTAATTTATTTGCTAATTTATCATTTAAATCTCTTTTAATTAGTTTTTAATTATTAAATCATCTCCAAAAAATTATTTTAGCATATTAATGTTATTTCCAGCATGAAATATTTTTCTCATTTAAAAATTATCATTTTTGCTAACATTTTCCTCTTATTCGATTTCCTCGTATTTTCCGATTTCTCATCTTTTCACAGGTTATCCCGTTTCGGACGATTTCTTTTTTATCGTTTTCCTTTTTCCAATTATGTAATTGCTCATGGGATGTAATAGCTTAATAAGGGCTTTTATTTTCCGCATTTTAAATTATGTATCTGCCCCAAAGCCATGTAATAGTGTAGGATTTATCTTTCCGCACTTTATACTTCCGCATTTTAATTTCCGCACCCTATAAACTGTTAGTAATTAGGCGTGTATGGCAAGACTAAAATTGAACATAGCTCACTCTTAACTTCAAGATAATGTATCTGAAATCAACACACTCTTTTCACACATGCACCCCTTAGGGTAATTCTCTCTCGTTGCCTTTGCGAATACAAATGGTCATGTCCCTCGAACGTAGAGGTATTCTAGCACCGTTGCCTTCAAAACAAATCATCATAGTCCCTTCGATACAAAGATCATAAGACCCACGATGTCTCCTCCGAATACATGATCTTGACCCTCGATTGTCGCCTACGAAAAATGATGATAGTCTCTTCGAATGTGCTAGGATACTCCCTACAAGTTGCCTTCTATGACCATCTGATGTCCCTTCGAATGTCCCGCTTACATCCAACGAATTGAGTTACCTACCAACTAATGGTATGGATAGCACTATTCTAAAGGAACGTAAATAACACGAAAACGACCAATTCTGAGTAGGTAATAAGACTTTTAGTTGCTTGCTCTATCAAAATACTTTTCACACCTCACACTTTTGTCAAAGTTCAAACTCTTTTCAAAGCGAAATATTTCCGAACACTTTGTATACATTCTTACATGAATCATTACAAAGTCAAAGCGAAATGTCTTTTCAAAAACATTTTTTGTCAAACACGCAGAAAGCAATTTTAAAGTGATCTAGAAAGCAACTAAGAGCCCGTAGATAACTACGGATGGAAAGGGTGCTAATACCTTCCTTTTCATAACCTTCTCCTTACTAGAATCTAACGAAGGTCTTTTACGTACTTTTACCTTCCTTAATTGGATAAAAGAAAAGTCGGTGGCGACTCTTGCTATCCGCACATTTGCGATACAAAATCCTACAAAGTCATTCACCGTGTTCTGAGCTGACTCGTGGGAGACACCCTAAAAAGAGAGAATGCCTTAAGGATTTCTAAATCACCTTTATTGCTTTTGTTTGACTTGCTTGCTTTATCTTTAAGGGTTGCTTGGGTATTATATTGTTGGGGGATCCTACACCCAGATCCGGGTTTCCTTTTAGGTAAGTAGCAATAAATTGTCGCGACCGTTAGACGTTATCAAAACGGTCAACATGATGGCTACGTTAGTGTGACACTTTGGATATCCCGATACTCTTCATTCCCAAGTTGAGGATAGTATTTGGCTTCTGCGTGGTGTCATCAAGCACTAACTAAACTTTTAGAATCTTAATTGACCCATCTTGGCCATTAGAAGGTAGTGAGATGACCGGCTTTGGTACAGACTAAGGTTGGTTGATACTCGATGCTACGCTCATTGAGATCAGACTTTTGGGATATTTTCTTCGACCACTTGGTAGTCGTATTGAAATAAACGCCTAGAAAGATCAATGATGTGAGATTCCTAGAACACGGTTACTATTATAGGACAGGATGAACCAACTCAAACTTTTGGTGGGGTAATCACCTATACCTCATGCAAGCCTTAAACCTAGGCTCATTGTGTGAATTGTTTGTGTGTGCTAAACATGACATCATGACATCATTCGCATTGCATATCATTTCTAACTATTTCAAGGACCTAGGATTTATCTTTGCTCTGTTTTGTAGGAATTATGGCTTCTAGAAAGACTATCCGAATCAACTTCATGGGTATACCTTCTCACTCAAAGAATTGGTTTCAAAATTCCGACCATGCTCGTTCATCAAAAGACATGGTTATCTCTTGACTTGGTTATCTCGGTTTTGAAGAAGATATGATGCATGTCCTATTCCTTCTTTGATCCGAAACACCATTGCTTTACATTCCAGATTATCGTTAGTTCCTACCTTGGAAGAGTTCTCTAAGCTACTTGGGTACCTATTCTTGACCAAATGCCATTCATGTAGAAAAGGTTCCTTACGAAGACATTGCATCCTTACATCTTAAGCGCTCGGACATTGAAACCAATTGGGAAACCGAAGTGGAGTTAAGGGTTTACTTTCCAAGTTTTTAATTAAGAAAGCCCGAGAATTCCTCAAAGTTATGAGTTTCCATGCATTTGAAGACATTGTGGCCTTGCTAATCTATGGTTTGGTTCTATTCCCTAACTCGGATCAATTCATAGATGTCAACGCCATCAAGTTGTTTCTTACCCGCAATCCTGTGCCTACTTTACTTGGAGACATCCTACATTCTCTCCACACTCGTACTATCAAAAGACAAGGAACTCTCATGTGTTGCATACCGTTACTTTCTAGGTGGTTTATTTCGCACCTTCCTCCATCAGTTTTGAAGAATGAACAAAGGTTGAGATGGTCTCAAAGGTTAATGTCACTCTCCCATTCAGATATTCGTTGGAGCCTTTTCTCTCAAAAGGACTTCACCTTCATCGAGCGTTGTGGAGAATTCCCTAATGTACCACTACTTGGTATAAGGGGAGGTATTACTTACAACCCTTCTCTAGCTCTACGTCAGTTTGGTTTTTCCCGAAGAGATGGTCCTCATGATATGCTTCTCTAAGATATTGTGTTCGACTACAACCACGATCTGATCCGAAGGTTTATACACGCTGGGGCATGGTAAAGAAGCGATACCAAGACTGGGGCACCAGAACTCCATTCCTTGGGAACCTTACCTCAAATGGGTGCGAGCTCGAGCTCAAAACCTCATGATACCATTCATGCCTGTTTTACCAGTAATTATGGAACCTGTTGCTATAGGAGACGAATCCTATACTGTTCTCCATCCCGACATGCCTACTAATTTTGAAGACTTGAAGAGATCTTGGATTCAGCTTAAAGAAGAAAGGGATACCTTTGAAGCTCAGTGTTACGCAAGCGAGAACAAGGTACTAGAGTTGACAAAGCTACTTCACGAGGAGCGAAGCATCAACGCCTACCTCGGCAACAAGAGGAAGCGCCCATGGGAGACTTAGAGCTTTAGGATTTTTATGCTTTTCTTTTATTGTTTTGAACTGTCTTTTGTACTTAAAAAGAAAAAGAATAATAAAAGGAGAATTAATAAATGTTTGTTCGTGTTTGTTTAACAAATTTAAATCTCTAAGGTCCTTGAAAACATTGCATTGCATTCGCATAAACATTGCATATCATAGCATAACATTGCATCACAGGTACATTAAAGATTGGTTTTCTCATTTGCTCGCTATTTATTTTAGCAGAAATGGCTCTTGAACAGTTCGTCAAAGATCTCCGTGCTCGAATGCTCGGCCCAACAGATGTTCACCATTTGGTCCAAGGCCAAGAAGATCAAGAAGCTCATCAACGAAAGAAGAAGGTTGTTGGTCTTCTCAACATGGGCGACGCTACAAAGGTGGTCCTAAGAGGGTCACGGAGAGCTCTCTCAAGGAAGTGTCAAGAATGAGAGGAGTGTCGAGGGTAATGAAGATGACCGTGAGCCTAAGAAAGAAGGAGAAGATCGCTCGACCATAGCGACTACGATGAAGATGACAAATACAAACAACTTGAAGACCGCTGAATCTTGTGGAAAACACGAAGATGTCCAGTTGAATTTCGATGATCCGAGCCTTGTCCCCGTGTGGTGATTCCTCCTAAGTTCAAAGTTCCAACTTTTGCCAAGTATGATGGCATGTCTTGTCCGCATTTGAAGTCCTATGTTCAAAAGATCAACCCCACACCGATGATGAAAGTTGTGGATGCACTATTTTCAAGAGAGTTTGTCCGAACTCAATTGGAATGGTATTATCAGAGAGATGACCGTATCCGCACAGAGTAACTTAGCGGATGCTTTCTACAAGCAATATGAGTACAATGTTGAATTGACACCCACTCGCATACAACTGAGCATGTCTATGGGTCGTGATGAGAAGTTTAAGAGTATGCTCGAAATGGAGATTTAGCGAGTTCAACCACCCTTGTCCAATAGGGAGTTGGTTGATATGTTTATGGAACACCGACAGCCCGTTCTTCAATCATCGATTGGAAACTCTTGATGGATTCACCGAGTTGATATTTGCGTTGTGGTATCAAAGTGGGAAGATTTAGATAGAGACATCTTTAAATCTGCAAAGAGATCTTTTGTTGGTAAGAAAGAAACTAATGTTGTGTATGGTCGGAAAAGGCGAGCCAAGACCGACCGTGCTCAATCTGGGCGTTGTGATCTCAATCATGCATCAAGACAACCTCGGTGAGACAATGCGCGTAACGAGCAGCAAGAAGCGATTCTAAGATCAACATGCCATTGTCAAGCCTTGCAACACATGTTGAAAGCGAGTGATCACCTTGAGGATCCTCCTCAAAACATCAACATTTCCTCTCGAGATACAATCCTAATGCTAAGTGTGCTTACCATTCCAATAGTCCTGGACATAACAACGATGATTGGGCTCAAGAACAAGATTCAAGACATGATCGAAGCTAAACAGATTGAGTTTGACTCCTGTTGAGACTCTGAATGTGATCAACGCACCTATGCCTAACCATGACAAGAGTTCCAATGCTGTTGGCGATGATACTTATGTTTTCAACATAGATGACTTGACCATTCCTCTGATGACTGTTAAGAAGAATTTGCTGCAAGCCAGTGTCAACCTAGGATGCCCAGAGAATTGTCGTTGGTGCCCATCTGCACCTGATGGTTGTGCTTGGTTGAGAAGACGCGTTCAGTGCATGATGGATAACCGCGAGATACTATTTCTAAAACCACATGTGCAGAAGCTGTGTGAAGATATGTCTAAACTAAGATCGAAGATGTGAACGAAACTGCACCATCTGTGTGGGATACCTTGGGGCAGCCAAGTGGAAAGTACGATTACATGGTGAAGTACATTGTTCCTGAAAGCTACAAAATTCCTATTGAAGATGTTAAAGCAACCGGATGGGGTGACGATTTCCCAGAAGACCATGCTGATGTTAACACCATAAGGATTTCCTCTGCTGATCCTGTGCCTAGAGTGGCACCTCTCATCATTACTTCCCTCAGACCAGTTCCATATTCCTCTGACAAGGCTATCCCTTGGAATTATGGGTGATGTTTACTATCATGGCGTCAAGCAAGACCCTCGACCATTGAAGATCTTACGGTTGAAGCTACCATTCGACATTGACAACATCACGGATCAAGTAAGGTGACGAGCGGAAGGGTTTTCTCTCAAAATCTCTCCTCCAAAAGACACTGCGACTCCATCGCATTTATTCAACCCATTCCCAAGCTAGAGGAAAGAACCGGTGACTCATCCCTTTCGACGAAGTACCAAAGGAAGTTCCTGAAGACACCTCCAAACAAGAAATGGAGGAAATTCTAAAGATCATCAAGAAGAGTGATTACAATGTGGTGGAACAGTTATGGCAAACTCCGTCCATGATCTCCATGCTTGCTCTGCTCTTGTGCTCTGAGGCTCATGCTAATGCCTTGGTGAAGTTTCTGAAGAATGCTCACGTACCGCAAGACACTACTACTGACCAGTTTGAAGTTTGTATTGCTAGCCTGGCTCCCAACAACGGCCTAGGCTTCTCTGATGCTGATTTCATTCCTGCCGGAAAGAAACACAACAAAGCCTTGCACATCTCTGTCGAATGCAAGGGTGTTACATTATCTCATGTTTTGGTAGATACCGGTTCTGCTCTGAATATCCTACCAAAGACTGCTTTTGATCGACTTGATATCGAAGGGTTGGTTCTGAGACCCAGTGATATAATTGTGAGAGCATTTGATGGTTCTAAGCGAACATTACTAGGAGAGCTCATTCTGCCTGTTAAGGTCGATTCCCAGACTTTTGATTCCACTTTCTTTGTCATGGACATTCGTCCAGCTTACTCTTGCTTACTTGGACGCCCTTGGATACATGGGGCAGGTGCTGTTACCTCTACCCTGCATTAGAAGCTGAAGTACCCGGTGAAAGGGAAGGTTGTTACAGTGTGTGGTGAAGAAGAATATATGGTCAGTCATCTACAATCATTCCGATACCTCGAGATGGAAGGTGAATTCTTTGAGACTCCTTGTCAAGCTTTTGAAACAATCCCAGTCATACTGCTGACTCTCCTGTCCTCTAAAGTTATGCAAGCTCCGCCTAGGATGGCCTCATTGAAAGATGCTCAAGTTCTTTGTTGAAGAAGGTAGTACTATTTGGGGACAGCTCCCGATCTTCCTTTCAAATCGACAAGGCGGTTTAGGCTTCACCATCAAGGTCGGAAGATGATACGCGAACGTGCCGCCAACTTCCTTTCGCATCGCCAGTGGAATCCATGCTATAGGGCGGACGGCCGACTTGACATCGGCAAGTGGATCTTCCCAACTCGACAACGGACTCGGCAATTGGAAGGCAAGGCGTCATACCAATCTCCTTTAGACGAGTAATTACTCTTGTTTTGTTTTGCTTTTTATTTCTCGTTTTGAACAATAAACTTTAAAGCCTAGTACCTTGCAGGGCATCATGGCTCGTTGTGAGGTTATTATCATCATTTGCATATTTTCATTCAATAAAATCGTTGGACTTTTGCATTCTATTTTGCTTTCCTTTACTTTATCACCCTTCAAAAGCTATGTGTTTCTTACACACACACGTGATACAACTGCGAATCACTCCGAATCTCGTTGATAACAGCTATGCTATTGCTAAATATGACTTGACAATCCGATCTACCAAGCCGAAGACGAAGGTGAGGAAGATTGTGAAGTGCCGGAGAACTTGTCGACTGCAAGAAGATCGAGTTATCTGAACCACGAAGAAGCGAGTTGAGGTTGTGAATTTGAGTGCGATGAAAGACAGAAAAGAGATCAAGATAGGAATGGGTCTTGAGCGATTGTCGAGAAATATTGGTTCGGATGCTACGAGACTATATTGAGGTTTTGCTTGGTCATACGAAGACATGCGGGTTTAGACATTGATATTGTGGTACATTGAAAAAGGAAGGTTTTCTCGATGAAAGAAGGTTAAATCGCATCGTCCTGAGATGTCGAGAAAATCAAAGCCGAAGTTATGAAGCGATTCAACACGGTTTCTTAGTTACTTCCTATCCACAATGGGTTGCGAATGTGGTACTGTTCCTAAGAAGGATGGTAAAATACGAATGTGTGGATTACGGAGATCGAACAAAGCGAGTCGAAGGCGATTTCCACTTCCTCATATTGACGTTACGGTTGACAACACCGCTCAGCATAAGGTTTTCTCCTTCATGGATGGTTTCTCCGGTTACAATCAGATCAAAATGGCTCCTGAAGACATGGAAAAGACTACTTTTGTTACACAATGGGGCACTTTCTGCTACAAGGTTATGTCGTTCGGACTGAAGAACGCGGGCGCCACCTATCAGCATGCTATGGTGACATTATTCCATGACATGATTCATCACGAGATAGAGGTCTACGTCGGCGACATGATAGCTCGATCCAAGAAGAACATCTTGATCATTTGCGGCTGTTTGATAGATTGAAGAAATACGGTTGAGACTTAATCCTAACAAGTGTACCTTTGAGTCGATCGGAAAACTCCTAGGGTTTGTTGTCGGTGGTAAAGGAATGGGGTTGACCCGCCAAGGTTAAAGCTATTCAAGAAATGCGACTCCCGAGAAGGAAGCCGAGGTTTCTTGGGCCGATTAAACTACATTGCATTCATTGCACATTTAAGCGCTACTTGTGAGCCAATCTTCAAGTTACTTAAGAAAGATCGAGTAGTGAAATGGAGCACGATTGCCGGATCGCTTTTGACAAAATCAAGGAGTACCTACGAATCCTCCTATCCTGATGCCGCCCGCCGAAGGAAGACCTCTTATCATGTACTTGACAGTGTTAGAGAACTAATGGGGTGTGTGTTGGGGCAGCATGACCAGTCTGGTCGAAAAGAGTATGCAATATACTACCTTAGAAAAAAGTTTACCGACTGTGAAACAAGATACTCACAGCTCGAGAAAACTTGCAACGCTTTGGCTTGGGCTGCTCGCCGACTAAGACAGTATATGTTGACTCACACTACTTTGTTGATTTCCAAGATGGATCCGATAAAATACATATTTGAGAAACCAACTCTCTCCAAAAGAATAGAAAGATGGCAAATGATCTTGACCGAGTATGACATCCAGTACACTTCTCAGAAAGTGATCAAAGGGAGTGTAGTAGCCGATCATTTGGCTCATCAAGTCGTAGATGACTATCAGTCTATGCAGTTCGAATTTCCAGACGAAGATGTCCTACTAGTTACCGATTGCGAAGAACCAGGCCCGGACGAAGGACGTGAACAAGGATCCCGATGGACCATGGTCTTTGATGGAGCCTCAAACGCGCTTGGCAATGCCATTGGCGCCATCATTACATCCCTAGCGGACATACTCCTTTCACGCGGACTCTATTTCACTAACAACATGGCGAATCTGAGCGTGCATCATGGGTATCAATTGATTTAAGAATCAAGTTCTTGCAAGTGTATGGAGACTCGCTTTGGTGACGATCGATTAAGGCGAGTGGGATACGAAGCATCCGAATCTCATTCCGTGAGAGCATGTTTTGAGTTTGATCCCTACTTGAAGAGATCACTTTCAATCACATTCCACGAAGAGAATCGGTTGCGGACGCATTGGCTACTACTATGTATGTTCAAGGTAAGATGGGACAACGAGGCTCCCGGATCATCATTGAAAAGTTTGTGAACCGGCATATTGTTATGAGCTTGACAGAAGAAACCTTGGTACTGACGTGAAGAGGTATCTTGAGACTCGGGAATATCCCGAGGGCATCATCAATGATAAGAAGTTTTTGAGAAGATTTGCATCCAAATTCTTCCTCCGGTCCTATACAAGCGCCACGACTTGTGCTTACTCCGGAAAACAGTGGAACATATTATGGAAGAGTTACGAAGGCGCATTTGGTACTCACTCCGGTGGACACACCATGACTAAGAAGATTTTGAGAACAGTTACTATTGGTCCACCATGGAAGTTGATTGTCACCGTTACGCTCGATCTTGTCACAAATGCGGATATATGCGGACAAAGTGCACGTACTCCGACCTCTAGGAATTGAGATGAAAAGTCACCAATGCATTTCCCCACGACATGATCACCACAGATGTCACTCACCACAAAACCTTCCCCAAGAAAGGAGGACCCCAAGCGGTGATTCCACTCAACTTAATCGGGCCACACCCATCTTCGATAACATTTCATCCCTAGCCGAGGTATTTATCCCCAACAAGGTATCTCTCAACATTCCCCCCGACAATATCGGACTTGAAACTTGGTCGGGTGCCGGAGGAAACCCATCCTTTTCCCACTAGAGATTACAACGGGCCCCGATCCTTCTAACCGGTCTCTCGGCAACTATCAAACACTCTCCGCGGATTTGCCAAGATCCCAGCAGTACCTCCACTCCGGGGGTATGTATGAGATCCTCAACAACGTGTTTCTCGATCTCTACCATCCTCAACAATATCTAGGCTCAAGACTTGGTCAGATAGTGCACCGGAGGAATCAAAGTTTTCTTTCTTCTCAGGGTCTTCATCTATTCCGTCCCCAAACAGAAGTCAGAAATCCTTCAAATAGAACATCTGCCTCTTCTTCAAGATGGATATGTTTGAAATACCACAACATCTATCATTCATACATTTCTCATAAAGTCACAAAATATGCATATGTCATTCATACACATTGTCATGCGTCATACTTTGCATAAGACTAACAATATTCTGTCAAAAGTTTCTCTTGTTTTTCCAAAGTGAAAATCATACAAGCAACAGTCCGGGATTAATGCCCGGCAGACGGAGAACTATCGAAAGACCACCCTAGTTGTCCTCCGGCTGGTCCGAGATTAAGACCGAATCCGGACGGAAAACTATCCGAACGACCGCCCTTGTTGTCCTCCAGCAGATCCGGATTACCCGAATCTACGGAAACTATCTATCGAACGATCACAAGTTATCCTCGATAACAGCGTTGGATCAATACCGATGCACAACAAGGAAAGCTCCACATTTTGCCAACTACTATCCTCGAGCGGTCGACGAAGAACTATTCGACTCATTCTCATTATCGACAGCAACTCAGGCGGCGCGACTCGATTGCCTTGGATGGCATCTTAAGCCCATCTCGACTACTTGTCAACTCTCCACCTTGAATCGCATATTTGGTTAAAACCAATACAAACCAATAACTTCATTCAAAGATGAGCACGAAGTCTAACGTCGACTCCTCGGATGGCATCTTAAGCCCATCTCCATGCCCTTTCACTTCCGAAACATCTGAGCCTAGCGGCTCACTCCTCAAAGAACTTTCGGATGGCATCTTAAGCCCATCCCGTCAATTCTCCTATCAACCATCTCAAGTCTAGCGCACGACTCCAACTTCTCCAATGGCAAGAAGCCCATTCCCGCATCGCCCAACCGTGCAAATTTTCGGTGTACTCGGTGTTCAATCATATTCTACCTCCGGTCACGGCGAACATGCCAATCTAACCCTTCCAAGACAAGAAGATTGAACAGGGCTGTCATACCCCAACATTTTCCCTCCATCTTCTCAAGATATTCCATACATCCATGCTCAAGGATTCTTCAAGGTTGATCGACAAAAACCCTAGACAATCAACCCAAACTAGGGTTTGACAATTCTCGGATCAAGATGGACTTCCAACATCTCCAATGGTCTTCATACCTCCTCATATGCTTCAAAAATTCTCCATGTCAAGTTTCAAGCCTCGAAGTCAAGTTTCCTCACAATTGCTCGGATGGTTGAAAATTATGGACAAAAGTCAATCGTGGTCAACATACATCAAACTTCATAATTTTTGGTCAACATCCTCATTTTGAAGTTACATTCATCATTTGTTCAAGGGTTGATCATGATTCATCAAGAAAACTCAAGATTTGCTCAAAAGTCAAACTTTCTAAATTAGGGTTTCTTAGTGAAAAGTCAACCAAACTTTGACTGAGCATAACTTCTTCATAATTTCTCAGAAATTTTTCCACCACCTCTTGTTTTGAAGGAAATTCAATTCTCTAAAACTTCATGTCTCACAAGAATGTTCAAAAAATGCTTCATTTGGAAGGTATGGATCAAAACATTACAGGTCCTTTTCAAAGTCAACAAAAAGTCAACATTTTGTTTTGAAGATATATTAAGCATGGAAACTCCAATTGAGATGAAACAAAATAGGTTGGTTAGAGGACTCTTATAGCTTTCTAAAAAGTCCAAGAACACTCAAAAATGTGGGAAATTGAGCAAGATACACTATTCAGAAGTTGGGCAATTTTGGACAATTGCACAAAAGGAGATATTGGTCAAAATGCAAAATTTCTCAAATGGGCCTATAATCTTTTGATCCAAACTTGTTCATGACATTATTTGTGACTCATAAATGCTTGGCCATGGCAATTTTCTATTTTATTAATTTATTTTTGGGTTTAAAACCATTTAATTCAAAATTAAATTATATAAAATAGGAAAATAAGATATTTTTTTCAAGAGGAGTGATTTTATATCATACTTGAGGTCCAAGGAAGCCCACCATACTTACCAATTTCGTGCATACTTACCAATTTCGTGCTTGATCATCCATTTAAGAGAAAATCAAATTTCCTTCAAAAATTTGATTTTATTTGAAAATCATTCAATGCATTCAAAACCAAATCTTTTTTCCTTGTTTTTTCTCTCCTACTTCACTCTATAAATAGCCAGCATTACACACAACACAGGACACGAAACCCTAGCCAAAAACACAACCCTTATTTTGTCAAAAATTTTCAAGAAGTTGGAAAAATCGAATTTTATTTTGCAGCCTCTTTCAACCATCCAAACGTGCTCAGGGGGTAAGATTGAGTAAGAATGCATCATTGTTATTGATCAAACCATCCAGAATCGAGCCATATACATGCATACATATTCAATTTTTTCTTGGTTTTGCATTTTATTATTCTGTTTGTTTTAATTGATTCTAATGCTTTTAACATGTTCATGAGATGCCAAGGGTTCGATCTGGGCAATCGTTGTTGAGTTTGAACGTCAAAATCGTGAGATGCCATACCTAGGGCTTTTTGAACTGCTGAGCTTCGAATCGATAGCTACAGGTGTTTTCAATCAAAACTAACAGCACCATTGAATTCGGAATGCTCGAATTAGGGGGATAGAGTCCTCTTTTCCTTTTTATTTCACTGATTTCGCAGGTTTGGCATTTTGGAGCATCGGAGAAGACGACCGGAGCTAGGGCTCCGGCGTCGTTGACCGATTTGGAATCCGGCGTGGCTGGCGTGGCATCTTCATGCGTTCTGATTCGCTCGTTAGTAAGTCAATGGGGTCCACGTGCGCTGACTGTGTTTCAAACATTCCCAGGACACGTAATCACATATATTCAATTGATTTTTTTTTCTAACACCAAGTGTCAAGTGGCGCAGCGGTTAAGGCTTTATTTTGAGAAGATGCTCCAAGAGGTCATGGGTTCGAGCCTCTTCAGGACCGGTTTCCCTTTTCTTTTTCCAAACTTCATGTTTTTTCTATTTTTCCATATTTTCTTTTATTTAATATTTTGCATACATTTTAATTTCTTTTCATAATTTTTTATCATGCATTAAAAAACATCAAAAAATATTTTTCTTTTTACATTATTTCCAGAAAATGTTTATTTAATTTATAAAATTAAAAAATATTATTTTGCATGCATATTTAATTTATTTGCTAATTTATCATTTAAATCTCTTTTAATTAGTTTTTAATTATTAAATCATCTCCAAAAAATCCCAAAAAATTATTTTAGCATATTAATGTTATTTCCAGCATGAAATATTTTTCTCATTTAAAAATTATCATTTTTGCTAACATTTTCCTCTTATTCGATTTCCTCGTATTTTCCGATTTCTCATCTTTTCACAGGTTATCCCGTTTCGGACGATTTCTTTTTTATCGTTTTCCTTTTTCCAATTATGTAATTGCTCATGGGATGTAATAGCTTAATTAGGGCTTTTATTTTCCGCATTTTAAATTATGTATCTGCCCCAAAGCCATGTAATAGCGTAGGATTTATCTTTCCGCACTTTATACTTCCGCATTTTAATTTCCGCACCCTATAAACTGTTAGTAATTAGGCGTGTATGGCAAGACTAAAATTGAACATAGCTCACTCTTAACTTCAAGATAATGTATCTGAAATCAACACACTCTTTTCACACATGCACCCCTTAGGGTAATTCTCTCTCGTTGCCTTTGCGAATACAAATGGTCATGTCCCTCGAACGTAGAGGTATTCTAGCACCGTTGCCTTCAAAACAAATCATCATAGTCCCTTCGATACAAAGATCATAAGACCCACGATGTCTCCTCCGAATACATGATCTTGACCCTCGATTGTCGCCTACGAAAAATGATGATAGTCCCTTCGAATGTGCTAGGATACTTCCTACAAGTTGCCTTCTATGACCATCCGATGTCCCTTCGAATGTCCCGCTTACATCCAACGAATTGAGTTACCTACCAACTAATGGTATGGATAGCACTATTCTAAAGGAACGTAAATAACACGAAAACGACCAATTCTGAGTAGGTAATAAGACTTTTAGTTGCTTACTCTATCAAAATACTTTTCACACCTCACACTTTTGTCAAAGTTCAAACTCTTTTCAAAGCGAAACATTTCCGAACACTTTGTATACATTCTTACATGAATCATTACAAAGTCAAAGCGAAATGTCTTTTCAAAAACATTTTTTGTCAAACACACACAGAAAGCAATTTTAAAGTGATCTAGAAAGCAACTAAGAGCCCGTAGATAACTACGGATGGAAAGGGGTGCTAATACCTTCCCTTTTCATAACCTTCTCCCTTACTCAGAATCTAACGAAGGTCTTTTTCTGTACTTTTTACCTTCCCTTAATTGGATAAAAGAAAAGTCGGTGGCGACTCTTGCTATCTGCACATTTGCGATACAAAATCCTACAAAGTCAGTTCACCGTGTTACACTCGCGCATGAAATTTTGAACGATATGTCTTGCGCAATAAACATGAGTAGAATTAGGGTCGTGCCAACCATTAGCGGGATTATTATACGCATTATCAATAGAAGCATGTCTGTTAGAAATCAAATAAAGATCACATTGTGGAGCTACGTGTGTTCGAAGATTCTTTAGACAGAAACTCCAAGCACCTCTCGTTTCTGCCTCGACAAGAGCATAGGCGATTGGGAATACGTTATTGTTTCCATCCTGTGCGAAGGCCATCAGTAGGGTGCCCTTGTATTTCTCGTACAACCATGTTTCGTCTATTTGTATAATAGGTTTACAGTGTGCAAACCCAGTGATGCAAGGTCGAAAAGCCCAGAAAAGTCTATTGAATATTCCATGCCCGCTGACACGGGTACCGTCTGGGACATACGTCGGCAACGTTTCCATAACATAAATTGTTCCAACAGCATACATTTGCAGTGCATTCATGTAGCGAGGTAACTCTTTGTATGAACCCTCCCAGTTATCGTAGATTTTCTCAATAGCCTTGTTTTTTTGCTAACTAGGTCTTTCTATACATAGGGGTAAAGTTGTATGTTGTAGTGATGTGCGAGATTATTGTTTTCACGTTCAATGATGTATCGCAGCTGACAAGAGGTAATATTTCTTGACAAATGAGATCATAAATCAATTTGTGGTGATCTTGTGATTGCGTGGAATTAACACAAGTGTGTTCGGTCATAGAACCTATCACCCAAGAATAACTCCTCATCCTGTACGATTTAGTTAGATTGAACCTACACACAGGGTAGGTACGGATGATTTTTCATTTGTATACATTTGTTCGATCCACCCGAAAGTCATAAATGTTTATCATATGGAACTTTTTTATTGCTCGCACACAATCTTCTTTTGAACAAAATCTGTCATTCACTTTTAAATTTGCATCTGATTGCACAAGAGGGTTGTAGAATATATCAAATGATGGTTCATTTGTGCCAATATCGAGTAGTCATGTACGGAGATGGTGTGTAGATTTCATGTGGAGGCAGTTGGCATTCTTCATCGGCCTTTAAATCTTCGTTTACCGTGTTGATAGGTATTCTGATTAATGGTAAGGCGGTTAATGGTCCGGTCCAACAAGCCAATACTCTATGCGATGAGATGTTGGGTAGAGATTTGGTGGAAGGTACTAGTGCAAGAGGTCAAAGTATTTTTTTAAGCACACCTAGAGTGCATTATGATTCCACCAAACATATCTCCTGACGTTGTCTCAATTGTTTTCCACCAAATTAAATATCTCCTGACGTTGTCTCAATTGTTTTCCACCAAAAAATGCCCAAAATTTCTAAATGCCTTTTTACATTTAGTCCCTGCTAATTACAGTTTCAAAATAGGAAAAATTAGAAGCTTTGTGGGAGGCGATTGCACGAGGAAGATGACGAACTATTTAATGTGGTACATGTATGAGGTAGAAGAAGGTACCATTCGAACTTGGTAAACAATTCAAGAACGTGGTTGAGGAAGATGAACGATTCAAGCAAAAGATTCCTCAGTTAATCAGGTTCTACATTTTTCATTTTTCAAATCATAAGAGTTGGTTCTTTTTGTTGTGTATTCTTGAAATTTCCAACGATAAGTTTTAGTTTGAATTTTCATTATTGGGGTAGCTTTGTTAGAGATTGTGTAGTATATTACACAAGGGGATATGAACATGTAGTTGACATTGATCTTGATATATGGAGCTTCTTTCAAACTACTGGTTTTGTGAAAGAGATTATTCAGCTTAGTCATTCAGAATATTGGTTATGGTGGTATAAGAATGATGAGTACATGTATAGTAGAATGGTTAGTGATAGAGATGTTGATGAAGTTTATAAATATGTCATTGAAATGAAATGTATAATGCACATATATGTTTAGCATAATGTTATTAATGTTAAAGAATATGATGTTGATGATGGTAGTATTAATGTTGAAGAAGATGAAGCAGATGATGTTGGCAATAATGTTGAAGAATGTGAACATGAGGATAGCGGTGATTATGACTTTGAAACTGATGGTATTTCATTTGATGATAGTGAGGATTGGAGGGCTCTTGGGTTGGGTGATGGTTTTGATTTAATTGATAAGCAAGTTGAGATCAATGGAAAAAGAAGCAGGGTAAAAATTATAGCAAAGAAGCCCAAACACACTCCAAAGAAATTACTTATTGGTGTTGATAATATAGGTTCATTTAATATTGTGAATAATGTGATGTACATTAACTATGTTATTGATGAGTGTGGTAGCAGTGACCTGATGCTTTAAATGAAGAGAAGGAACTAAAGTATCTATGTTTAAGATGGAGGAATTGGACAATAACTACAAGTTTAAAGTGGGATTATAGTTTGTAAGTAAATTTGGGAATAAGCACATGTATAGAATGAAGAGATGAGTTGGTACTCAAAAGTGTGGTAGGGTATTGAATAATAATTCAGTCAATTCTAAGTGGATTGCTAACCGGACATAGTAGGCCAACAAAACCCTTGGATTTGTAGACATTAAACTTCTTAGTGAATTATGGTTTAGTTGTGATGTATTTTGAAACATTGTTATGTCTTTTAGATTTATAGACATGAATCATCCTATTGATTTAGTTATGGTGTATTTTTTGTTGTATTTCGAGACAAGTTTTTATGTCTTTTGGGCTATATGTATTATGGTTATGTAATACCTTATCAGTTTGTGCAAATCTTGATTTTAGTTTATTAAGACACAAGGATGAAAAACAAAACAAAAATCACAATTTTACATGGACGAAAATCATAAAATTCAAAACTTCATCTTCATTCATTAATTATTCATTACATGGACTAAAGTCATAAATTGTCCTTGTTAGAGAGACAATAACCAAAAAATTATAGAATCATTAAAATAACATTCATCACCGTTTCTGATAAGCAAGCAACAAAATCCATGAAACAATCAACAAAAAACTTAAACAAATTGTTTTTTTTTACTTTCGTTTTACAACCTCGTCTTCGTCTTCTTTTTTTTCCTAGACTCGAGATCTGTAATAATGCAACAAAAATTCTTTACAACCTCTGAGCAATTGCAACCGCTTGAATTTATGGGTTCATTTGATATGTTTTGTTCAAGTTTGTCATCTCATATGAACAACTTGCAACTAGACAATGTCTATAAATGTTGGACAATGAACAAAATCAGATAAATAATGAAAAATCAACAATGAACATTGTCGTTGACAGATGAACAATCAACATTGAACATTACTCTCAAATTTGCTCATTTCCAATATCTCCTTTTAGGGTTTTCAGTGGAATTTGAAATGTCCATCTTCATTGATTTATTGCAACCACATAGTGAGATTTGAAACGGAGTAGAGTTTTCAACTAAGGCGTAGTCATGCTTCAGGGTGTAGAAATGGATGATAACATGTAACAAGACGGATTTGAGCAGAGGAAGAAGAAGTTCAATTTAAAATACTATTTATATTTTCGATTTAATCCTCCATTTTAAAACCATTATATTGTACATTTCACGTCATAAAAAAAATATTGGAAGAGAAAAATTGAAAAATAATTTCACATCATTAATGTTAGTCATATTATCTTTTTTAATAGAAGTATAGACTAACCCAAAAAAAATATAATAAAATTAAATATTAAAATAAAAATATGTCAATTTATAAAGAAAAATAAAACTATTTAAACTATTTTTAAATTAATTTAATACAACAGTGAAAAATCCAAATAACTCCTTAAAGAAGATACATACAAAGAAAGAAAAAGATAGTAAAGTATTTTTATAGCAATAGTGTTTCTTAAGCCTATAAGATATAGGGTACCTCAAATTTGTACCATATTCTTTGGTGATTGTCATTATCAGCATTTGGATGAAAGATCATCATGTAAAGATAGAATGAACTACATTAGCATAATAAACTAAATGCATCGAGTCTATGAATCATTGATTCAATTTTTCTTTTATTCTAAATAAAATTTAATTTGGGTCGCCTAAATATTATGTTCAGTGGCTAGAAAGAACAGTAATCTATCTAAATGAGGTCACCATAATAATCTATCTAAATGAAGTCACCATGGTTATGATTATCAATACATTTGATAATATTAGAAGGGTAAGAGTGGGAATGGAGGTAGGCTTTATTAAGTCTGGTTAAAATATTAAAGTTTAAATTTGACATGTAGCTTATTATATGTTTACTTTTAGATTCAAGCATTGTCTTTTTTAATGTCTAATTAATATGTTAATCAAATTAAAAATTTATTTTATAAATATTTATTTTATTTGAAGATATATAAATAAGTAATTCAATTAATATCTATATAAATTAAAAAACTAAAAGATTAATAATATTAAAAAAAAATGCATTGAGTTATATGAGTTTACTGAGTAATGTAAGTTTTGTAAGATTATTTGATTAGTATAACTTATGAAAATAATTTATGATCATATGGTCTTTTTGGCATAGTTGATTAAATTCTTCAAAATAATTAAATTTTATTTTTATATTCTAATTTAAATTATTAATATACGGATACACTTTCATGAGCTTTGACAATGTTATTGATCAATTCCATAATGAGAACTGTTTTACCTACCCCAGCTCCACCGAAAAGTCTTATTTTTCCGCCACGGCGATAAGGAGCTAAAAGATCGACTACTTTAATTCCCTGTTTGAAAATGGATAATTGTGTATCTAACTGTATAAAGGCAGGCGCAAATCGATGAATAGGAGATGTTGTGCGAGTATCTACAGGACCCAAATTATCAATAGGCTCTCCAAGGACGTTGAAAATTCGACCTAGGGTTGCTCCACCAACTGGAACACTTAGAGCAACTCTCGTGTCAATCACTTACATTCCTCTATTTAGACCATCTGCTGCACTCATAGCTACAACTCCAATTCGATTATTTCCTAATAATTGTTGTACTTCACAAGTTATGTTAGTTTGTTGGCCAACCGTATCTCGACCTTGAACTATCAGAGTGTTGTAAATATAAGGCTTCTTCCCTGGTGGAAAAACTACATCGAGTACCAGACCGATTCCTAGGAATTAGTAATCTGTCAAGAAAAATTGGTACAAGAAGTCGTGGATACACTTCTTGATAATGGAATTCGCGGACAACCAATGAGGGACGGTAATAGTAAAGTTTACAAATCATTTTCCGATATAATTTCGGGCAAAGAGGAAAGATTTCGAGAGACTCTTCTTGGAAAACGAGTTGATTATTCGGGGGCGTTCTGTTATTGTAACACCCCAATTTACCCATCGTTATTTTAAAATCAGAGTGCCAAATTTTTAAACTAAAACTTGAGGCATTACACTTATTCAACTTGAAAACAACATTAAAATGATTTACTTCTTGGAGGATACGTAACACATAAAGAATAAGAACAATTTCACCATAATTAAACTTTAACAATTCAACTTAAAATAATAAACCGCAGCGGAAATCTCATCATGATTAATTAACTTCGACATAGCATCTTTTGAAACAACGGAAAATTATGAGTATTAATCAAAACCACAACTGAATTCAACGGAAACAGTTGCATAAACATAAATAAAACAAAGCGTTCATTTCCCCCCCCCCCCGAGTGCTACGTATCAGAGCGACGATGCCATAAGCTACTAAATGCTTTACTCCTCGTTACCTACACGTTACCAATATAAAGGTAACGGCCAACAAAAGAAAGGGTGAGATATCAAATAATATAAGCGAAAGTACGATAATTTATATGCTTAGGTAAAGAAACATACAATAATTTATACTTCAATCAACGTAATACGATATTCCATAGAACAACATAAAATCAACAACAACTAAAACGCGACTCAGATGCAACTCGACAAATGCAGATGCATGTGGATCCATTTGGAGCAAAACTCCCAACGTAAAATATGTCAGGTTATCGAGGCATTCAACAAGGCATAAGCCTTCAACTTACAACGTAGTGCCAATCCAGGCCAACTTGAAATGCACATGCTCTGTAGATGTAGTTCCAACGCAACTTAAACAACGACAACGTAAAATCACGCACGAAATGGCATCAACTTAATTAACAACTTCAACGTCAACAACCAAAAAAAGCAACTTCAACACGATGCAACGATAATTTTAATTCAACAACTTCATGTTCAGCTTTCGCCATTTTTAATCTACGGTTCTTAGTTCATCCAATTCGGACCTAAACAACAACCATCCAGCTGTATCAACAATCGATCAATTAACGCGAATTTCAACGAAATGACCCTGTTTTAATTAACTACCCGTATACCTGAAATATCCCGTAAAGTTTCGTTCAATTCTGATAAACTAATTTATCCGCTTAATTCGACTGAGAGTGTTATTTTCTGCACTGTTTTTCAGTTTTCTGCAACATACTAATTAGTTCTAATTATTCTACTAATTAATTCTAACCGTTTCATTATTAATTCTGCATAATTTGAATGATCTTCCCACTATTTAATCCACACTACCTGTTACAATTTGTTGTTGCTAAGTATTACTCCCCTAATGTATTTTCCTATTGCTGCTAGAATATTGCTGCTACCTGTTATCAATTATTTGCTTCTACTACTATTATTATTTTCATCACACTATTAGTATTCTTGTCCTATTGTACTATCCTAACTCTCAAATCATAAGTCAATTAATTAATTAATCAGCAAGCAATCCACGGAATAGAACATATAGAACAAGAGCACACAATTGAAGCCCCCCCCACATCGAGGCCTCACTCACACCCAAGGAGAGGCACCGAGGTGGTCGCCTCCTCCTTCCTTTCTCCAAGGGGGCGGTCGCCTTCCTCCTTATGGCAGCATGCATTTTTTATCCCTTTTCTTCCAGCCACAGTATCGATTCATTATAAATATTGCAACGATTACTCGTACATTAATTGTAGATAACACAGATTTAACCCAAGGCAATTTCATTCATTCCAGTATATAAAATTCATCACCGAAAATACGATTAGCAGTATAATTACGTAGCTCTAAATCCTACATAAAAATTATCCTACAATTGATTATAAAACCCGAACCTCACCCCTTACCTGTGGATTGACGGGAACTCGGAAATTCGATCGGAATTGGCGAACTCTCGGACAGCAACGATCCCACCTAGCAACCCTTGTTTTCCAAATTTTCTTCCTTTCTCTCCTTTGGTTCACTGCTACGCGGCTAGGGCTTTTGGCTTCTTAGGTTTGGCAAGCAACATTTACTCCTTATTTTACTAGGTTACTCAATATATATTGCTCCTAATAAAATTTGGTTTATTAAATAATTCTCTCCAAAAATACTAATTTTCTCTTATAATTAATATTCTTCATTTAATTTATTAATTCCAAATAATAGAATAATTCTAATATTATTTTTATTCTAACTATTTTTACCCGATTATTAATTTAACCATTCTACTGACAATTCGACTTAATTACTAAATTAATCGGAAAACACTCTACATTACTTAATTAATTTATTTTAATTAATTACGGTTGTTACAGTTATTGTCGTAGGTCCATCACTTTCATTACATCGATGTGGATTGCCCCGCGAAATAGCAATAGAGCTATTTCAGACGTTTCTAATTCCGTGGTTTAATTCGAAACCATTTTGCTTCGAACATAGTAGTTGCTAAGAGTCAAATCCGGGAAAAAGAACCCATTGTATGGGAAATGCTTCAAGAAGTTATGTGGGGCATCCAGTATTGCTAAATAGAGCGCCTACTTTGCATAGATTGGGCATACAGGAATTTCAACCCATTTTAGTAGAATGACGTGCTATTTGTTTACATATATTGGTGTGTAAGGGATTCAATGCAGACTTTGATGGGGATCAAATAGTTGTTCATGTGCCTTTTATCTTTGGAAGCTCAAGCAGAAGTTCATTTACTTATGTTTTCTCATACGAATCTCTTGTCTCCGGCTATTGGGGATCCCATTTTTGTACCAACTCAAGATATGCTTATTGGACTTTACATATTATCTAGCAGAAATCGTCGAGGTATTTGTGCAAACAGGTATAATTCGTTTAATTGCCAAAATTCTATAAATGAAAAAAGGAGCAATAATAACTTGAAGTATATGAAAAAAAAACCCTTTTTTCCAATTCCTATGAGGCAATTGGAGCTTATAGAGAAAATAATAAATTTAGATAGTCCTTTTGGCTCCGTGGTGAATAGATCAATGCTTTATGCCTTCAAGAGAAGTTCCTATCGAAGTTCACTATGAATCTTTTGGTACCTATTATGATATTTATGGGGATTATTTAGTAATAAGAAGTATAAAAAATGAAATTTGTTGTATATACATTTGAACCACTATTGGTCAAATTTCTTTTATCGAGAAATTGAAGAAGCTATACAAGGTTTTTCTCGAGCCGATTCGGATGGTATCTAATCATCGAAATGGTTAGTGTTGGTATCCACGAAGTAAATTTAAATCTTGGTGAAAATTCGTGTCAATGGCATCTTTTCAATTTTATACATGATTAAAAATAAAGAAAAGGAATTTTTCCAATCATTAACTCAAATCCATTGTTGAACCGAATAACACCGAGTGGAATATGGAGGTACTTATGGCGAAGGCCCGGCCGATCTAGTCTTTCACAATAACGTGATAGGTGGCGCCATTAAACGACTTATTAGCGATTAATAGATTATTTTGGAATGGCATATACATCACACATCCTAGATCAAGTAAAGACTCTAGGATTCCATCAAGCTTGGTACATCTATTTCATTAGGAATTGATGATCTTTTAACAATACCTTCAAAAGGATGGCTAGTCCAAGATGCTGAACAACAAAGTTCCATGTTGGAAAAACAGAATCATTATGGAAATGTCCATGCGGTAGAAAAATTACGCCAATCCATTGAAATATGGTATGGTACAAGCGAATATTTGTGACAACAAATGAATTCTGATTTTAGGATGACTGGCCCCTTTAATCCAGTCTATATCATGTCGTTTTCAGGAGCTAGAGGAAATGCATCTCAAGTGCACCAATTAGTTGGAATGAGAGGATTAATGTCAAATCCACAAGGACAAATGATTGATTTACTCATTCAAAGCAATTTACGTGAATGATTGTCTTTAACAGAATATATAATCTCTTGCTACGGAGCCCATAAAGGGGTTGTAGATACTGTTGTACCAACATGAGCTTTGGCAAATAAATTTAAAAGACTTTTCTATGGTTTGAAATTTGACCTATTTAATTAAATAAACTTATAAAAAAATTAGGTATGGCTTGACCTGGTCCTCTATATAGGTTAGGTCATACACGTGTTAGTTAATTTCACTTATTTTCACTTTTAATGATGGATCAAGAATTCTCATTTTTTTTTAGCCAAATAAAATATAATAAATAAGGAAAGAAAGTGCCTAAAAAGATAATACAATAGAAAAACAAAAGTGGTATTTAAAAGAAAACAAACCGGACGAAACTCAATAAATAATCCAATGCAAAATAGACAGATACACACAAACATAATCTAACGCAAGGCTCGAAATCAAATTGCAAAAGAAAAGTGTGCAAAAAACCGCAAGCATTCTAAAAAAATTAAAGACGGGTTCAAAAATCAAACTCATCTTTTGAAGAATGGTAAATGTTTCGACCGCCAATAAAAATAAATACACATACCTACCAACAACCCATGTGAAATAAATCACAACAAACTTAACAACTCTTTCAAACCTACTTAACATTCTATCGGACAACAAGAGAGCATCACATCAGCGGCAAGGTTATAACCACCACAAAACCATTAGTGCAGTGTAAAATCTCAAACACAACGAAAATTGTATATCTCATAAAATTTGGAAAGAACCAGTGATCAAAGTTAAGAATCCTCCACAACACTATCAAGTCGTAATTTGAAACAACTGTCAGATTCGAATCGTAACCACCGGCGCCAATTTGAAACGAAAGAAGAGCAAGTAGTTGAAATGAACTCATGCAACATTTACTCCAACAAACGAAACCCAAAAAATAATCACGGTGAGACCCAGAACCAGTCCGACCAACCTTTGCCGAAATCCAATCACCGAAGAACATAAAGAAATCAAACGTAGAAGATGGACTAAAACTGCCGCTTGTCAAGGCTACGTGAGATTCATCGGAAACATATCTGATTCCAACCCGTGGGAGTTAAGGGCAGAATGGCTAGAAGGCGCCACACCGCCAAGGCCAGAGGCAACTCAGTGGACGTTTGGATTTGAGAAGGAAAGGAGAAAAGTAGCCAGTTGGATTTAGAGAGAAGGCAGAGGACCACTCTTTCTGTTCAGCCTTTAAATTATGAATGCTATTAATAGTGTAATCAAAGGGTATAAAACCTTCAAAGCAACTCAATATAAAAGTAACTAAGGTATCTGCAGCTCAGCCTGATATAGAGGAAAACAGAAAAAATAGGCTTGTGGTCAATTACAAGAATCCAAACAATTTCACAACTATTGGCACTATAAACAATTAAAATGGTCAAAGAAAAAGTCATAACCAGTAGCTCTTGAAGAGGAATAAAAAGGAGGGTCAAGATGCAGAAGTCCTCACGAATATGAAGCTGCTGAATTACAATCAAAACCAAAATCAAGGATATAGGAAAATACTATGTATATTGTAGTTCAAACTAACTTAGAAATGAGATTTCTATAATAGAATTTTTGTTTAAAAAAGTGATGAAAGGTATCATGTAAGCATATAATGAACTATATTAGCTATAAATATGACCAAGATTATAAAACTTGTTCAATCCCCACCTTATAAATCAATTGTAAAATCTAATATGGTATCAAACTCTATTGTTACCTTTATAATTGTGTGCATTAAGCTCAATTCAGACAAAATTAAGCCCAAAATCTGCCAAACACAATAATGATTAGTATTTATTTTCTTAATCAAATGAATACTAACCATTTAAGATACCTAAAGAATCAGTTATATGTAAAATCAACATTCATTAGCATAAAGTCACAACAGGTCATACATTTAAAAATTGGCAATCTACAAAACCACGGAATATTTTCTACAGCTCACTACATGTTTTGAACAAGGATTATGTAACAGAAAATACATTATTCAAATCTTCATGCTGGCATGGTGATCGTCAGATACAGTCTCTTCGGAAGATGTGTCGCTATCAATAACAATCAAGTCATCTTGTTTTCTGGCATGATGTTCAAGAGGCTTGTTCATTTTCAGCATCCCATATTTTTTTCTTGAATAAGTTGAAGAGTGAGAAGCATTTGATATGGGTACATCATTTGTCTTCAAAGCACTCGACTGACTTTGAGGCAGAAAGCATGCCTTACTACCACCAGCATCAAAGCAATGCTCTGCAGACGCATTTGGCTCTCTGGACATTGGAGGAGTATTGATAGCTTCTCTAAGCCAGAGTGGCAAATTATTCTTTGCATTCGAACAATTAAATGGGTAATCATCTGAATAAGAATTTTCCTTGGAAATACTCAAGCTTCCCGGAGAATTGAAAAATCCCAATTCATACTTATCCATGTTGCTGTTGTAAGAAGTTCTTCTGGAATGAATCATTGGCGCAGGACCGCGTGCAGCGGGGTTACTTAGAAGAAATGGCATGGCAAGAGATTTCTTCGAGTGGTTTCTTTCCTTATAAGAAAATACATCTTCAGGTGATAGATTAGTCTCTTCTATTGGATTTTGTCTCCAAGGACCTGATTTGGGATCTACGAAGTAAAAGTTTCCTTGCATTGCTGCTTCTGCCACCACCCTCTCTGCATTTGGATGCATAAAGTGTGGAACACTAATATCTTTCAGAAGTTTTGATTGTTCCTCCTCCCACCTCTCAGCAAGGTCCCATGGTTTCCTTAATGGTGAAAACCGCAATCTTGGATCCCTAAGCATAGCATCCCAATTTCCCCTACCGTGCCTCCTCACACCAATCCAGAGAAAATCCAATTCCTCTTCAGACCACATTATAGAGTGTGGCTTGAGATTTTCTTGAAAGTTGCCTCTATCACTTAAAGCTCTTGTTTTGCTTATGATGTTGTCAAGCAATGCCTTGTGCCTGAGAAGCAATGGTTTCCGGTTTGTTGAAGACTGACATAATCCATCTTGGACAACATCTCTAGTTCCGGCGGTTAAATTAAAAAGAGGTAATGTAGGCAAACAGTTAGAGGAATCACAACCTCCAGTTTCAAGCTCCGTGGGTAGAGACAAACCCAGAGAAAGAGAAACGATTGGCATGTTTTTTAGTTGATTAGTTTTAGTTTGTTGACCATTCATTCTTTCATCCAACATCATGCAACCACCTGACTGAGATTGAGTAATACTTGAACAGACGTCATCAATGGTCTTTCCTTCTGAAATCAGCTGCTTATTAAAGAGAGACACAGACAACATATCAATAATGGGAAACAAATCCAATTTGATCTTTCCAAAATATGGAGAAACATATTTTCAACTAGGGAGAAAAATGTATACAGTTGGTCTTGGGTTAACCATTAACCATTGTTTTAAACTTGTGTTGATTCCCCCTAATATGAATATGTTTTATAGGGTCTCTCTAAATTGTAATTTAATCTTTCTAAAATACGGAAACTACCAGCATTCAAGTCAGAGATGTAAAAGCGTCATTTTGTACCTTTGTATTGCTAGAGCTTAAAAATTCCAGCTGAGTTACTTGATTTTCAACAATGGCAGATCTACTGCTTGTAGAGTCAGATTTGGCTACAAGACTTTTCGTCGCCAAGTGAAGGGAATGCTTGTCAGCACCAAGGTTCAATTCAACAGTGTGCTCTTCTGTAACACATGAAAATGCTTTATGAACTCTTTAAAGAAATGCAAAAATGAGTGTAAAAGCTTTCAAGAAAAATATTTATCATTGATCACAACTTCATAACAAAGCACCGGATTTATCATTTGCACGTCAAAGGTTAAATGACCAATAATACCTGCAGAGTTAGGGGGCAGGTCACTACTCTGAGGTTGGTGCCCTTTCACAGAGGGTTGGAACTCCACTAGTTCTTGGTCAGCAGTTGCTGAACCAGGACAGAGATCTCTAGAATCATTAATGATAGAGATTCCTTGACAATCCTTATCAAGATGTTGGACTTCCTTGTGCACCAGAGAACTCTCGGTTGGAACTTCTGTTCCAGCCATGGGAGAGTCAGTTTTCACTATGTCTTCTCCATGATGCAGTTTCTCTCCCACATTTGCCATACTGTTAGAACGAATACATTCAGATGCAATATTTTTTTGGGAAAGCAGATGCAATTATTTTTGCTTACCAACTACTTTGATTTTTCTTTAGATTTATTATATTGTACAAAACTTAATATATTGAGTTTGATGAAATTATACCCGGTTTCAGAAACAACTCCACTAGTACATGAAGTATCAGCATTTCTCACCTGTCATAAAACAAAAAACTTATGTGAGTCACATGAGGTCTGTGATCAATTAATTGATAATGGACAAGTAAATTAGAACTTTGTCATAAATTCATTCTCTTCTTGACTTTGATGCTGCGTAAGTACGTCAACCTATTTTGTACACAAGATTGTTTAACTGTTATGTCCTTTTTAAGCTATATATCTGGTATCAGCATCACTACATTTATTCAGAATTTAAAAACAAACAAGCATACATAAATAAACAAAACCATAGATAATGTTACAACAGAAGTCAGCGTTTCTTTTTAGATGAGGTTCTCTATGGCCAAACTCCGTGTTCCAAAGTTTACACTTGCTCGAGCATTGGAAAATAAAGGAGCTGAAACCCTATTTAGAGTGGAGAAAATATTTTGTAAATTTAAATCCAATATAAGAGGAAAGAAATTAAATCATGTCCTGACGCATTAATTACCAGCCAACACATCTCTAAACCAGCAATGAGGAAAAAGATTTAAATGTCCTCAAGATTAAAAAAAAAAATCATCATAGACTCCATCTTAAACATATCGCATATCAATATATCATAATATATGGATATGAGAATTTTGAGTAACAAACCATATAGTTTTACAAAAAAAACACCAGGAAGCCATACCTTTTCTCGAGTCTGATGAAGCTCCCCTCTTTCAGAAAGCTCTGCCAATAGATTAAGGTCTGTTGGAAAAATCCTAGAACAGCTTCTAGAAGATGTATCATCTTGAGTCTGAGTTTGATTAAGGTCAGGTACATTGTTTACAGGACACTCGTCACAAGATGATCCGCCGCTAGAAGAGGGATTAGCATTTGCAAGCATGCTCCACTTGGCTAGAACTGGAATGTTTTCCTTCTCGTGCAGTGAATTGCTTTTCTTATCAGTCTCATTCATACACTTTTTTCTTTTGTAACATTGATAGGTTTTTAATGGTCTAGTCAAGTTGGTCTTTGTTACCTTACGCTCAGATTGGCTCCGAAATTATCTTTGGAGGGAGACTCAGTAAGCCTATCTGCTGACTTAATCAAAACAAGAGATTCAGCGCCACATGCAGCACTGATTTCTCTTGTAATTGATGCTTCTGAGATTATTACATTGAAATCATTCCTAGCATCCAATTCAACTGATGGTGGTATATTGTTTTTATTAGAACCATCGTCACATTCAATGCCGGAGTTTTCACCTCCAGAAGAATTTTTCTGTGTGTCACAATCATTCTGTGAAGGCTTCGTTATTGGGGGTAATTCATCAACATCCTTCTTCGAGTTATTCTCACATGGATGTTTCGTTAAAGATGATTCCTTCGTAGTAATTACCCTCTCTGTTTCATCATGATTTCCAAGCTGCTCTGCTTCCAGACAACCTGACTTTTGAACTGGAAGTGGTGATGACTCATCCGGCTGTTTGATGCTTCCAAAGCACGGCTTTTTTCCATCACTAGTATCCTATTAAATAGACGAAACGAACAGACAGGTGAGTAAACGCTTCATCATATTATATTCACAAGAGCTTTTTATATAACAAGCCATTAATCCAATCTAGAAAATAGAAAAAAACTACATTATAAAAGTCGAAGCTTCAAAAGTAATAAGAGTAACATACTTGTCAGTTGTCACTTCTAATGCACATTAATGAACCTAGATATAGTATTTTGTAAGAACTATTATGTGGTGGACATAAGTTGCATTAGAATCTCACCATTGACTTTTCTTCATGTTTTTCTGATGTCTTCTCATCAGTTGGCTTGTGGCGTTTAACACGTTTAGTTAAAGAACAATCATGTGAATCTTCACAAACTGAATTTTGGCAACGATTTCCACGGATGAAACAGCCACTTTGAGATTTCCGTTTTCTTTTGTAGGTTAGAAGTACCTTGTTGCCTAACATTTGTACTTATCTAGAAAAAAACTCCTTTACTATTTGACCCTACACTTGAAACAAATTGAAAGATTACAAGGGAATGCTGAGTCAAACATAAATAAGTCACAAAGTGCATCCGCGTCAATTACCATGGCCTGTGCATAAAAACACCAGAAAAATAAACATTAAGAGTGATAGAAGAAAAATGGTTCACAAGATTTTAGAATTCTGATAGCATATATATTTAGTCTAAAAAGCCAATTTGAAGTCCCTTCTTGTATTGCTTTCCTAATTAACTTGTGAGTTAATTCAAAAGTTCGTGAAGATTGTGATTGGCATCATCAAAGAACACGTGCATGAAGAGTAAACAAATTTCACAACACGCATTTGAAATATCGATTTTAAATCTCCAAAACTTTACATGAGAAGATTGTATCGATATTTAAATCTCCACTTGAAATATCGATATTTAAAATCTTAATACTGTTTCAGTAACATCAGATTTTCTTTCTAACATATACATAAGCAAAACTAGAATGACTAGCTAGGCATTCAATCGAAGATCATTGCTACCAAAACAAAAAGTTACATTCAAGAAGCTAATATAAATGTCAATCTAGTAATATCTAATTTCAGATCTCTGAATAAGGTAAAACATCCACAAACTCTATAAATCACTGATTTTCTCAGATCTTTTTCCTTTTGCAACCACAATTGAACCATTAAGCACACACATGAGATTCCTTAACATACAATTCCATATAGAGACAACATTTCCTAACCGATTAAACTTCTAAATTGCAATTTCGTGACCATATCATCCCTACATCATACGCAATACGAACTATACTAACATAACCAGCACCAAGTCAGCTCAAACCACAAGCAAGAAAATGCTCCATTTGAAACAGTATAACACAGAAAAACAAGCATAACACAAAAAGAAACAAACTTTACTCAAGAAACCTCTCAGACCCAAACCCCAAAACTTGTTTTAACTTTAAACAAAAGAATAAAAAAGTATCTTCCTTGCAGATAAACCTAACAAAACAATGGGTCCATTTCAACAAAACAATCATCCGTTTCCATTCAAAGTTCAAGCATTTTCTACATCACCTAAAAAATTCACAAACTTCATTCAAAGTCATGCGGTTAACAAAACAAAAAACAAAACAGTAAACATAAAAAATGAAATTAGAAGAGATATAAAAAAGGAGAAACAACTTACAGAAAATGAAAGAAGAAACACATCAAAGCTGAAAGTTCTTGTTTACTGAGGAGCAAGAAACGTTCTTGTGCAGTGTATTTAGGTGTTGTTTTCTACTTTTGTTTTTTGCAAATTGCACTTAATAGGAATAAGAACAAGGCAAGAAGAACAGGTGCTACACTCAGTGACAGAAACGTTTCTTTTTGGTTGCGTTTTCAGTCTGATAATAATGTACACGTCACTGCATCAGATGTTGGAGTACTGTAGGCCCATTAAGGTTTAAGGCCCGTTTCAACAACCATATAGACCCACATGGCCTTATCTTTGAGGTTCTATGGGTCATGTCTTGAAACCCATATTTAATTCCCTTCTAGATATTAAATTTGTCTTGTTCTTTTCAAATATTTATAATTGTTCACATGTTTTTCTTGTTTGAATAAATGAACACTGTTATAAATATCTTTAATTTTATTTTTACCCTTTCTTAAATTTACCACCAACTTTTGTTCTCCAAAAGTTTTCTTCTTAAATTTTAATCTTTATTGTCAAATAGAGAAAATGAATGGTGTAAGTAGGAATGGAAAAAAAGGGTACCCGTGGATATTTGCGGGTAAAATTCGTCACGGACACGGGTATGATGGTTTAATGGGTATCCACGGGTAAAATAAATGGATATTTAACTACCCGTTTACTTATGCGTATGAATATAGATTTGATGGTACTTGTACTCGCGGATATCCGTATCCGTTAATAATTATATAAAAAAATACTTAAATATTAATATATTTGATCAAAATTATTATTATTATTATTATTATTATTATTATTATTATTGTTGTTGTTGTTGTTGTTATTACTGTTATTTTGTTAAATATGATATTATTATTTTGATAAAAGAATAAATAAAATGAATGTGAGTTATTTTTGTTATTATTTATTATGTGTTAAATTTTAAAATAATTTTTTTTGTCTTTAAAAGAAATTAAAAAAATTAGTTATTTAATCTAACTTTTAAAAATACATATTTAAGTAATAGTATCCATGGATAGTAATAGTATTCATGGATATCCGTAAATATTCGCGGGTATCTCAAAGTTCACGGATATCCATCTAGTGGATACCCACACGGGTATGGGGCGGGTACGAGTATCATATTTACTAAACGGGGCGGGTAGTAGAAGACTAGTATCCATGCCCATGGGTACCCATTGCCATCCCTAGATGTAAATAGAGATAACACGTGTAAATTTAATAATATGATGAATGTGGAGTATATTGAGGAACAAGGTCAATAACCTAAAGAAATAGATGTTACAACACCATTATGTGTGACGACACCAAAACCTAGTGACATAATTGAAACGTATTTGACTTATTATAATATAATAAGGTATGGTCAAGTGGATATAATTTATTGTACATGAAATTCCATGTGATGAACCAATGAATTCCAAGGAATCAATTAATAGTGTTGAAAAGGAATGATGGTTAACATCCATGAATGAGGAAATCCAATCTCTAGAAAAGAATAAAACATGGATTTTGACAGTTGTATCTACATTTTCAAGGAAAATGACCTAGTCTTTGTTGAGAATCAATTCCTTGTTTTAAAGCATGTTGCTTGACAGAAGTAAAGTGGTGTCAAAATAGCTTAGTGTGTTGAAGTTGCGTAGTTGTCAAAATGTCAAAGGAGTTAGCCTCCACAGGAATTTCGACTTAGGCTTATTTTATTTGTTTTAAAAGAATTGTGTTATTTGGGAGTTGGCTTAGGGATAAAACAAACTTAACCTATAAATAGGGAGTTACTTTATTATTGTAAACACATGATGTAGTTGCATAATTGAGAAAAAAACATAGTTTGTGTGCAGAGAGAAACTCTGCAAAAAATACTCTCTTATCTTTCCTTTTGTTCAAACCCTAATTTTGTTTCTTTCCCAACTCATCTTTTATTTTCTTCTTCCATTATCAATTGTGCAACAGAATCATCTTGCAACCAAGGTCGATTGATTCACTCGAGTGAATAGTGAAGAATAAAAGGGGAACTTCAATCTGTGTGATTGATTCTTGTTCGTCAAGATTGATTCAGAATTCTTCATATGTTTGGTGTGATTCCAACATATGGTATCTAGAGCATTGGTTGAGCGATTTATAGGAATCAAAACATGATGGCAGTGAATCATCGAATGAGAATTTTATGGCAAGTCTCTTGATTCTGAAGAATCAAAATTATAGAGTTCGTACAAGCAGGTAAAGGTTGTTTTCTATTATCGAGACCTTTAGGATCTTGTGCAGAAAGGAGTAACACCACTTGCAGAAGATGCAAAGAATGAAAAAAGTGTCGCGTGTAAAGAATTGAAAAAGAAAACTTATAAATCTATTTTTATAATTCATCAATGTGTTGATCCAGACAATTTTGAGAAGTTAAGTGAAGTTGAATCAACGAAATAAGCATGGGAAATTCTTTAAAATCGTTTGGAGGCGCAAAAAAGGTGAAAGATGTAAGATTACAAACTCACAAAAAAACATATGAATTGCTTTAGATGAAAGAAAATGAAAGCATAGCTGATTTCTTCCCTACAGTTATGAAACTGGTAAACCAAATCAAGGCATGTGGAGAATCATTGACACCAAGATCAGTTGTTGCAAAGATCTTAAGGTCATTGACTCATAAGTTCAGCCATGTGGTAGTAGCCATATAAGAGATGAAATATTTGTCAGCAAAGGGAAAAAAGACAATGGAAAATGGTTTGACAATAAAGGAAGAAAAGACTACAACAATTAGATTGGTCAGGGAAACCAACAAGAAGGAAATTCATCGAATTAGAGAATACCCTCGTACTAAAGCAACCAAAGAGGTGGTGGTGTAGGTAAAGGAAAAGGTGGTGGTCAAAAACCTGACAAAGTCACATCTAGTGTTTCAATTGTCATGAGTATGGTCAATACTCTAGTGATTATCCATAAAAACAAAAGAATAAAAAAAATAATGCAAAGTTTGTAAAACATAAAGAATAATAAACGATGTTGATGGTCACAACAATAGATGAAGAAAGATTCGAGGAACAATGGTACTTTGACTCAAGATGTTCATCGCAAGTGATTGGTAGAAAGATTGGCTTGTCAACATAAAACCTTATATGAATAACATGGTGAAATATGCAAATGAAAATACTTTAGATGCTAAAAGTATTGGTGTTGTTCTGATTATGAGTAATGATGGCAAAAGGTTAGTAATTTCTAATATATTGTATATACCAAGCATGAAAAGCGATTGGCTTAGGATATGGCAGTTAGTCGAAAAGAACTACAAAGTGTTGATCAAAGAAGGAATAATGAGAGTTGTCGACTCAGGTAGAAGGTTAATCTTAAAGGCTCTTATGTCTTAGAATATAACCTTCAAGATTGAGCTTAATGTGATGGAGCACAACTGCCTTTCAACTAAAGCTAGCTGGGATGAATAAATTTATCATTATAGACTAGGTCATCTCAACTTCATAGACATCATAGATATGAAGAGAATAAATATGATTTCATGATTACCAAAAATCGACATTTTGAATAAAGTGTGAGAGGAATGTGTGTTGATAAAGCAACACAAGAATAACTTCAGTAAGGATGTAGGAAATAGGTCAAAGGAAATTATTGAAATCATAAACTCTGATGTATGTGGTTTTATCCATGTGGATTCAATTTGAGGTATCATATATTTTAGCACATTCATATATGATTTTAGTCGAAAATGGTGGACTTACCTGGTCAATAAGAAAAGTTAAGGGATTAAGGTATTTACCAAGTTTAAATATATGGTCAAAAGACAAAGTGATCGAAAGCTCAATATTCTGAAGACGAATGATGGTAAAGAATGTGTGTGGAAATACTTTGACACGTTATATGAGAAAGAATGGACTATGTGTGACATGGTGGAAAAACGGACTTGTTTGTTTTGCGTTTTATTCAAAATGTTGCAGTTAGCAAGAGTCGCCACCGACTTTTCTTTTATCCAATAAAGGAAAGGTGAAAAGAACAAGAAAGACCTTTTATCGATTCTGAGTACGGGGGATAATTATGAAAAGAGAAGGTATTAGCACCCTTTCCATCCGTAGTTATCTACGGGCTCTTAATTGCTTAGCTCACCTTTTGAAAACTTGCTTTGTGTGTATGTGATTTGTTTGAAAATATTTTGACTTTGACTTTGTAATGATTCTTGTATCAGTCCTCAAGAATGTATACAAAGTGTTTGAAAATATTTAGAAAGTTTAACTTTGTAATGATTCTTGTATGAATGTATACAAAGTGTTTATTTGAAAATAATTTTGAAAAAAGTGTGAGGTGTGAAAAATATTTGTTTTGATTGAGCAAGCAATTAAGATTGTCATTACCCACTTAGAAGGTCGTTCTTGTTATTTTCCTTCTTCTTTAGGATAGTATTATCCATACCATTAGTTGGTAGGTAGCCTCATCCATTGGATGTAAAGGGACATGCGTAGGGTCATCGCATGGTCATTGAAGGCAACTTTGTAAGAATACTTTAGCAATTCGAAGGGACGACCATTGTAACATCCCGATTTTTAATAGTTAATTATTAATTATTACTATTTATTATATTGTGTGATAATTAATTTAATTGGGTGATTTAAATGAATATTTGAATTATTTGAATATGTGTGTTATTTGGATAATTGGGTTTTATGAGTAGAAATGGAATTATTTAGTATTGGACCTAATTATAAGAATGGAAGTAATAAGGAGTGTTAAGTGTTAAGCCCAAATTGGAGTTTATTAGTTAGTAAAGGTTAAGAGGAAAACATAATTAGAATTGTCATTTGGAGAAAAAGAAAGAAAGAATAGAAGAGAAGAGGAGAAGGGAAGAGAGGTGAAACGTTAAGGAAGAATATTCAAGAGTTAAGGGGGAGAATCTTCATTGTTATGCATTTTTATGTTGTTGGGTAGTGATTAGTAACCTGCTATAGGATTGAGTATCTCTATTTCTAGGTTTTTTATTCTCAAATTAAAGTTGTAATTTGAGAATTTTGATGATAAAAACTAGATTTGATGATATGGATAGGTTCCCTATAGTGTATACATGTTAGATGATGTTTAAATGATGATTAATCAGCATTAAAACTTCTGGGGCTCGATCCCTGCTGACCCCTTTTCTCATTTTTCTAACTTTTCTTATTTCCTTATTTTTTCTATTTTTCTTAATTTAATTTAATTTTCTTTTCAAACTTAATTAAAACCTTTTCAAAAATCATAAAAAGATCATTTCTTTTCTAGTAATTAGGGTTATTAACCTAAAACCTTTTTTTAGTATTTCTAAAACATTTTCACTAGCATATTTCTCATTATCCTGATTATTTTTTTCTATTCTGCATTTACAATTCTAGAAAGGATATATAGGTCGCACATTTTTTATTTTGTAATAGCATAGATTTATATTTCTACCTTTACTTTCCGCACTCCTATTATATATTTGTCCCAAATCCATGTAATAGCGTAAGATTTACATTTCCGCACTTTACATTCCGCACTTTATTTTCTTGTACATATTTAACTTCTAGTTAATTAGAATTTGCATGCTAAAGACTAAAAAATCAACCATAGATCACTTCTAATTTCAAGATAAATATCTGAATACAACACAATCTTCACACTTGCACACCCCTTAGGGTATCCTCTCTTGCCTTTAAGAATTCAATGGTCATGTACCACAAACGTATGGATACCATTAGCAAAGACGCCTACGAATAATATCATCATAGTCCCTTTGATACAAAGATCATAGTCCCTCGATGACCCTCGATGTTCCCTACGAATACATGATCTCGTCCCTCGATTGTTGCCTACGAAAAGTGATGATCGACCCTACGAATTGCTAAAGGTATCCTTACATGTTGCCTTCTATGACCATACGACGACCCTTCGATTGTCCCTTCACATGCAAACGAATAAAGTTACCTACCAACTAATGATATGGATAGCCCTATTCTAAAGGAGAAGGAAAAATAACATGGAAACGACCATTCTGAGTAGGTAATAAGACTATGTTGCTTGCTTCATTCAAAATACTTTTCACACCTCACACTTTTCAAATACTTTCAAAAACACTTTGTATACATTTCAGCGTGAATCATTACAAAGTTAAACATCTTTACATTTCCAAACAATTTTCATCTTTGTATACAATTTTCAACTTTATGTAAAATGCCTAAGAAGTGATAATGGGTCTGAATTTTTAATGCACGGTTATTTTCTTTCAAAAGGTACTCTTCACAAACGTTTTTGTGCTAAATGCCCTCAACAAAAATGGCTTAGGTGAAAGGAAGCCCCAACTCATTTTAAATGTGGCTCGGGATTTTTTCTTTCAAGTAAACCTTCCAAAATTCTTTTGGCATTTCTCCATACAACGCTTCGTGCATTTAATAAACAAACTCCCTTCTCTCTTGCTAAAAAATGCATCCCCTTTTCATCTTTTACATGACAAACCTCCTAGTTTATTACACCTTACAACTTTTGGTTGTTAAGCATATGCATCTAATCTTCATGTTAATAAAACTAAGTTTGATTCTCATGCGAGAAAAATGATTTTTTGAGGTTATAAACAGGGTATAAAAGGTTATATTCTTTATGATATATCATCTCATGAATTTATAATTTCTAGAAAAAAAATTTATGAATATGTTTTTCCCCTTCACAGTTATAAATTGTTAGGTTTGGTTGTGTTATGATTTTCCACATTTTGTTAAAATAAGTGTTCTAGCAAGATGTTGGACAATGTGTTTTGACATGTTGGTACAACATCATAGCCTGCATGACTTCACATTCTTGGAAGACTTGTTTCAAGCGTGAAATCTATGAAGTTATGGTTCACGTAAATTATGGTCCAAGAAGCATGTGTTTCCTAAGAATGGATGTAAAAAAATTTAAGGAAACAACATATTTTCTTCCGAAATATTGTGTTGCAGATGTCAAAACATTTAAGGAAATAATATATTCTCTTCTGGAATATTGTGCTGCAGATGTCAAAACATTTAAGGAAACATTAGATTCTCTTTTAGAATATTTTGTTCAAGATCGTATTAGATCTACTGTTAGTTTAGCTGAGATTATTCATCAAGCCCGTGCTATTATCAAGATATCTATAGGAAGACTCAAAACTTAAGAAGACAACAAAGTTGCCATGTGATAATGCCAATTAGGGTTTAGTATGTTCATTGTAGTTTGTGATCCACTCTTACATCACCTTGATGCTAGAACTAAACTAATAGTTGAGTTTCGTGAATCACTCATAAGATTTTAAGAAATAGTTGATTCTATTTGAAATTTTGGTATGATAGAACCCATATATCCTAAGAGGATGTCGAGACATGTGGTATGATAGAAATAAAAAGGAAAGGCATAAACAGTTAAGAATATATATTAAAAAGCAATAAACAACACACAAAAGTGTTAACCCAATTCGGAACAACCTTCCTACATCTGGGGGCATACCAAGCCAAGGATAAATCCACTATAGTATCAGTTCAAAGTTTAAACAAACCCACGTTTACAACTTTTCATCCTAATCACTAACTTGTGAAACTTCTATCTAAGACACACCTAGATATGAGGACCTCCTCAATCCCTCATCAATCACAGACATCGAATGGACAACAATTTTGAACAAGCAAGAAGACACACTTCCATGACAATACCTAGCTAAGGCTCAAGGTTAAGATCCCATATTTACAACCTTTCTTCTAACTACAAACAACAACTTGGAGTTGATTCAAAGCCTCCTCCAAGAACAATACTACCTCTTGCTTCATAGCTTTGATGAGAACAAAGTGACCATCTCACAACTCGAGTGGCTCACTTACACCAACTCTCGTAAAGAATGGTAACATTGACAAAGCCCTGTACTTCTACATCTTGAACCCGTGCCAAAACTAGGTTACAAACCCTTCTATTTATAACCTATTCCCAAATGGACTTGGGCTTCAAATCACAACATATCAGTTTTTACAAACCAGCAGTAACTTCTGCTACAAACAAAGTTTTCAATCAAATATTTCCTAATTAATCTCCATATTTAGAAACTTCAAATCCTTCAAATATTCTTCTTGAGCTTTAGTCCAGCACCACATAGGATTGCATAATATTCCCAAAATATTTTGCATAAGTTAAATCATAACAGAATTAACTAATTCACCTTAGCTCATGCGTGATGTCGTATGCTCCTTCATATGACATCTGATCCGACATATTGCTCCAGATGTTGAAGCTTATTAAACTCAACAAGTCCTAATATAAGATATAATTTCTTGCTCAACTTGTTCCTGTTATATATATATATATATATATATATATATATATATATATATATATATATATATATATATATATATATATATATATATATATATATATATATACATATATCTTATCTAGCATATTATTGTCTTATTTTTTTTACTAAAATTAATGTCAATCCTAAAAATAGAGAACTTACACTATTTATTGGAGTATGTCTCCTATTTGATTGTTATCTCTATTATCATGAGTTGTGTGATAGAGAAGAATGGAGAAGGATTCATATCTAGGAAGTCTTAGATATAAATATCACGGGTAGTGATTAGGTGTGATCAATGTATCTTCATGCACATTCTTCTACTATTATACTTAGGAATTTCTTTAGCTTATTTATTTAGTTTCACCATTTTAATGTGTTTTCATAATTTAGTGAATTTTTGCACTTATTTAATTTTCGTATTTTAATTTCAACATTAGCAATTTTCAATAAAAAATTCATAACTGGAGCTACATGAATATGATTGAGGCATTCTAATAATCGTTGGAACGCTAAGAGAAAGAGCTACAACTTTCACGTCAAAGCCAGAAGTTGAATTGAACTGTAGATGCATTAGAAAATTCGTTGAAGTTTTAGTCATAAGAAGCAATTCTGTTTTGGGTCAATTTTATGGGTTGGGTTTGTATATTCCAACCTGGTTCGGATTGTTAGTATATAACCCTTATTCTTTTAAAACAAAAAGCAGCTGGCTATTGTTCACTCTCACATTTTTACTATTCACGAAAAAAATATTGAGAAGCTTGTACGAATCATGAGCAACTACTCTTCCGAAGAATCGATCTGCTGTAATCGGATTCCACTTTGAGGTTCTTTTATAATTTCATATTAATCTATTTCCTTTGAATTCTTCCCATAATATCAATTGCTTTCTTAATTCGATTGTTGTTATAAGTTAGAATTGTTAAATTCGATTGTTGTTTAATCTTAAATCAAATTCGCGTTAAAATAGATTTTGCATTATCGCGTTCGATCAATTTGTGTTTGCTTAATTCACAATAGTGTTTAATCTGTTTGCTTATCCATAATTCAAGAACATTCATCATATAATTGCTATTATGCTTGTCATTAGTTTTTGTGATCGAATATGATCAGACCCGTTTGAAAAATTGGAAATTTTATGAATCAATGATAAGTTGGAAATCGATGCATTAGGTTGATTTGTTTTACCTTATTCAATAACCACTTATTTTAATTTGTTTTATAATTTGATCCTAAACCTAAACCCCCCACTAATCGTTAATGTAGTTAGTTAATAGAATCAAGAATCCTTGCGATACGACTCGAGTCATTGTCGCTATCTATAGTTTTTCTAAATAACTCGTTATTGATCCACCCGCAACAGCGGATCAAGTGCAAAGGTTGTAAGTCAGAGGTTGTTTACATAAGATTATTATAGTGCATTTTATTATTGGCTTCGAATCTTCCAGATGTAGGTGACATTGCACCAAACTGGGTTAATAATTTCCTTGTGTTATTTACTTCCTGCAATTTACTCTAAATTGATTATTATTCTTTGTGTTGTCATGATGTATTAACTTTGCATTCAACATTTTGGTGTCATGATGTCGTATATGACATATGTTCTCTACGTACCATAATTTAAATTTGTCATCAAAGAAGACACCCTATTGTGTTTTGGGTGAGCTCTAGGGAAGATTTTTTGGGTACTATGGACAAGGAAAGAGGATTTGTTAACAAACCATCTATTTTAGATGACACCTACTATGATTACTGAAAGACGCGTATGGTGGCTTTTCTAAAATCTAAGGAACACCCTATGGTGAAGGAAAAATATGGGAAAGACACAACTAAATTGAAGCCAGAAGAGGATTGGTCTAAGGAAGAAGATGAACTTGCTCTTGGAAACTCCAAAACTTGTAATACCTTGTTCAACGAGGTTGACAAAAATATATTCAGGTTAATAAATACATGTACCATGGCCAAAGATGCATGGAAAGTCCTCAACACCACTCATTAAGGCACATTGAGAGTAAAAATGTTAAAACTTTAACTTCTCACCGTCAAATTTGAGAATATCTCAATGAAAGATGACAAGTGCATTCATGATTTTCACAATAATATTATTGACATTTCCAATACATCTAGTGCCTTAAGAGATAAAATTTCATAGGAGAAGTTGATTATAAAAATCCTCGGGTCGTTGCCTAAGAAGTTTGACATGAATGTCACATCAATTAAAGAAGCCCAAGATATTTGCAACATGAGATTGGATGAGATTATCGGGTCACTTCAAATGATGAAGAGGTTCAATGCGACATGGAGATAGATGAAGGAATTTCTAATGCTATTGTGCTTCTTGGGAGGTAGTTCAATAAGGTGTTAAAGATAATGGATAGGAAGCCAAGACTAAATGTCAATAACTTGCCATTCGACATTACTAAAAATGGTGATTTTCAGAGAAAAGCAAGAACAGAGGAGAAGCCCAATCAAGTAAATGGTATTCAGTGTCATGGATGTGAGGGGTTTTGGTTACATTAAATCAAAATGTCCCACATACCTCAAGAAACGAAAGAAAGCCTTGTCTGTTTATTGGACTGATGATGATAATTTTAAAGGTGAACCTGATGATAAAACTGATAAGCATGTTACATCCTTCACTGGTAGATATGAATCTGATGAAGATTATTGTGATGAGGATTTCTCTTATGAAGAATTGAGTGTTCCCTACAAAGAGTTTTGTGTCAAAAGCAAAATGGTTTTCAAGATAGGAGAAAAGCATAAGAGAAGCATAGCTCAAATGCATTCTAATAAGAGAAACTTTTATCTACCATTTATGGTCTTCAAAATGAGGTAACCCTATTGACTTCTAAACTTGAAAAATGACCAAATCCATAAGAATGCTGAACAATGAGTCTGATATATATATATATATATATATATATATATATATATATATATATATGTGTGTGTGTGTGTGTGTGCAAAAAAGAGCAATGACGCGAAAGAAACTGCTACGAGCTGTTGAAGCCATCAACAACAAAGACTGAACCAGAATAATACTGACAACAAATTAATCCAACAAACACTGAATTCTGGATTAAAAAATTCCTAAGCATGCTTTAGGATTCATGAACCATTGAGATATATTGAATGATGAGCTCTTAGATTTGAAGTAAAGCCATCCCCAAGAGTATAATTTCACATCGTCTGTCATCTTTTCTATTTCTATTTCCTTACTGCCAAAGATCTTATCATTTCTGATTTTCCATATACTCCAAATACAAGCGAACCAGACTACTATTAGCTTGTTAACTGACATTCTACCATTGCCTAATAAACGTTCAAACTGCTCTTTGTGCCTCACCGCCTCATTTGCAAAATAGAGCGTATTCCAATCCAACGACATATATTTGGCCAAACACCTGGAAATTTAAGACACTAAAAAACATATGAGATATAGATTCCTCGTTACCGTAATCCCCTGCACAGAGAAGATTTTCCCGCTCTAATACACCTCTTCTCGCTAGGTTATTTTTAGTTGGAATTCGGTTCTAGAACAACTTCCAAACAAAACAAGAAACTTTATAGGGAACTTCCTTGTTCCAAGCCTTAGACCAAACCAGATTAGAATTGCAAGGGATGTTTGAGATTAAATTATTGTAAACCTCCTTAACATAGTAATTGTTTATTTGCTGCCCTATGATACTGCCTAGTTGAGATATGTCACTCCACCAAGAAGAACTTCCTCTCCCCCCGGGTTTATTTTGTTATTTGTCATTCCATATTTGCTTACCAAAGTCATATACCACAGTCCCCTTCTTTTTGAAGAAATTTTCCATCCCCATTTTCCTAGAAGCGTCAAGTTGAACTCCCTCATTCTTCTAATCCCTAACCCTCTTTGATCAATCGATCTACATACCTTATCTCAACTAACCCAATTTATCTTTCTATCGTTCTCACTCCCTCCCCCAAAAAATTGTTTGAACACAGATTCAAGTTTAAGGATAATACTTATCAGATCCTTGAAGAAGGAGAGAAAATATACCGGCAGTGCAGACAAGACTTATTTTATCATGACAACTCGTCCTCTAATAGACAAGTGTTTTGTTCTTCCAACTCGAAAGTATGGATTTTACTATCTCCACCACATGATTCCACGTGTCAATTCTCGTCGGATTCACTCCAATTGGAAGGCCTGAATATTTAAACGTGAGTGAACCAATGTTGCAGTTCAGCGTTCTCGCTGCCTCTTCAAGCCAACTTGGATTTATGTTAACTCCCACCAGAGAACTCTTTTGATAGTTTACCTTTAATCCCGACATCATCTCGAACAACATCAAATTCGCCTTTATTATCTGAATGTTAGACCAATTCTTCTCACCTATTAATAGCATGTCATCAACAAATTGTAGGTGTGAAAAACGATTGTCCCCAAGATCATATTTGTATCCCAAGAATTTACATGATTCGATAGCTATTTTCATCAGCATACTGAAGCCTTCTGCAACTATAAGCCCGCGGCCCATCCTGAACTCTTTAATGGGGCTTCCATTCACCAATACCGAAACTAAGGCCGATCTTAAGCACTTTGATATCCAACTTTCCCACTTTAGATGAAATCCCATTTTTTGCATCACAACATCAAGTCTACCGAGTCAAATGCTTTTTCGAAGTCCACTTTAAAAAGGACCGCTTTCTTGCCCTTTTTCTTTGCCTCATCTCGTTTTCTATCATGATGCCGTCAAGAATCTTTTTATCCGATAGAAATGCTGATTGGGAATCAAAAATGATTTTATCCATCACTTTTCTTAGCCAATTTGCCAACACCTTTGAGAGGACTTTGTATATGCATTATATTAACAAAATAGGCCTGAAATCTGCAACTTTCACATTTTTTTTTTTTTTGGTATCAATACTAAGAATGAACAGTTTGCACCTTTTACCATCTTACCGTTTGTGTGAAATTATGTACTCATCCTCAAAAAATCACTTTTAATGTCCTCCCAGAAATCTTTTAAAAACCCAAAGTTTACACCATCCGGTCCGGGCTTTTGCAACTATCACACTCCCAAATCGCTTGTTTTACTTCAAATTCGAAAACTCCTGGATCAAATCCTCGCTGGATTCTTCATCCAATTTTGAATTCGAGATTAGTTGGATAAAGTCTAGCACGCCTATATGAGAACTAGTTCTGGAAATGGTCATAGATTTCCTCTTTAATTTTCTTTGCATTTTCCAGTCTTCTTCCTTTTGTCCCCCACTGCATACTTGCTGGCCATGTACTAAGCCAATTATCAGAGATTAGAATTCTGTCCAAACGACTCATCACTGATTCGCCTAATTTGTACCAAGTGAATCTTCTTCTGAGAGTCGGTAAGTCGACCAGTTCTGATTCAGATATGAATTTATTGAAGTCTTCGATATCATCCCTCCTACAGTTTTCAACCGATCCTCTTCTTTCATCTTCCGTCCTAATTGCATTAACGTCACCCATTAAGCATATTTCTTTTTTCTTTGTCACTCCTCCAAGTCCCCTGATATTGTAACTGATTAACTTCATAATTAGAAACTTTTTAAGTGCATAGGTCTTCACTGCAAAAAAATAATATTTGAAACATGTGTATTTTGGTATATTGGAGAAAAAGGCACGTATTGTGGTAAAAATTAGAAAAATAAAAAGATAGTAAGTAGTGAGAAAGACACGATGACCATGCATGATGCATGACCATGACGCCATGACGGTGACAATTATGCGTTATGATCGTAGTGGGTATTGAAAAAACAAAACGAGCAGTTAATTTCAATTCTTTATTTCATTTTTCAAAAAGGTTTATTTGAGTTGTTAATTAATGCAGATGAAGAAGACGTGCAAATACGGTCAATGTAACGGTCTCGTGAAACCTCTTCTCATTCTTCCACGTGTCAACTTCGCATATTTTCTCACGCTTTCTCTCCCCCTCTCTTCATTTTCCTGCGAAAACGAAAAGCAAAAAGAAAAACAATAAAGAAGAAGCTATTATTCCTTCCCCATCACCATCACATAACTCTTTCCAACAAATCTTTCATTCTCTTCATCATCATAAAAACCTATTTTCCTTACAAACCACTCCATTCACAGATTCAACAACCGCTTTTCGTTCTTTCATCGTTTTCTTCTCCGATATGGCGAGTAATAATAACCACCACCACCGTGTAGACTCTTCCGGCAGTGACATTTCAGTTTACGTGGACGCAGACGCTACTCCTTCCGGTAATCATATTGATTTCTCGAGATCGCTTTTACTCATGCAATGCTCATAAATACATTACTAATTATGATTTATCATTACGATCATGTTGAAATTTATAATTGAAAATGGAATAATAGTTGTGTAGAACTTTGAGTTGTTTTTGGTGTGGATTGTTCTTACGCAGGGCGGGTTGACAGGGATTCATCAAGTGCGTCGCAAAATGTTGTGGCGGAACCGTCAAATAGCAGTAAGAAAAGTGCTAAAGTTGGAAAGCACAGTGGATTATTGGCTAGGTTCTTTGATGAGAATGTTCCTTTCAAGAAAAGGGTTTGGATTAATCACTTGCACTCATCAAATTTCGTGATATTGCTATTTTAGAAACTTACTTTTTACTTTTTTACTTCATTTTTAGTAGAATTGTTATGTGTAAGGTTTTAAATAACAGTCTCCTAAATACTTCGCAAATTTCGGTCGGTATAGAAGTTGTGATACTGATTGTAGTTGTCGCTGTGTGAATTAATTACAATTTATTTTTTATCATAAAAACGGTGGATAACATTTTTTAAAACCTTGGTTATGAGGGAGGTAAGAATTATGCATCACTCTGTTAATTTTTTCTATTGCCTTGATATAGTGATATATAATTTGTTCACTATGCTGAATAACGATATCGGTATCAACACCTTCCAATATCGTTTTGTTGCGGCTATTTTTGCAATAACGGAGCATTTTTTAAAACCTTGGTTAAGAGGGAAGTAAGAATTATGCATCACTCTATTTTTTCTATTGCCTAGATATATAACTTGTTGAGCATGCTGATATTCATTTTATGTACCTTGCATTGCATCTATTGATGTTCCTTTACGTCTATGGAATTCAATATTTGTTTGTTTTCTTAAATGAATAAAAATTGTTTGCAAATATTGCAGCTGAGATGGTTAAAAAAAGCTTCTATGGTTAAGGATGATGGTACTGTAGAAATTGATGTTCTGGGACATATTAAACCTCAGTCTCCTGAAAATAATTTTGAGCCTTGCAACGAAACATTCGTTGAGGATATTCAACCTATCCGACGGCAACAAATTGCAATGCTTATAGTTGGTACACGGGGAGATGTCCAGCCATTTGTTGCTATTGGGAGGCGTCTGCAGGTGTTATTTGTTCTTGCTTTCTTCAGTAGTTTTTCAAACACCAATTATTTACTTGAAAAATATGGGTTGTATTGTACATCCTTGATTTTATCCATGTTTGGGATAATTTAAGACTTTCTATGGAGGAAAGGTATCCAGGTCATGAAAATAATAGGGATTTGAATTGAGGTATTTGAGCTTACTCTGAACATGTTCACGATAGTATAAATGATGTTGGTAATTTTCACTGAAGTTATAAATTCATTGTCTTAAATTGTGGTTATGGTAAGGGTTGTGGCTGCCACCTTGCAAGTTAATGTAGTTTGCAAGCCCCAGAGTAATGTTGTTGCCTTCGTGTAGGGTACCAGAGTAATGCAGTCTGCCACTCAAAAGTTAAACTGTCGTTATGGTCATGGTTGTGGCTGCCACTTTGCAAGCTGATTGCTTGCAAAATAATTTAGCACTAACTAATGTTTTCTACTGTGCTACTTTTAATTACAAGTTATGACCCTGCTTTGGCCTGGTTAGTTGCTTTAGAAAATAAAAAGGCTAAGAACATAACTGGTCTCCTCTTAGAAACATGTGGTTCAGCGTTTCTTTAGCAGGTGGATAGAAAGCTTACATCAGACATTTGATTTTTGGTTTTAACTATCTATTTCAGGTGGTCCTTCATGGGATGTCCTTACCTGTTAACACTCCAAATAACTTCAAAATCACATGTTTACTTCTTTCTCATAAGTTATCCTAGCCGAAACTACCATTGGCTGTTGCAGTTAATTAATAATGAAAAAGGCATGTCTGTTCCTTTTAGGTTTGAGCGACACTTGAATAGGTTGAGAGGAACATTATACACGTATAACTTGTAGTTATATGCCGAAAGTAATCCATTCGATTGAATTCTCACCCATCTAACCCATATGAACCATAATAGGTGATCACTGAGCTACACTCATTTATTTTCTCTATGATGTAAACCTCTCCTGTGTTTCATGGTGGATTTTAAGTTCTATTTTTTAACTGGTGTATACTATGTAGTACTTTACAAATTTATGATACTTTCTAAAATCTCAAGGTTTTACTTTTCAAATTTTCATTATCTCTTTGAAATTCAACCTAATTGATGGTGAAGTTTGTTTGCAGGCAGATGGCCACAGAGTTAGGCTTGCTACTCATAAAAATTTTGAAGATTTCGTTTTGAAAGCAGGCTTGGAGTTTTACCCTTTAGGAGGAGATCCCAAAGTTCTTGCAGGGTGTAAGTATTTCTTGAACCATCCTATTCTCTATCTTGAAACAGGTTGTTGGTATTTATAAATCAACAACTTTTTAAGAATTCAGCTTGTTTTATGTCCCCTCGGACTATTTTCTGTTAGTAGCTTGACACAGCAACTTAACTACAATTACAAATCGAATGATTTCTCATATAGATGATTCAAGTCAAACATAATATAGATGAACATAGCGATGGAAACCCTAGCCACCTTCATTGTGGCTACATTTGGTTGCCAGTTTAAAAGACAGAGTTTGTCATATATACCAATTTTTTAGGCAATGGGATGTTTATAAATTATAATACTGTTTTCCAATATAATTATGTACTCACACATGCTTTCAAATGATTTATATAATCACTTCCATACATAATTTTTCCAGATATGGTCAAGAATAAAGGCTTCTTGCCATCAGGACCTTCAGAAATACAATTACAAAGAAGTCAAATCAAGTCTATTATTCACTCTTTGCTTCCTGCATGCAACAGCCAGTATCCAGACTCAAACGAACCATTTAAAGCAACAGCTATAATTGCAAACCCTCCAGCATATGGTAAGATCTACTTAAATTCAGTTTTTCTTTCAACTTCATTAGGCTTTGCCTCACAATAATGCAACATTGACAAGTTGAGTCTTTTTTGCATTACTTAGAATGTAATCAAACATTTTATCAAATAGTAAGATTATATTGTATAGTGACCATAAGTCTTTTCAACAACAGACTTGAAGTCTCATAAAATTTAAGGACATGAAATGCTTAGTCCAATTTACGAAAGTGTGTAATGGTAATCTTATGTCTTTATCATTCTTGTACCATCAGCCATTATCAATTAAGCTTTCTATAAGCAACAGTACACCATGAAATTTAGAATATCTCAATCTAAAATTTAAACTATATTCGGTAATTGTAATATGGTTAAACCCAAAGAAATAAAAATAAAAAACATTGTTGGAATTTTCCTCTTGTGGTACCGATGAAGGCCTTGCAAGAAAAACTGTCGACAGTGCCAGGCTTTAGTTTCCTAAATCAAGCTTATGTGAGACCTTAAAGAGCAAGATTCCTGGAGTTCTATGTTAATTGAGTTTTGAAAAATTGACTTCAAAGAGTAGACCCAGTCCAAGCCTCCAAGGCATAGTATGCACAAGTGTTTTAATGGCAGCAGCAATTTTCAGGCTATGTTGTAGGGAAATTTGACGGCAAACAGCTAGAGGAACTATGGTTTTAAGGTCACATCATTTCATTACAATAGGGAAAAAAGGGTTATATTAGGGGTTTATTAGCCTAAAACTTAGGTAGGATTTGTGACAGGTGTGAATCATGGGTAATGGTTTTTTTTAAGGAAGGGGCTAAGGTGTATTTTGTTTTCCCTTACTATGAGATGTCACTGAACTTAGGGTTTTGAGGTTGTATTTTCACTACCCTGCTATGGAAGAGTTGTTTTTTGTGATAATCAATACATTGTCTTGTTCTTACTCCCTGTATTTTGTGCTTCTGTGTATACTTCCTTCGGTCTCAGCTACATGCAAAAATAACTAACAACATGCATCTTAAGAATATTGATTAACTTAATTTAATTTTTTTTTTACATAATCAATAAAATAATTGCATTTTCCAAAATACCTTTTTCTTTTCAGTTAAGTTTGTATGGGAACTTTTTTGTTGAAGTTCGAAATGTCGTTCATTGCAGATAGAAATGACTGCAAGACTAACTGATAATTAGAGGTTTTTTACAGCTATTATGTATAATAATACGACTAAAACTATTGTTATTTTAATGTTATGAAATTGTGCAGGGCATACTCATGTTGCTGAGTATCTAAATGTTCCGCTGCACATATTCTTCACAATGCCATGGACGTAAGTCTTATTTTGCTGACATGGGCTAATCCTGCATTTAGTGATCTATATTTTTTTTTTTGCTGGGTTGCATTTTTGTTGAGAGTCTCACTTTGAGAATGATATGGGTTGAAAACGTATTTAAAAGATGGAGGCCTCCCTCACATTATAAGCTGGTGGTTTTGTAGAGTTGAGTCAGGTACTTAGGTTCAATCTAAAACCTAAGAAGTTATCAAAGCCGACCTAGATCTGTTGGGTCTCCGTGGTCACACTTCAGATGTCTAGTCTTGGGCGTGAGAGACTCTATTAAGAGTCTCACATTGAATATGGTATAACCTGGAAATGTATTTACGAGCAAGAGACATCTCTCATCTTATAAACCGGTTTTATGGGATTGACTTATGCTAAAACCAAGTTCTAAAAACTTCTAGCATGGGTTCTTTCATTTTTTGTGAATTATTTATTCACTTAAATTTAATTTTGTTTGCATTTTTGCTCATTTGTTGGAGATATTTTTATGTACTTTTTATTAAAATGATATTTGACTATATTTCAGGCCTACTAATGAATTTCCCCACCCTCTTTCCCGTGTTAGACAGCCGATTGGATACAGAGTGAGTCTAGTGTTCGTTCTGTTAATCTAAAATTAACTAATTTATTAGTTACTATGTCATGTCTAAGTATATTTTCTATGTTGTGTCTCGAGCCTTTCAGCTGTCTTATCAAATAGTTGATGCTTTAATCTGGCTTGGAATACGAGATTTGATAAATGAGTTTAGGAAGAAGAAGCTGAAGCTAAGAGCTGTTACTTATCTACGTGGATCTTACACTTCTCCTCCTGATATGCCCTATGGTTATATTTGGAGCCCCAACTTAGTCCCTAAACCAAAAGGTTTGATGTGTATTATTAGTGTAATTTCATATCATTATAGTCTGCACTGTTTCCCTCTTGATGTGCCATTGTAGTTCTGAGAAGTTGTTATTCTAGCATAGGGTCGATACTTTACCTACTGTCACATCATAGTATTTATTTCTTTCAAGTTTTTGCACTCACTTTCTCTGACCTGGTTTGTCACCCACTCAAGCTGCTTTATGAACTATGTTGAGATAGTCTGATTCTGTTTTACTTCTCAATCTGCAGATTGGGGACCTAACATTGACATTGTTGGATTTTGTTTCCTTGACCTTGCTTCAAATTATGAACCACCAAAACCGCTGGTAGATTGGCTTGAAGAAGGAGACAGCCCTATCTATATTGGATTTGGTAGCCTCGTGAGTTTCTATAACTACATGTTTAGATCACCTGATCACACTGATGAATCTAGGGATCCACTGTTTAAGTATAACTTTTCCATGTATAATTTTTCATAATCATTAGTATATATGTCTCAGATTCAAAGTGATATGTTATGCTCCTCAAGTTATTTTGATATCATTAGTTGTGCTTGAAAATTGTCTGAAAAGGAAAGTTGAAAGATCAGTTTTTCTCAAGTGTTTGAGCAAGTGTCCACCGAATATCCACCAAATATAAGAGATCTGTCTTGAATGAAATTTGCATCAGTATAGAAATGTATTTACATTTAGAAACTACAACGATAGTGAAGGGTCACTCTAGAAACAAAAAGAAGAATTTTTCCAGTTCTGGAAAAGATTAATTCAATAGGCATTCACCAGACCAGCAATATGAAATGGGCTACAAACCTAAATTTATATAAATCTCTAATTCTGAGCCTAATCATCTTGTTTATCAAAATACACCTATGCTATTATTAAACTCCTTAAAAACTTACATTCTAAGTTTTGTTTTAAATTTTAAAACAGCCTCTACAGGAACCTGAAAAAATGACAAGAATTATAGTTCAAGCTCTGAAAAAAACAGGGCAGAGAGGTATTATCAACAAAGGATGGGGTGGTCTTGGGAATTGTGAGTCTTGATTTCTTCTTCGAGCATGCCATCAGTATACATTATTTTGCTGTTTTGATTGTGAAGCATGTAGTGATTTCTCTTTCTTAGTGGCAGAACTAAATAAATTCAAATCTGTGTACTTACTGGACAACTGTCCGCATGATTGGTTATTTCCACGATGCACTGCTGTGGTATGTATTAATTTTTTTTTTTGGTGGGAAGTATAGTTATTTGGAATTATAAATGAATCTTGGTTGATAGTTGCGAATGTTTCAGGTACATCACGGGGGAGCTGGAACAACTGCTGCTGGTCTTAGAGCTGAAGTAATTAGTGCAGTCTGAAATATTATAAATAGTATTATACTATATATGTACCTCTAACGAGTTATCTATATTCTCTTTTTTTTGTAGTGCCCAACCACTATAGTACCATTCTTTGGGGACCAGCCATTTTGGGGAGAGCGGGTGCGCGCCCGAGGAGTAGGTCCCGCACCCATCCCAGTAAAGGAGTTTACATTGGAAAGGCTGGTTGATGCCATACGTTTTATGCTGAATCCAGAGGTAATGTTCAATTGTGATCACATCAGTTAGTGATGTGAATGTAGCAATGAATTTCCTTGTTTAAGATACACAAGCATCTGACACTAATGAACCAGGAAATGGGGGAATATGCTGTACCTAAGCAGTAATAGAAAATAGATTATGCTTATCTGACATAATTTATCCGCCGAAATATAAGGACTTATATATTATGCTATAGGAAAATGACTAGTACATTTTGGAGACAACCAAACAAATGACCATTGTACAAATTCCAACTTTTACAAAAGAATATTGAACAAATGGATGTAATCTTAAGAAATATCAGTGATCAAATTATAGATACTAGTACCTATTAAGTATGCCCATCAGTGCTGTGCGTTCATTGACAACTTAAGGGACTTTTCTTCTATTCTTATTTTAATGTCTTTAGATATATTGTTTTGTGCTTTTATGCAGGTGAAAATGCGGGCTGTTGAACTTGCCAATTCCATGAAAAACGAAGATGGGGTGGTGGGAGCAGTTAATGCCTTCTATAAACATTATCCACGCCAAGATCCTGATGCTATGGCTGAGTCCAAGCCAGTAGCCTCATTACATAAACAGTTATCTATACGTGAATGCTTTGGTTGCATCAAGTCTTCTAGTTAAGTAGTTCCTTGTCCTCTATGTAATCATGTTAATTCTTCAGTCTAGTTCTACTATATAAGAGATTGTGAAATGTAAATTGTCCTCCAGAAATACTTCAGAACAATCCAATATTATAAAATTTACCTTCAGCAACATTTATTAGGATAAGTTGAAGGATTGATATACCCCTCAACTTGATTCAGTAGAGTACAACTGATGACATTCTTCATTGGAATCTCTTATGGCAATAAACTCGCAAACTTCATGGGTTAATTTTGAATGTAACGGTTTTTATAATAGATTAATAATGATGGATCTAACTCTTCTTTAGATTAATCATGTTTTGCATCGAAGTTTGGGTTTTTGCAATTAATACAATTTAGTTTTTCCCTTTTCAATTTAATGTTTATAGTTTTCATCTCCCTAGTTGTATAGAAAAACACATGAAATAAGAAACTGATTACCGCATTTTACCAATAAGTAATTGTAAGTCTCAATTTATCCTTCATTTTGGTAAAAAAAAAGATAAACACAAAATAACAAAAAATGCATATATAGAATGAAACTTGTTACTTTGATCCACATTCTTAGTATTGCTGACTCTACATAGATGATAATCTATAGACTTAAATACTATATTTCTTTAGAAGCTTTTTCAATAAGAAATAATCTGTGAATTGTACACTCTATTTACTAAGAATTGTGAAGGATTTGAAGTTTTGCTCTCTTTTCCTTTCGAAAAAGGAAATAACGAATAATCAGTTCATTTTATGTTATATGGATCCACTTCCAGAAATCAAGACTTTTGAGCCTGAAAAACCTGGCCTTTCTGACCTATTTCCTCTTGATCAGAAATGTTCTCGGAAGGATCCACTTCCAATGTCGACATCTGTAACGAGGGCACAATCGGAGGTTTTATTCTGCGCGTTACAGTCATATTCAATCCTTGTGTTGTATGAATTGTGGCTCCAGTAGTCATCACAACCTATAAACGGACATGAGTTGAGTCAATAGAGACCAAAACCGAGTATTACTAAAATTCGCAAAGTAATAAACTTACCGGTGGAGCTCCAACCGCCATTTGAAAATTGAACCGTCTAACAAGCATTGCAAGGGCTACTATGGTCTTCACAATAAGTATCATAAAAGCACACGGACAAAAATTATCGTTAGTATGTTTATAGCCTTTGCATCAACAAATCTCGAGTATAACGGCTTACCTCGTATGAAGCAAACATATCCCCTATACATTTTCGCGGTCCTCCACCAAATGGAAGATATCTAATAGAAAGAATAACATGTTAATTACTTTACTTGTATGTTTATTGCAAACCATGCAAATTGATAAGGTAGAGGTAACATACTTGAAATTTTGATTCGTCTCATTGGGGTTAGGTCCATCTAACGGCCATCTTTCCGGTTCAAATTTATCAGCACCATCCCACAAGGTTGGACTGCGATGTAGGTTCCAGACAGATATAAAGATATCTTCTCCTCTGCAAATAATTAATGAGATAAAGTCATCATATTTAAGATAAAAAAGATGTTTTTTTATTTATTTTTAAATTACCTTTTTATAGGATATTCTCCAAGAACGTCATTTTCAAGAGAGCGACGAATCAGCACGGGTGGTTGTGGATAAAGCCTCAATGACTGAAAATCGAGTAAAATAAGAAAAGTTCATCTCTTGCTTGCTATAAAACAATCAATTTAACACATGATGGGAGATACATCATCTTTATACCTCGTTAATCACTCGAGTTGTATATTTGAGTTTCTTCATGTCTTCAATTGTTGGAAACCGGTCACCAAGTACCGAGTCAACCTGTGAAATATATTATCCTATTCTTGTGATCTAGAAATCTAATACAATACTTTGATACTAATGTGAAAGGTAAGGATCTCATTAAACCTCTTCTTGGAGCTTTGACACGACACTAGGCTCCTGCGGCCAATATAAAGAAGAAAAATATTAGTATTAGCCATCAATGCATTATAAATAACTTCACTTTCATATTTGACAACAAAGAAATAAGTGTGAGCATTTTTCGGTCTAGCTTTATGTGAAGAAATAACTAATGATCTATTACACAGCACGCACACACACAAGCACACATGTGTATAGATATAGATACAAACAAACACATTTGTTTTTATTGAACCTTAGCTGCATATTTATTACCTTTGAAAGAAGATAAAAGGTCCATGTTAAAACAGCAGCCGATGTTTCATGACCAGCAATGAGCATTGTCATTAAGTCGTCGCGAAGTTGCTTACTTGAAACCTACAAGGAATCGTTACTTTCATAGTTCGCACTTACATCAAGTTTCTCTATTAACTAAAATAATTTGAGAAGTAACTAACATCATCTCCGGACGCCAACAAGAAGTGAAGAATACTTGGATCTTGTTCATTCATGTACTCTTCATGAAACTGTAGCTCTTCTTCATCCACCATTCTCTGTAAATGGTAATTGAAAAACATATACAAAACAACAACTTAGAGTTTATATAACTGTGGTATTAAAGTTCCTTGTTGTGGTGGTATGGCATATTGCATATGTATCTTACTTGAATCTATTTTGAGAACATAAGCTTGGCGTTTGTGTCAATGAAATGAGAAAATTACCTTGCATATTGCGATGAGATTGTTAAGTGTATCATTGACAAGCTTGAGAGATGCAGCAACTTTCCTTTGACGTGGGGATATGTCTTTCCATATTGGGATATCCCAGACGGGAATCGGAGAAACACTTCGATCTTCTGCTTCTCTCAGTACGGTATAAACAGCCTGACTAATTAGGTAAAATGCAAAAATTTGAAACTTGTACATAGTAACTTCACTTGGAATGAAAATAAGTTGTAAACCAGAACAATGACAAAAAAGGATAGAAGGGTGAGAAGCGGCGGATCCAGAAATTTCCATTAATATCTAAAATAAGTGGTACCAAGAGAAATTGGCTGCTTATTGGGGGCTATTGCTTCCATATCTCTACACCTACATACTACTTACATATGCCGGGGAAAGGGAATATTCCAAAATGTTTACCTCAATTATACCAGTATCATTTGATAAACTATCAAAATCATAATTGAACACTGCTTTGCCAATGACGTCCAGCGTCAGTCGAGAGAAAAGTGACTCCATCTCAACATCTTCTCCATCAGATGCAGCAGTGTCTAGCTTTTGGCAAAGCCTATCTGTAGCTTGTCCAAAAAGGCCAATCATAGCTGCTACAAACTAAAATCACAATCAAGAAACAAAAATCAAGAGCAAGATAGAGAAGTTTTAAAAGTGATTTAAGAAAAGAAGTAGTAGTTGCAAGCATCCCTCAACACCATAAAATGAATAGATCCAAATGTCATAAATGGCATTCTAATGGTGATCAATATTGATTGGTGGATCTATGTTCAGTCATTAGGTAAAAAATGCTACCTAGCTTCTAAACATTTCAAGTATTTCTTAAATAACTCAATTGTACCCGATATCCATTACTACACAGTTTAGTAATAATTTTTCCATCCTCAGAAAGGCACCCTTTGATTCATGACAATAGCAGCTGAGAAATATATATTGGATATGACTCAACAATGACTATAAGTAAATCAGTCTAAGAACATTAGAAAACCTTCAGATGCAATGCTGGAACTATAGCACGCCGTCTAACACGCCATATTTCTCCATCAGCTGGGATAAGCCCTTTCCCCATTACGAAATCCAAGATCTCAGCCAAGATACCCTGCACATGAAGAAGTAAGTAACAAACAATTTAAGGAAGAAGTGCCAGGGCATAAAAGCAATTGTATACAGTAACTCATTGTTGAATGTTGATTTGATTACCTTGGAATAAGCCTTTGCATTGTCTTTCAATATGTGTTTTGCAATAGCCGGATCCGATACTATCAGAAAGGACTGCAAGATAACCAATAAAGAAAGTCATTTATCCCATATAAGGCAGCTCTTATTTCCGACTTATTAAAGTTCAAGGCGAGGGAAGTCTCTCCCCATCTCAGTGCCATGGAAAATAATCAAAATGATTACCTATGAAGCACGACCCTTCAAATTAAAGGTGTCTGCAACATCCACATTGACATGACACTTCTACATATGATTAAATTCAATTACTTCTACTTTTCCATATTATTGGTGTCACATGTTAGTGTCAGTGTCGTGACTAGTGTTTCAGGCGATTACAAATCACCAACCTAATGAGGGACCTTTTGTTTCTAACAAACCTAAATTATGCAATTGTCATGGATAGAAGGTCAAGCATGTGAGCCAAGCCTTCATCAATTATCCCATTTAAGGTGAACGAATCCTCTCAATTTTCTCGCTCGTGTTTTCTCAAAACCCCCCTCTTTATATTTCATTCAATGGTGTATATGTTACACATTATTTCCTCAAATTTTTTCAACATGATAGGATCCTAATCCATCATATAAGACATTGCTTTCAAAGAGAAAATGAACTGATATTTAGCTAGAAAAAAGAGTTAACTAACCTTCGGTCCAAAATTAAGCCTGAAAATCCCACCATATGTGATGAAAAGTTCATACAAGGGAATGAAGAAAGCCTCGCTTCGAATGGCTTTGATTGACCCTTTTGCCTCAGGAATTTTGGGATACAAGCCAAATAAAAACTCCAGAATCTCATTGGGCACTCCCAAATTTGACAAGCTCTTCTTTAACCCAGAAGGTAAACTATATCAAACCCACAACAAAAAAGCAGACAAAAATCACTCTTGAACTGTCCCCAAATCAAACTATATACTATAAATAATTATGATATTAATCACCAACCCATCATTGAATTAAGACAAAAAATCAAGAAAAGAATGAAAATTTGAAAACTTTAAGGTTTTTTGTCCATACCCAGATTCCTGTTTGACAGTGAATTCTCCTGAGGCAATTCTAGCAGACAATTCAGCTCGTTGTTTCTCTTCAGCAAGTTGCTCCACGCTCTTAACACCATCATCCACTGAATCGTTTGGCCCTCTACCATTTAAAGAGGAACAAGCAATCAGTGATGAACAAGTTCCTCTTTGTGATGTTATTGAAGAACAATGAAAGAAAGAAGGAAAATTGGTGGTGGGTTTGAGTGGTTTTAAGGTGGTATATTTGGAATGAGAGTTTTTAGTGGGAACTGAAAAAGGAGGAGCATGAAGAAGAGTAAGATGAGAAGCCATAGAAATTAGACAGCACACAAAATTGGTGTTACAAAAGTAACATCCAATTGAGAAAGAGATAAGTTAAGGATTAATAAACAACACTTGTAGAACTATGTTTGTGTCAGCTTCTAAGCTGGAATCTTGTGGATAGATACCATTTCAAGTTTTGTTTATATACGACAACAAAGCATTGTAAAAACTTTTCTTGTTAAGATTCCAAGAGCATGTCACCCAAGTTATTGCTAATTTATTATATTTTTTTACACTTTTTAATTATTTAAACATTTAATTATATCTATTGATATGAGATGTTTTGAAAAAATCAACTATACTCTTATGACTTCAAGTTTATTTATTTTTAACTTTTAAGGTTAAACTAGTAGAAGACTCGTGCGTCTGCACAAGTAAATTCATTCTTATCTTAGATTATTAGATAAAGGATTAAATAAGTTTTTGGTCCCTCTAAAGTTTCCAAATTTCGGTTTTAGTCCCTCAAATATTTTCCTTCAAGTTTTGGTCCCTCAAATATTTTCCGTCTGAGGAATTGGTCCCCCACGTTAAAAACCATTAACGACTGTTGAGCTGGCATGACAGATGGGTAAATTTTATTATTTCATTTTAAATGAGATGGTATTAGGTGGCATAAACCCAATTGTTCATCGTGAACCACATGAAAACAAAGTTAAAGCTTCAATTTTTCATGAACCCTAATTCCACCCCCTTTCTCCATTCATTCTCTGGTTTCTTGGTTTGTCTTCGTGGTCGTTCACCCTCCGTCGTGCCGTTCTTTTCGTTCACTTTCTATTGCTTTGTTCTTCACACTTATCTGCTTCAGATAAAATGTTATGTCGTCTGCTTCAGTGGTATCTCGAATTGGGAGGCTTTGTGGATGTTATTATCGGATGGTATCGTATCAATGCAGGAATGAACCAAACAAGGGTATGTTGTTTTGGAGATGTCCTAATTGGAGTAGTTCTGAAACCTGTAATCTCTTCATTTGGGATGAAGATATTGGTGAAAAATCTAGAAATGAAGATGGTGCCATTAGAAACTTAGAGTTGGATGGCTTGGCATCTATGGGTTATATGAAGTCCTTGTATGAAGATGAAAGGAAGAAGAATAAGAAATTGAAGAACAAGTTGAAAAATGAGGAATTCTATGGAAAATTGAAGATGATGTTTCTTGCTGTGTCCATTTTGATAAATGTGTATTTTGTTTTCAATTATAATTGATGAATCGTTTTGTATTATAATCAAATGTTAATTTGGCTTAATATTTCAGCACCATTTTGTTATGGTTGTAATGAGTAGTGTATTTGGCTTAATGAGGACAAGGCAGTTTTTTAAGGTTGTAATTTGTTATGGTTGTAATGAAATGAAATGTGTATTTGGCTTAATGTATTTAGCTGTGGCATGTATTTGATATAAATCGTGTACAAGGCAGTTTGTTATGGTCATGTAATTGGCTGAAATGTCTGGTATGAATATTGTTGAAATAAATTGCAAAACTCTTATATAAAAAACTTTGCAAAACATAATAGAATTCATAATGGTTAGAATTAGATTCATAATATAACTATAATTAGATTCAACATACAAAACATACCATTAATTCATTGGTTCATACATAACAAAACATAGTACAAAGTACATAACATTTGTTTGAGTCATAGTACATAACATTTATTTTGTTCATAATACATAACAAGACACTAGGTGTAACCAAAATAGTATGGCTGCAACAACATGTCTACATACTTAATGGGATTATCTAGCTTCATATGTATGGTTGCAACAACATGTCTACATGGGATCCCAACCAAGTCCCAAAAACCACAAGAACAAGTATATTTTTGCAAATCTACAACAAAACTATCTGTGAATTGTACATGAGTAACTTGAAAGGTAAGTCTCCCTTTATATGTTGGCAGCCAGTTAACACTTTTTCTATCTCCCTATCTAGCCTTCTAAGGGGTTTAGACATGATCTCTCCTTTGTAATTCTCTACTTACCTAAATGATGTTTTAATCCTAAATGATGTTGTTCTCAAAACTCTACTGCATAATACAGTGTAATCACATAGTTTTTCTCCTTACAAACAACCCTACACCTTACACCATCATTTTTTGCAAACCTAACCTCCCTACCATTCAACACATTGTGTTCCAATACAGCCTTTTTAAATTGCTTTAGAGAAGAAAATTCCATTCCCACCTTGAATTTAAAATCTTTTCTAAGGTTTTCATCTTCATTAAACCTTATCCCTACAGACCTACCATCATCACTATCATCATCTACCCCACTATCTAGCTCATTTGTGATGTAATCATCATCAATGACATGTTCCTTATCCATCTCTGTTGTAGTGAACCCTTTATGTATGCCTTGACCTGTGCCAGTACCATCTGCTTGAACTGTGCCAATATCATATACTAGACCTGAACCAGTACCATCTGCTTGAACTGTGTTAGTACCATCTCCTTGAACTGAATCATTACCATCTACTTGACCCTTATCAATAGGGTCATCAGAATCGTGCATCCTCTCCTTTTCACTATCTTCAAAGTGTATACCATCCAAAGAGTATTCTGATGATTGACTACCCTCACCCTCTTCACTTTCCTCAACATTAACATGGACTTTTTCTTTCTCTTTTAACCTCTCCATATAAGTCTTTCCACCACTACATGACTTTGCCTCTGTATATATCTCAACATCACACTTAGTCTCCTTAGCACACATAGCTAACAAACTTGCATCCTCATCATTAACAAGGAATTTTAGATCATTTTCAAATGACTCATGTTCGGACTTCCACCACATCTTCAAGATTAAAAGACGAACCCATACCCTTAATTATGTCACATGCTTCAAAGTAAGACCAGAAATCAGGATCTTGACCACACATTATATAACCCCCTTCGTATCTCAATTCTTCATCCTTTACAAATGACCCTTTTGTATGAAAAACAACCTTAAATAAATCCATTTCCTACGAAATTCACGAAACATAAGGGTATATCAGACATTGCCATAGATTCTGGGACCACATACAAACAATCCAAAACTCATAAACATTAAATTATACATGGTGGGACTTACCTAATCGTTCTTGGCTCCATCTTCGTCAACGTTGGGACCACACCGGTTAGCTTTTGCCTTTTAGAAATGGAGAAGAACGTTTTTTCAAGGGACCACAAGAATGAATGGAGAAAGGGAAATGAATTAGGGTTCACGATGAAACAATAGGGTTTATGCCACCTAATACCATCTCATTTAAAATGAAACAATAAAATTTACTCACATGTCATGCCAGCTCAACAACCGTTAATGGTTTTTAACGTGGGGGACCAATTCTTCAAACGAAAAATATTGCAGGGACCAAAACTTGAAGGAAAATATTTGAGGAACTAAAACCGAAATTTAAAAATTTTAGAGGAACCAAAAACTTATTTAACCATTTATTAATTGTGTAAGATTTGAAGAGAATATCCTAACTATAATTATATTCACTTAACTGTCATTATTTATTTAAATTTAATTTATTAAAAATTAAAATTTCTATTTTGGATGAATTTTATCTCTCTTATATTTTTATTTTTATTATTAATTAAAAGTGTTTAAAATTATTTTATTTTATTTTTTCAATTTTTAATGTTACTTTGTACAATAATATTTTTCTTGAAAAATAATTATTAATAAGAAAACATAAAAATAAGAAATGCAAGAATAAATGTTCACCTTTCAATATTACTATCACCTCATAATTTCTATTAAAAAAAATTAAATTAAATTAAAAATCTACCATGTGTGCATTTTAAATTTTTTTTCTAAATTATTTCGTACTAAATATTATTATTCTATTTTTTAATATGGATACAACATGTTTACTTCTGCCTCCTTTTCTGACTAGTTAAAGATTGTGTTTTCTTCTGCAATGAGAAGATAAACGGCGGCAATGATAGATCGTGGTTTTTGATGCAATGGAGTGAGGGCTGAAAGATTAACCTTCTAACACTTAAATTATTTGATGAAAAGTGTTGTCTCAATTTTGCTATTGTCATTAAAAAAGTGCGTTGAACACTTTAAATGTGTTTGGATTGACACTAAATAAAATTGATTCTAGTAGAATTAAATTTAGTATAAGTGATTTTAAAAGAATTAAATTTAATAAAATTGATTTATATTTGAATTTGAATACAATTATGTAAAAGTGAGTTAAATGATAAATTTTAATATAAAAATTATTTAGAATCAATTGTGAAAACAGAAACTACAAACTCTAACTTCAAGAAGAATCAATTCTAGATCCAAAATTAATTCTAATTTAACATAACCAATCATGTTATAAGCATTGCAGAATCAATTCTGCACTCTAGAAGTGCTTCTAACCTTGTTTGAATTGAAACCAAAGATACACTTAACCATTAAGTTTTTATGTTGCTTTTCTCAATGTTAACTTCGGAAGGAAGGTAAACCTTTTGGTTTGGGGTATAAATAAAGTGTTTGGTTTGATGACTTACTCACTTCTTCAGCCTCAGCAAGATGGCGAAGAACATCCTGCATCTTCCTTGGGAAGTGATAACGGAGATCCTGCTGAGGTTGCCGGTGAAGTCTGTACTACGATGCAAGTGCGTCTGTAAGTCATGGCTCTCTCTTATTTCTCATCCCAATTTTGCAACTTCACATTTTCAACTCGCCGCCTCACCCACACATAGACTTGTCTGTATAGGAAATTCTTTTGGTCCCGAAACCCTATTAGTTGATATCGATGCATCGCTCAACGATGATTCATCATATTCTTCACTAACTCTTGATTTTCTATATCGTTCTAGAATGGGAGGTTCATGCAGAGGGTTTATGTTTTTGCACCGTAGCATGTACTTCTACCTATGGAATCCGGGGGGTTGCTCTTAAATGGGGCTATTCATGGGCCGGTTTATAATCATCAGACCTCAAAGGACGTTATCATTGCCTTTGATTTAAAGGAAATGACAATCTCAGAGATACCTCTGCCTGATGATTTTATTTGTTTTGACCGTTCTAGAGAATATGGTTTGTTGATATTTCGTGGGCTTATCAGTGCATGGATTAAGGAGATGGATAGAATTGAGATATGGGTCATGCAAGAATATGCAGTCCAATCATCTTGGACTAAGACTCTTGTGTTTTCTTTGCATTCTTCTCCATACTTTTCCCCAGTTTGCTTTACGAATTGTGGCCATATAGTTGGAATAGAAAGTCGTGGTCGTAGATTGGTGAAGTTTAATGACAAAGGACAGCTGATAGAGCAGCAGTTACATAGAAACTGTTGCTTTAGAAGACTCCAAATCGATGTCTATTCAGAGTCCCTATTTTCACTCCCTAATGGCACTGAGCAAGCTTAAGAAGATGACTAGCGATAGCAAACAAGAAGAATGTTGTTGTAATGTAAACAGATATTGCATTATGAGCTCTTGGTATCATCAGACATGAAAAACAATAGGCGGAAAAGCGAAACTGGAAGATAGCCTTGATATTGGAGTTGCTACACATACTCAAACATCTTTTTCTTATTTCATCATTAGTTTTTATCTTTTTCCAAATCCTTCTCAGCAGTTCAAATGCCAAAGCTTGTTTACTCATTTCCAGTAGGTTGTTTAATCTCTTTCACTCAATGCTTTGTTGATTTGAGCAGCTCGAATGGTCGATTTTAATTTGTTTTGAGTGCTTGTGTTTAATGTTTTTGGATTGATTTTGCTTTAATGGATATAACTGTCTTTATGTTTGTTCTATTGTTAATACTGTGTGCTAGAAGTTTGAATATTTGTCATGTTCTTTTATGGCTTTGTTATGTAACTTATGTTGCTTAAACAATGAGAACCATAAATGATTGCGACCTGATATGAAAGATGAGTCATACATATCTTTCAGGAAACTATTTTTCCTTTTCATTCAATTCCTATTGATACTTTTTTTACCGAATTTGTTTGTTGACATTGTCTTACCGAAACAAAAACTATCATAGTCAAACTTTGTCTGATGAGATTAACTACGGTCTCTTGAATAATGATGTACCTCTGAATCTTGATCAGTCATTTTCTGAATCTCGTCAAGATGTACATGAGCATATATATCTCCCTAATAAACATGTACTCAGAAGAAGTACTAGACCTCACAAATTTCCTTCATATTTACAATACAGTTATCAGTGTCTTAGATAGATACCAATCACACATAGCTGCTCTAGGATCCACTCAACAATTTGGCAAAGGTTTTATAGATACCTTTTCTCCAGTTGCAAAATTGACAATTGTGAGAGTTCTCTTGTCTATTGCTGCTAATAAGAACTATAATTTTGATCAACTTGATATCAGCAATGTTTTCCTCACTGAGATTTTGGGTGAAAAGTTCTATATGGTGCCATTGCCTATTACTATATAAATGTAAACATTCCAAGAAGAAAAGATATACTCAAATATTAATTTATTGACAGATGAAACAAAATTACATTGTTTCACATCTATGGCACTGGGAAGAAACATGCATCTTCTCCATATACATAATTTGTGCCGTATCAGTTACAAAATAAAAAAACAAAAAGTTGTAAATATGAAATTAGCATATACAATAAGATGTTGTTGAATAGAATCAATTCTTTTTGTTCATGTTCCTCCTCACTGTCTCTGCATTATCTTTGACATATTCAGCAGATTCTTTAGTTTTTTCGACGACAGTGTCAGCAGCCCTATTGGCACTGTTCTTGGTCGATTCACAAGACTGTTGAGTCTTTCCCAACACAGTGTCTGCAGCTTTATTAGCTGTGTTCTTAGTTGAATCCCATGCGTCTTGCATTGTCTGCTTTGCTTTCTCAGCTATGTTTTGTGTTGCTGCTGAAGCCTTATTAGCAGCGTCTTTTGTTTTGTCAACAGCCTGCCACGTAAAATAAGACATGTTACTAATACTAAGTTTAATATTTTTAATGTAATAATAATTTTAGGTCACGAGTTTAATATTACATGTTCTGAAGTGGAATAAGCCTTTTCGTGTTGTGTTTCGTTCAAACTGTTGTTGATGGTTTCACTGACTCCTCCTCCTTGTTTGATTCCATCGGTAGTAATTGAACCATCATCGTTATGTGACTTTGGAACCTATATATACATCACAATGATACATTATGAAAATATAACTTATAATTGTAATCACACGGTAGTAATTGAACCATCATCGTTATGTGACTTTGGAACCTATATATACATCACAATGATACATTATGAAAATATAACTTATAATTGTAATCACACGCTTACGCGAAGAGAAATGGGAATAATGATTTACTTGGATAGATCTTGGGGTAGCTGCTGCAAAGACTCTAGAGTTCCAAGGATGAGCCCTTGCAAATGATGCACCAGCAGGGAGAAATTTTGGGAGGGAGGTGAAAAGGGTGAATGATGCCATTGTGTTTTTTGTTTAGTTTCTTTTGGAATTGTATATGATTTTGTTGGATTAACTGTTGATGAATTTGTATGTGTATATATAGAGATTCTTCATGGTTTGTTCGTGTGGTAAGAGGAATTTACGGTCACAAGTGGAAGAAAAAAGAGATGGTGTCAACGGTGTTTAGGATCCAGTATTATAGGATAGTGTTAATTTAGTTGTTTGTTAAGGAAATAAATACCACAGGTAAACTGTGTTCTTTTTTTGGAAAGTGAAGATAAAATCAACTAGTGGTCATTGGTCAATATATTTTTCTTAAAGAACATGTATGCTATACTCAAATAAATAATAAAATAATATGTGGGTCCTATTTAATTATTCTTTTTTAAATAATATATATATAGAGGATTGATTACAGCGTTATGGATTAATATTTTTTAATCAACCGTTGGATTGAAACATACCATCATAAATCATATAAATTTGAGACTAATCTATAATGATTTACTATGTTAATGAACTACATCAAAATTAACGTTATATGAAAGTTCATTTTGACGTTAATTTTTGGATATCTTGATCGTATAGTAAATCATTATAGATTAGTCTCAAATTTTATAGGTATGATCTATATGATGGTATATTTCAATCCAACGGTTGATTTTAAAAAATATTAATCCGAAGTAACGTTTTTGAGCGAGTGTAACTCATGGTGTAAGTCTTCGGGTGTAATTTGATCCCTCCTCATATATATATATTTAATAAGAGTATTATGAATAGTGCATGAACAATATTTATAAACAGTCATTAATAGTGATTTTTAATGATAAAATAAAGTTGATTAATGAAATATAAAAAGTTGGTCAATGAAGTAATCAAATGTTCAGATATTAAAAATATTTAGTAATAAAAAAAAATTGGTTAATAAAATGTAAAAAAAAAATTGGTTAATAAAGTGATAAAGTTGGTTAATACGCGCTCATATATTAAAAATAATTTTTAATAGTAAAACAAAGTTGGTTAATGAAGTTATGAAGTTGGTTAATAAAGTGCTCAGATTTTTAGTAAATATGAAGTTGGCTAATGAAAAGTAAAATATTGGTTAATAAAATTATGAAATTGGTTAATCACATAATTCTTTTTCATACTTCTCAATCTCTTTTTTGGTAAAAGGGAGGGTCTAAGCCCGTCATAACAAAAGCTACAAAACAACAGCCCTAGAGAACAAGAGATCACTATTATCAGAATCAAAAACTTGGACCATCCAACTGGGAATATCATGCAAAATCAATAAATCACTATTCAATTTCTTCCCTTCTTGAGCAAGTAGATTCGCACACTTGTTACTTTCTCTATAAACATGACGCACTTCAATAGCGTCAAAGTTTGATATCATGTTCTTTATACGAACCACAAGATTCCCAGCCGCCATCTTATTCTTGTTTGTATTGATAATGCTAGTAATAACGATTTTAGAGTCAAACGCTCAACCTTCTTCCAACCCCGCTCCATAGCAAAGTTAAGGCCTATGCAAATGCTCCAAAATTCCGCCATTAAGGGGCTGCAATAACATATGTTTTTCGCGAACCCAACAAGCCAATTACCATATTCATCCCTTAGAATACCCCCACACCCCAACATACCATTGCTACTGTGAGCACCATCAACATTTAACTTTACAAAGGAGGGTTTAGGAGGAATCCACTTAACAAAAACCTCACTTTTCCTTTTCTCCATAATCCTTCTATTAGTAACCATAGCACTACCATATTGTTGAGTTTTAGAATAAATAACCTGGGCTGCATTTATGGGCCTCTTAAAATCCGCATCTTGTATTTCGTTGTTTCGCCAAAGCCAGAGAGTATGAAATCCTATCACCCAATATATCTTCCAATCTGTACCAACATGAAGATTAAGAGAAATCCAATCATTCCACTCCATTCTATAGAAATCCTACATAATGGTATCAGGGACTAAATTTTTCCAAACATCACCAACTGATTGACAATCTCACATGGCGTGCATAGAGGATTCACAGACAGCATCACACATGAAGCAGCCATCACTACCGAAACCTGCCAAACTCTTTCAATTATTAGTAAGCGGCATGTTATGCTTAAGTAACCAAATGAAGTGTCTTACTCTTTCTGGTACAACCAGGTGCCAAATCAGCCTCCAGTCTTCACTCACCCCTAGCGCTTCAACTTTCGTGATCTTCTTGTACATTTGACCAATTCCAAAGTTTTCCCTCTTCATCCGTATAAATAATAAATTTATCATCACCACTACCAGCTAATAGAGGATGTATCGTAGAAATCTTCTACTTAATGTTATCCGGGATCCAAGACAATAACGACCAATTCCAATCACCATAAGCATCCACCAAATCCCTCAACATACAATCAACATAAGCAGGCAAAAAAATCACCTGAAAATCATGAAAATTCTTCCCTTTCTCAATCCAGCTATTACCCCAAGGATGAATAATACTCCCCTCACCAATCTTCCAAATACCTACATCCATAAGGTTCGGAGATGTGTGCACAATCTCCTTCCACAAATTAGAATCCCTTGGTTTGGCCTGTAAGCTGCCATCATTATCCTCAACCTTGTATTTATGCCACATAACCTTACACCATAATTCATTCTCCCTATTGATGACTTTTGAACCCAATTTCATAATACGGGCTTTATTCATTTCTTTTAAATCACGCAGACCAAGTCCACCCTTTTTCTTTGCCATAGTAATTTTTCCCAGCTAACTGCATGGTAACGCTTCTTATCATCAGAATTGCCCCATATGAATTGTCTTTGAAGCTTCTAAATATCCTTAAGACACGTCGTCCGGATAAGATTTGTCATCATAGGGTAGACAGGTATAGCCTCAATCACACTCTTAGCCAACGTCACTCGACCAGTAAAGGACAAATGATGAGCCTTCCAACTTGTTAGCTTTATAGCAACTTGCTTAATCACATAATTAAAGTCATTTCTCTTTAGGGAATGCCCTGTAACGGGGATGCCAAGGTATTTACCAAAAATATTATTTTCTCTAAAACCAGACAATTGCACCAGTCTCGCTCTAGTACTTCTAGCCACATTTTTAGAGAATAGGATGCTCGACTTTTCCTTGCTAATTTCCTGGCCTGACATGGAACAGAAAGACTCCAAAATTTCCTTGACGCACACCAATTGGTTCTCATTTGCCTCTCCAAAAATCAGCAGATCATCAGCAAACATGAGGTGAGAAATATGAACTCTTTTCCTCCCTACTTGAAACGGTTTCCACTTCTTGGTAGTGACAACATACTCAATTAAATGGGAAACCTTATCCACGCATAAAACAAATAAGTAAGGAGAGATTGGATCACCTTGTTGTATCCCTCGTTTCGGACGAAAATACTCATTCTTATTGTCATTCCATTTTATGTTAGTTTCCACACTCGTGACCCCATGCATAATAACATTAACTATCTCTTCCGGAATAACAATCTCCATTAAAATACACCAAATAAATTCCCAACTGAGTTTGTCATACGTTTTCGATAGATCAATCTTGATAGCGAAATAACCAACTTTACCTCTTTTATGATGCATAGTATGCATTACTTCATTAGCGATAATAATGTTTTCCTAGATAGATCTACCCAGAACGAACCCCATTTGATAGGGAGAAATGATTTGCGTCATGAGAGGCTTGAGCCTCCCAACCACCACTTTCCTAATAATCTTGTAGAGGTTATTACAAAGAGATATAGGCCGGAATTGGGAGATTGTCGAGGGTTGATCAATTTTAGGAATGAGGCAAACATCAGTCTTATTAACATCCACCATAATGTTCGGGCGCTGCCAAACTTCTTTCATAAAATTAGTCACATTAGTACCAACAATGTTCCACGCCTTTTGATAAAAGCCAACTGGGAAGCCATCATGGCCTGGAGCCTTCCATGGCTTCATCGAAAAAATGGCTTTTCTAACTTCCTCAGTGCTCATGTCTTCTTTCAAACTTCTCAGCATTTCATCTTCAATTTTCGGAAAGCTAATCTGAGTTTGAATCCAGTTACACCAGTGATGAGGGCAAGCAAAAAGGTCCTTATAGAAATTATTTACAAGAAGCTTCAATTCCTCATGATCACTAATCCGTTCACCATCATCACCTTTGAGCATCAAAATTTTATTTGTTTTCCTCCAGGATAGAGTCTTCATGTGGTAGTATTTAGTATTCATATCTTCATCAGACAGTGTCGCGGCGGAAAAAATTCAATGAAGTCGCCACTATTGTTTATTTATCCTAAGGATGGGGAAACTATAGTAAAACCCTAAAAATATGGATACGACGGTCATCGGGACCAAGTTAAGGGTTCGGGAGTCAGTTAAGCGAGGGGAAGGTGTTAACACCCCTTACTTCCCTTGTACTCAAGGGGAACCTTCTCTAATTTTAGGGTTAAGGTGTGTTTGTCTAAGGTTTCTTACTCTATTTCCTAAATTATTATACACAATGGGGAGATATTTGGTCACGGTTAGTAGTTAATGACTCGTTAAAGCATCGCGCTTTATGCCTATGTATTCATCAAGATGAAATCAGAGTCTACGTAGTTCTCATTTGTTTGGTTAATTTTTTTTATGGAATTAAAATTGATCACCTTTAAGCGATAAACTTATGTGAGCTCGCGTGGTAGCGGTTAATATCTAGTTTCTCATTCGCGTTAAATAGTGTCAATAATTCTTTTTTGAAAATTGTCTTGATTTTCTTAAGTTAGTAGAAAACAAATTTTAAATTGGTTAGACGGTTTAACCTAATACTAATGGGAAGCATATTTTTATTGTTTTTGAATATTATTAAAATAAATCAAATTAAATTAAATTAATACCTAATTAAAATAACTAATGCAATTAATTAAATAGTCTAAATAATCTAATAAATAAACAAAAAAATTTTTTTTTTGCATTTTTTATATGATAAAATTAATTAGAATCTAAACTAAAACTTAATCACTACTCTTAAAATCATACTAAAACTTAAAACTAATTAAATGGTAAAAAGATTGTAGAAAAATAGAAAAGAAAAGAAATACCACTTGTTAAAAAAAAAACTTACTAATGTTAATAAAGAATAAGAAAATGTTTTGTATTTTAATTTTTATGGTTTTACTTTAATATTAGAAGAAAATAAGAAGATAAAATATTTTTATGTTTTTTTATTTTATGACATCTTTTTCTAAATCTATATTTTAACTTCCTATTTTAGTATTCTTATTGCTATATTTTAGTTTCCTAAATCTAAAGTGAAATTTTAATAGAAACACCACTTAACTAAAATGATCACATGAAAAAAACTCTAAGAGGTAATTAAAATGAACAAAAAACTTTGAGGAAATCAAAAATACACAGAGACCAAAATGTGTTACCTTCCTGTATGAATGCATGTTTTTGACTTTTGAAACCTCCTAGTGGTCCAATTATAACTAGACACATGACAAGTCATTTTAGACACAAATGAAGAGAAAGAAAACAAATTAACAATATGTAGCATATGGAAACAACACAACGCTTCTCTCTCTCCAGTCCAATACATCTCCCAAAATTAGTTGCAAGAGAAAAGAAAGCTCTGTTAGCAAGAACATTATTTTAACACAGTATAAAAAAAAGCATAGAAACCCATATCATTTAACCATATCTTCTGCTATAACACACATACAATCAAATTTATCAAGCGAAACATCAAAAGCAAAAGCAAGATCGTGACAATATAGTACCTTTGGAGTCGGCGAGCACGTCGTGGGTGAGGACGAAATGACGGCGATCGAAGTTCTCCTCTGAGGCGGCTGGTATTTTGTGAATCGTGTTGAATTACGTGTCGAACTTAAATTACTTTATCATATATCGCTTTTAAATCTGTTTTCTTCACACGGAGACATAAGTTTTGGTCATTGCATTTTTAGGAAATTTGTGAGTTTAGATCTTGGTGCAGAAACTCCTTCAAAGAACCAAAAGCTAGACAAAGAAAAGCTGGAGCAACACTTGAAATAAACAAGTGTGGAAAGCTTCTATTATTTTATGTTTTGTCTTTTATATAAGTTTTTCATTTTATGTGGAAAGCTTTATAGTGGTTTCAATTCCTATTATATTTTAATGTTTATCTTACACTTTTCGATTTTTCAGATTGCCGTTTTGCTTTGGTTGCATGACCCTGGCAGTCATGACGCATAAATTATTAGGAAGATAACATAAATATGTAGTCTTTAATGACAACTCTTTTATCAATCTTTTGTCATGTTCATTTTTTTGCCAGGATCATTTTGGATTGCTTGATTTCATTGTGTCGTAATTGATAAGGTTTGTTCTGTTTTCTCAATCTTCACGCATACTGTTCTGTTTAATATGTAACAATTTTTTTCTTGAGTAACATATGCATATTACATATATATGACAGTGTGTGTGACTTCAAACCAAGTGCAAAATTCAAGATGCAATCACTACATGACTGGGTATGTCATACTAAAAATAGACATCTTCTATTCACACTGGATTGTTCCTTCTATCCTATTAAAGAATGACTTCATATGTTCTGATTTGCTCCATTCTTCATGTATCTCATAGAAGTAATAACTTTTAGTTTGTGCTTTTTTGTTTGCAGAGGGATTTAACTGATACAAAGGCCTGAAGGAACATGGGTGCATATCTAAGTCATTCTCTGCTTGCTTATAAAAAGACACTTGAAAATGGGTTGCTGCATGTTTAACAAGTATCATTATTTTGGCTGATAGATTCTTAACTAAGGATTCAACGAAGTTGATTTTGAAGATGAACACATTACTGAAAGAAATGATATTCGAAGATGTGGTAGACTGAAGATGCACTGATGCATATGTTGAGACTCTTGAAGTAATTTTGGTATTAGCTGCAAGATGTGAATTCTTGCTAATGACCTTGCCGGTTCATTCTACATTTCCATCAGGTTTTCATTTAATAATATATCACGTTTTGTATTACGTTTTGTCGATGTTTAAAGGTTTTACCGATGTTTAAAGGTTATACTAATTCTTAGATTTGTTTCACTTGCAGTTTATGCGTGACCAAAAGGTGATTCTAGAAAACCATTGATTTGGATCATGAATTGATACTTTGTAAGATTGAGAGTTAACCTTATATTTTTATTTTTGTTTATCATGGAACGGAAAGCTCATGGCACTAACATCCTTGAAGGTGGTGGCAAAAAAGGAAGCGCAAAGAAAAAAAGAAGAGGGTTTGATATCTCTGTCTCAAAAACTTGGGAACATTTTGACCATGTAATAACGAATCTACCAGCATCTGCTGTTCAGTTTTTAGGTACAAAAGAATGGAATATATAAGGTTTGTTTGGTTTGGTTCATAGAGTTAGAAGAGACTCTTTTTAACAAGAGAATGAAACATATTTTCTTTCTTATGTGATTATGTGAAATTATTGCAAAACGAGAGCTTACATTTTTTGTCTGTAGTTAGTATGAAAATGTATCATATCCAAAATGACACTTCTGTCTATAGTTTGAAAGAAATATTGAAGACGAATTACAAAAGTATTTTTGATACTTTCTTGGTATATGTTAGTAAGTGTTGCACCGATGCTTTGACCCTTTTAAGTATATGTTGCTTCACGTTAAAATTATTAAAAAAAGTAGAACAAGTAATTAAATTTTAAAATATGTTATTAAAATCAATTAGAATTTTATTTTTATTTAAACTTCTTTCAAATAATAATTAAAATGTCTTCAATTAATGACTAATTTGGTTGGTTGTCCTTTGTTGTCAATTGGTTGTCCTTTGTTGACTAATACAGGTTTGGTGTTTTGCTAGAAAGTTTTAATTCTATAAGGCATGTTATTTTAATTCTATAAGACATGTTATTGAAAAGTTAATTGTATGTTTGAAGTTGCAAGAATGAGTTGTGCATGTGATGTAATGATTATGTAATATGTGGTATTGTGGTTAGAGTGATCATGAATTTTTTCTTTTGTTGATGAGAAGGAAATCATTATTTACCTTTGTTTCTTTGTGATTCTTATACATAAAATAGGGCACATGCCTGCAACAAGCATTTGGCTTTGGCTTCAAATTGTATAAATATTTGAGTATAGTTTATCCAAATAGTTGTAAGACAATACTGTTTTGTTTCCACATGCTTAAGTGTGATTTTGTTCTCCTATTTATCTTTCAATGCGTTAATTTATGTCCTTCTCTTTTATTTGTTTCTAATAAAACTAATCAAGTATTTCAAATTTAGCGAAATTTTTAGAAGGATTTATAATAATCTCAATACGTATTCCATGATATGAAAAACTGTAAAGGAAAGTAATGAAGTTATGGTGAATAATTAGTAAAAAAAAGTCAAATAACTTTTTAGAAAAATATATCTATTTTGAAAAACAAACACTTCAAATTTATGTGATTATTAAAAAAATTGATATTAAGAAAAAAAGTTAAGCTGTAAAGGAAAGTAATGAAATTATGGTGAATGGTTAGTAAAAAAAAGTCAAATAGCTTTTTAGAAAAATATATGTATTTTGAAAAACAAACACTTCAAATTTACGTGATTATTAAAAAAATTGATATTAAGAAAAAAAGTTTCTTCTGCCAATTCAAAATTTCACAGGTCACTATTATTTTTTTTTTTTTTTTTTTAAAACCAACAATTGCCTTTTTTTAAAGAGCCAACTTTCTTATTTTTATAATTTTATAATTTCTTTTTTAAGATAATTCATTTTATATTTATATTTAAATATATTATATATCCTATCAAATAAATTTTAAAATTCAAATTTTTATTTTCAATTTTCGTTTTCTTACTCCATCATAAATAAAATCTATATGATATTTTTTCACGGGCCACTATAACACAATTTTTTTTTAATTATACTTTTATTTTAAAATATTAATTTTTTTTCATCTCACCGGTTTTTCTTCTTTTTATATAATTATTTAATATAATTATATCTATAGGAGTATTTTTTTTTATAAATAAGTAAATTATTTTAATTTTTGTATTTATAAATAGAACTTTGCATTTGTTAAAATTTTATTTTATTTCTATATATTATTTATTTCAAGTTTAATTATATTCTATCTATGTGTCTTTTTTTTAAATGATTAAACTAATAATTTATATGTTTATTAACCAAATTATTTATACTTTTATTTATATTATCCATATCGTTCAAAAAATATCACATTAAAAAAAAATCACTCGTGCGGGAGCACGGGTCTCCGACTAGTATTAGAAGAAAATAAGAAGATAAAATATTTTTATGTTTTTTTATTTTATGACATCTTTTTCTAAATCTATATTTTAGTTTCCTATTTTAGTATTCTTATTGCTATATTTTAGTTTCCTAAATCTAAAGTGAAATTTTAATAGAAACACCACTTAACTAAAATGATCACATGAAAAAAACTCTAAGAGGTAATTAAAATGAACAAAAAACTTTGAGGAAATCAAAAATACACAGAGACCAAAATGTGTTACCTTCCTGTATGAATGCATGTTTTTGACTTTTGAAACCTCCTAGTGGTCCAATTATAACTAGACACATGACAAGTCATTTTAGACACAAATGAAGAGAAAGAAAACAAATTAACAATATGTAGCATATGGAAACAACACAACGCTTCTCTCTCTCCAGTCCAATACATCTCCCAAAATTAGTTGCAAGAGAAAAGAAAGCTCTGTTAGCAAGAACATTATTTTAACACAGTATAAAAAAAAGCATAGAAACCCATATCATTTAACCATATCTTCTGCTATAACACACATACAATCAAATTTATCAAGCGAAACATCAAAAGCAAAAGCAAGATCGTGACAATATAGTACCTTTGGAGTCGGCGAGCACGTCGTGGGTGAGGACGAAATGACGGCGATCGAAGTTCTCCTCTGAGGCGGCTGGTATTTTGTGAATCGTGTTGAATTATGTGGTGGTAAGGCTGAAGGTAGATCGTCATTATCAGAGGGTTTTTTTCTTCTTTTTCCAATATTTTTTTGGTGTTTTTGGTGAGAGCTTCTTTTTTGTTATTTTTCCCGTGTCCTATTCTGTGAAATTTGAGTCCTTTTATAGACTCTAAAAAAATGCTTGATAAAAATCATTTGGAATGATTTTTAATGTCATTTAGAGATGATTTCAATTTGATTTAGCTTAAGAGACCAGTTGATGTACTTATGATATGATTTCAAAAGAAAAGATATTATGTCATTTTTGCTTTTGGAAAGATTCAGAATGATTGATATCTTTGTCAGCAAGTTTATGAATTGAGTCTCGTGTGTGCACTTGATGAACATTGATTGGGTTCTAGTTTTGGAAAGATTTGGTAGTTATCATGGATTAGGAAAGAGTTGAATTTGTGTTCTTATTTTGTATAATCTTGGAATTGATTGAGATTTTTTTGCAGTTTTGTGAAGATTGACTTTTGTGTGAGGTTTGAATACGGTTTCTATTATCTAAAAAAGGAAGGGAATAATACCCAAGAAACTATTGATTGCATAATAATAAAATAGTAACTATATAAGAATAAACTTAAAAATCGGATCGTAGTGTATAAATGAAATATAGAAACAATGATATTAAAATAAAATTGACTATTTTTTTTGGATTTTTGATTTTTTTCCTATAAAAATATACATGATTCTAAATAAAAATTAATTGTAATAGAAACGTAAATTAAAACTAAATTTAAAGGTAAATTTGAGGTGTACAAACTAAAGTGGCATTAGTAACTAAGTAAAGGATGGACAAATTCAGGATATGTCAATAAATTCAAATACTTACCCATTTGATTTCATGATAAAAAGTGATAGGTCAATACTAACTATGATGATGCAACAATATGAAATAGTAGCGACAAACTAGTAATGACTCTTTCTGTTTTATTTATTTAATCGAACATTAAAAAAATAACCTAAAAATAAAGTTTATTTCCTAAAGTTATCCTAATAATAAAAATCTAAATAAGAATTGAGATGTTCTTACTAAAATATAGAGAATTAAACTTAAAAAGTAAAATATGAGAAAAAGAAATCAAGATTGAAGTAGCCAAGGTTCGAACTCAAAACCTCATACTCCTTTTACACTCACTTCACCCTCCACTAGGCCAATGTACTTATTTGTGATTAAATGGTGTTTAGAAATAATTGAGGGTGCGATAATTTACTTTCACGCGAAAATTATAATCTCATGGCCTAGTAGCTCAATGCAATGCATGATTGTGAATGCTATGATAATGCATATGAATGTAAAAAAAATTTAAAAGTAAAATTGGGAGGACAAATTTTGGGGTGCAACAGATAGCCACATCGTCCTTGATCGCTGGTACCACATGATTTCTTATTTATTCAGAAGATGACTGAGCTCTTGCTGCAACTGAGCTTCAAACTTCCTCATATCGCCATAATCATCTCTGACTTGCAACTTCCCTTGAACGCTTCATTCTCTTGATTTGATCAAAAGACTCAAACTTCCACTTATCAATGCCAGCCACCACATTGTTGAGATTAACTTCGACCGGTGCATTCTCATTCCATGATTCTTAAAGAAAACTCTTGTACATATCATCCAGAAGCCAAGCACTCTCAAATTTGAAAGGGCGTTGTTGAAACGTATGGTTTTCTTCATGCAGAGTGATAAGTAGAGGGTGATGATCCAAAAACTCTACACACATTAAGACTTTGACAAAGGCCTCTGGAAATTGAAAATTCCAAATATCATTACTCGGGACTCTATCTAACCTGTCATAAATTCTTTGTCCACCATGAACGATAAGCCCCTTCCACTTATAATAAGGACCTCGTGTTTCTACTTCCTTAATATTGAAAGCATCAAATCTATCTCTAACTTTATGACATTTACGCATAGAAGCAGGCATGCCACCCTTCTTTTCATTCGTGTTGGCAATATCATTTAAATCTCCAGCTAGAATCCAAGTCTCCTTCATATCGTCTGCAATTAATTTCAATCTATCCCATAATAACGCTTTTCTATACTCATTAGGTCTAGCATAAACGGCAGTGAACCACCAATCTTCATCTCGTTCCATATGGAATTTGGTATGAATAAATTGGCTATCTTTAATACTCACTTGCATGGAGATAGTAGTAGACTTCCAAGCTATCGCAATGCCTCCAAAAAATCCTCCATTCTGATTACAATCCATCATATCAAACCCCAACTGAGAAAAAGTTTTCTTGAGCCTTAAAGGGTCACATCTAGTTTCAACAACAAAAATGATTTGTTTATGCATATCAATATAATATTTACAGTATCTGGAAAAAAACCTTATTAGTCGCTTCTCTAAAGCTCCAAACCACTATTTTTTTATTCGTACACATCATAACAAACTTGATTAGCAGAAATAGAAACCTCAATGTTCCTCAGGTGTCTCGTGGACCTCTTCAATCGACTCATCCATATATCCTCCTTCTCCAGAACAATTACTTGCCTTTGGGGCATTCTCCTGTGTCAAGGAAGGGGTTTCAGCAAAGTAAAAAGTAGTTGTACTCTGAATTTGATCGTTTAGGTCAGGGAGTATATTTTTGTCAACACATTCTACTTCCTTTGCATGCTTATTAACCATTTCATGGCTGACACCTATTTTTTCCTTGTTGTGATTTGATTTATTAAAAATCTACAACTGCCCCACTTTTTTGTTTTTGTTTTAGATTAAAGATATCATATTTCTCTTCCACATAATTGTGTCCAGGATTAAAATTTCCAAATGTTCCCTTAATGTCAGCTTTACTTATGCTTCCTTCTTTCTCTTTCATCTGAATTCCACCACGTGTGGCTCGATGTGTTTTCTTGTTTTTGTGGTGTCATTATGTCGCCTGCCACTTTGTTGCGCTTTAAATGACACATTAATTCATTTGTCTGCCCCATTATTACGCTCTTGATTAATTTCCAAGTCAGAAAAGGAATTAATCAATTCCATTCCCTAAATATTCTTCGTACTGCTCTCTCCAATACCCCTGCCAGTTGTATCCTTAGAATTAATTTCTGCCTCAATATTAGGAATTGGTGGTTGAAACTCTACATTATTATTTCCTTCCTTAGCCAGAGTTGTATTATTAAAATCCAAATCATCAGCATAATCATTGATTTCCCTATCTTCATCTTCCAATAATAGAAAACGAGATCCTCGCGAATTAATTTTTTCATTAAAGCTTCCCGGAGTAATATTCTTCCGGCCATCAACGACTTTCCTTCCACGCCGATGTTTTTGGACTATCTTCCATGGCCTGTCTTCAGCACTGAGCACTCCTTGATCATTATTTTTGCTACAACCAGGATCCATTGGAGCTGCTTCACCAGCAATGTGTTTCCCTTTCTGAACTGTCAAACAACCTTCTTTATTATGACCATATCTTCCACAAGCTAGACAAAGAAGATGAAGACCTTCATATTCTATCTTGTAACTTCTACCTTGGATTTTAAGCATAGCTACCAATGGATCAGATATACATGCATATTTTCCTCGTTCTTATTTGATCGTGGTTTTATCCACCTTAATCGTACAACCAATCCGATCACCAAAAGCCGAAAGCGCCCTTGAATCATAGTACTCGGTCGGAAGTCCAAAGATATGAACCCAAACAAAAACTTCTTCTATATTGTCACTCTCTGGTTGGAAATTTGGTCTCCAATCCTGCACCGTCAAGTAATGGTCGTAGATGAACCACGATCCATTTGCCATTGTCGCTTTCTTGTCGTCTTCATGCGAAAAATCAATGAGATAATACTCATTACTCAAATCAATAATGTTGATGATGCCTTTTCGAATCCACATTTGATTCAATCAGTTCTCCAAGGCTTTGTATCCAATTTTTCTTTCTAGCAGCTTGACAATAACCCATCTCCGCCATGGCCTTTGAATTCTCTTTTCTTCTTTCTCAGAAAAGACAAAGTTGGGGCATTCATATCCTCCTATCACTTCCTCCTCCACCCTGATTTCTCCATACTCATCCTCACTAACCTTCGCATCCTCCAGCCTCTCATCCTCATCCTCTGTTATTCTCACACTTCCTCCTCCTGTAATGATATCTCTAAAAGAGACACCATTGTTATTTTTATTACTATCAATTTCTTTAACTTTTTTGGTACTTCTTTCCTGCAAATCAATTTCTGCAATACTCCTACCATGATTCGCCGAAACACTATTTCCATTTGTCGGGCTACCAGAAAACCCTAGCAGTGGTTCCATGGTTCTGATATTACAATTCGTACTTCTCAATCTAAAAATAATAATAAAAACACCGTATTAATTAAAATAAATACGGTGTAGGTGTAAGAATTTGGGGTAAAAATATCATTTTTCTTTTTTCAACATTGTTATTCTTACAATTTTCTCATACACTACTCCGTATGCTATACTCAAATAAATAATGAAATAATATGTGGTTCCTATTTAATTATTCTTTTAAATATATATATATATATATATATATATATATATATATATATATATATATATATGATTTTTAATGATAAAATAAAGTTGGTTACTGAAATATAAAAAGTTGGTCAATGAAGTAACCAAATGTTCAGATATTAAAAATATTTAGTAATAAAATAAAATTGGTTAATAAAATATAAAAAATTGGTTAATAAAGTGATAAAGTTGGTTAATACGCGCCCATATATTAAAAATAATTTTTAATAGTAAAACAAAGTTGGTTAATAAAATATAAAAAGTTGGTTAATTAAGTTATGAAGTTGGTTAATAAAGTGCTCAGATTTTTAGTAAATATGAAATTAGCTAATGAAATGTAAAATATTGGTTAATAAAATTATGAAATTGATTAATCACACAATTCTTTTCGTACTTCTCAATCTAAAAATAATAATAATAATACTGTATTAATTAAAATAAATACGGTATAGGTGTAAGAATTTAGTGTAAAAATAGCATTTTTCTTTTTCTTAATTTAGTATGTACAAATATCATATGGTAGTGTTGAATTAAGGAGAGATTAGTTAAATATGTTTTAAAAATGGAGAATAATTAGATACAATTTCATAGACGTGGTTTATACTTTTCTCTAATAAAAATATGATAAATATGTTTAAATATCTTTTAAAGAATAAAAGTAATAAAATATATATATATATATATATATATATATATATATATATATATATATATATATATATATATATATATATATATATATATATATATATATATATATATATATATATATATATATATATATATATATATATATATATATATATATATATATATAAATTATACACTTGTCATATTTTCATAGGAAAAAATATAAAACACATCTAAAAAATTGTAGTTAATTTTTCTCTTTAAAAATACTTAATACTTTAGCCGTTTTTATTTTTTTTATGAGACAATTTATATTTTTTTAAGATTAAAATCAAATTAGACTTTTAACGATCCATATATCATATTTTTAAGAGAATTAAATTAATATCAACATTATAAAGTAGTTTTACACGATTAATTAATTATAACCGTCAAAATTTTATTAATGTTTGTGTCTTACTTTATTCATATTTAAAATATTATATATGAATAATTATAATGTATTGATTTTATAAATTTTTTCCAGAGAGAGAATGAGCATATCAATTACAGTCTAATAAGAAATACAAGTAAATAGTTTTCATTTTAATTTTTTAAAATTATTTTTGTAATGGTTTTAGTTGTGGATTCTGAATTTAAGTGACATTTTTTTTAGTTTTAGTCACGAATCTTATTTTTTTCATTTTATGCGACAGAACAATTTCCAAACTATTCGTCTTTATTCAAATTATTAATATAAAATGGTCAAAATTATCGTGTGGTATTTTATGTCAATATTTTAGGACATGTCACGTCATTCTTTCTATCAACGGAAAATTAACAATAGGAATAGTATGGACGGAAAATCTTATAAAAGTAATTATTGAAAGGAAATATTTTAAGAACTAAAACCAAAAAATAATATATCTAAAAAAACAATTGTTAACAAAATACTTTAGAAAATTAAAAACAAAAATTGATATATTTATAAGAACTATAAGTATATTTAACCCTTTCGTATCGTGAAATTCTAACATCATTTGCTATATAGCCAATACCTAATTTCCATTGGTGAAAATGAGTTTATTTTAATTTAGTGACAAATCGATAACAATCACTCTAAGTCACTTGCAACTTTAAAATCTCAAATTTGAACCCAAATATAAGTGTACAACCTAATATTTATTTATTAGAGATGAGAAGTAAGATTTTGTCACAGTTACATTCTGACTTATTAAAAAATTTAAAGTATAAATTTGATATGTGGTTTATTATATACTTACTTTTAGGTCTCAATCTATTTTTTTAAGGTTTCATTGACCTATTAATCTACATAAAAATATTTTTTATTTGAGGATTAATAAATAAATAATTCAACTGATTTTTAGATAGACTGTTGTAAAAAATATTTTTAAATAGACTAAACTTTGTTGGAACATATCTCTTTAGTTTTGATGATAACAAAGTACTTAATGAACAATAGAATATACTAACATATATTCAAGTGTGCATGATCATTAGCTAAAATGTAATTTGATTCTGACCCTGAAAGAGCATAAGAAAAGAAGCTAAAGACTCATATTTTGAAGGTTCGGAATTTGATGACTCGGACTCTAAAGACCAACAAGAGAACTCGACTTTTGAACAATGATCAGACTCTAAAGACCAACTAGAGAACTCAACTTCTGAATAATGCTCAGACTTTGAAGAATGTCTACTTTGACAAAAACCATATATTGAAGAATGTCAACTAAGGCTTTACATGACAAGGCTCAAGAAGAGTTTACTTATTTCCCTATGTTTGCTCAATTCAGTAAATACCTAGTTGGAAAAGGTGCTTTGGATAAAGTTGTTACAAAAAGTACTATAACATTTTGTATAACAACTTCCAACGAATCTTCTAGAAAAGATTCTTAGCAAAGACCACTTGTACAAGTTATCTCCCGACATCTCTTTTTACCTTTATAAAAGATATTTGCATAAAGACATCAACACATGACTCGACAAAATTGAGCTAACGTTAACAGAGCTTATTTTTTTGCACAAGTCCTTAAGAGTTATTATCTTTGTATATCTTAGAAGTATTAAGTGTTAAGAGTCTTTGTGAATTTTGTATCACTCTTGCACCTCTGATTATATATTAAGTGCAATTGTTATATATTCTTCTAAACTATTTGTTTAAAGTCTAGGAAGTCTCTTGCTAGTTTGCTAGAGCAGTTAAAGCCTATTATTTGTGTGCTTGAGCAGAAGTCTCTTTCTAATGTGATTAAGTAGTTGAAGTATCTTGCTAGTTTGTTTGAGTCAGTTGTAATATGATAGATTATAGTGAAAATCTCTTGTAGACAAGGGGAATGGACTACTCTCAGTTTGTGGAAGGAACCAAGATAACTTTGAGTGTCATCCTTTATTTCTGCATTGCTTCTGAATCTTTATATCCGATGATATCTCTAAAATCAGATTCTGAACTTGTTCATATTCTGAAGTCACTTTTCAAAATTTGAAATAATTAATAATACACAATTCAACCCGCCCTATTTCTTGTGTATTTTTCTCACCTCCAGTCGGCATTAAAGCATGGTTTGTGCTAAACACTTAACAATGATACAAAAAAAGATCCTGAAAATAAAAATAGAATAGATGGATGGCACTCTTGAGCCAAATAATGCAAATATACCCTATGACTATAATGCTCCTAAGAAGAGTCATTACTCAGCAAGGCCGTCTACATTCAATGGCGACTCCATTGAGTTTGAATGGTGGAAAAGCAAGATGTACACATATATCATTGGTCTTAATGATGAGTTGTTGGATATCCTTGAATATGGAATTAACATTGAAATTAATGGTTTTGGAATAGTAATTGATAGGAAAACTCTCACATCAGCTCAAAAGAAAAATTACAGGAAACATCATAAAAGTATAGGCATTCTGGTGGATGATCTACCTCATTATGAGTACATCAAAATTGTTGATAGCTCAATTGATCAAACCATCTTTAAGCCTTTATGCCTTACTTATGAAGGAAACCAACAAGTAAAAGAGACCAAGATCAACCTTCTAGTACAACACTATGATATGTTCACAATGAAGGATGATGAAGATATTGAAACCATGTTCACTAGGTTTCAAGTTCTTGTATCATGCCTTCAGATTCTGAATAAAATTAATACCACATCTGACCATTTAGGAAGATCTTAAGAAATCTCCCTGTCAGATACAAACCTAAGGTCACGGATATTTAGGAGGCTCGAGACCTAAACAAACCGAACCTTGAAAGTATGATATACAACCTTTAGATCCATGAGATGAAGTTTAATGGAGATGAGTCTGTGAAGAAATCTAAATCACTGGCTTTAAAGTTAATTACAGATAAATTTGGTGGTAAAACAGTCAGATCCTTAAAAGTATTGAAACCAAAAGAAGCTTCTGATGAAGAAGATTCTAATGGTGATTCTGATATGAGGAAATGGCATTCGTCATTAAGAGGTTTCAACAACTGGATAAAAGGAATAAAAGATTTTATGGTATAAGCAGTGGCTTCATAGGCTCGAGTTCTAAAGATAAAAGAGATGATTATAAGGGGTACTTCAACTATAAGAAGTTTGGATATTTCAAAGTTGATTGTCCTGATATGCAAAAAGACAAACCAAAGTAAGGAAGCTTCCATAAGAACAACTTCAGAAGTAAATTCAAAATGAGCTTCATGGCAACATGGGATTAACTTGATAGTGAAGAAAACTCAAATAAAGACGAAGGAGAAACAAATGTGGAATTGATGGCTCTCATGTCCTCTAACACAAAATCTGAATCAGATTATAGTTCAGAATCTAAAGAAGAGAATAAGGTATTTTCTAATCTATCTTGTTCTTATCTTATCTATTGTATTCAATACCTCGTGACTCATTTTCAAGACAAGGCAAAAAAACATAAAAGTTATTGAAAAAGCAATATGATCTTTTTCAAGAAGAATTAAAGTCTTATCAAAATAAAATTGAATCTCTAGAAATATATCATACTGGTCTAGTAAATAAAGGGCTTGATAAACCCTTGAGTAAGTATCAAATGGCTATCCAAGTCCATATCAATACTAGTTTTGAAATAACTAAAATTGCTTCCATGATTTATGGTGTAAGTAAGAGTAAAGGAGAAGGTATTGGTTACAATGAAAAACTAACGGTTATAACTTGACAAAATCCCTCAGACCCCTTCTTCTTCAAGCATTACTCAAAGAGGGTAAACTCTTATTTTGTGTCTGTTGCTAATAATTGTAAGGTTGTGAACCAGTCAAAAGCTAATATGATTGAATCATTGGTTCTGAAGGAACCAGAACCCAAGACTCTCAAGTTAAGGGTTCTGAAGAAACCAGAACTTAATATTAAAAAGTTAAAGGTTCTGACGAAATCAGAACTTAAGATTCAAAAGTCATAGGTTCTGAAGAAATCAGAACTTAAGATTCAAAAGTCAAAGGTTCTGAAGAAACCTGAACCCAAGACTCCCAAGTCAGAGGTTCTAAAGAAACAAGAACCCAAGACTTTTGGACCAAAGGTTCTAAAGGATGCAGAAGACAAATTCAAGACTTATTCCAGACAAAACTTTTATAAATAAAAAAAGTCTAGAATGAGTCTAAACATTACTATAAGGAAAATTCTCAAAATAAAAAAAGTCTTTCATAACTAACACTAGAGGACCCATAAATCAGAAATTGTGTTTGCTACAGATATGCCTAAAGGGAGAAATAAAGCAGCAATCCTGGTACCTGAACAGTGGCTGCTCACGACATATGACATGAGAAAAGCATATGTTTTGAGCCCTAACTCTGAAAGAGGAAGGAGGTGTGGGGTTTGGAGAAGGTAAGAAAGGGAAGATAATTGGTATAAGTACTATTGGTAATTCCTTAACCTCTATTAATAATGTTTGGTTAGTAGATAGACTAATTGGTCGATTATCAAGACAATTAGAATCACAAACCTTAGGTATTAACAGTCAAGCTAGTGACATTAAATAACCGCTTAATAGGAGGCAATCCATTAGGTTAAAAATATTTTAAAAAAATATTCGCACTTCGAGTTTATTTTATTATGTGCGTTTTTGTTTTTAATGTGCTTAGGAAAAGGGATGAACAAGAAAGGTCCAAAGGAAAAGAAGTGAGCAAAGAAAGAATTTAAGATAGGGAAAAAATATCCAAACCCTGTAGTCTTTATCACACGGTCTATAGAAACTGCGACACAATGTAGAACAAATCATGGCACACCAAAAAGACATTATGGCACGATACAGTCAAAATAAGACTGTTGGAGAAGAACGTTGAAGATTGACCATTGGAGAGTTATCATTAGCATATTATGGCACAATGAGCTCGTATCGTGGCACAATTTGATGCATGTAGCACCTATTAATAGAGGTTGAAGTTATTTCTCTGTATACTTTTACTTTCCACTCAATTTCTTTTAAAATCTCACATATTCTCTTAATATTTTATCATGGTTCTCACATAGTCTCTTAATCTTTTATCATGGGCTTAAAGGAGAAGTTGGCCAAGGTGGCTTTCTTGGAGGAAAATCAATTTGAAAGCTAAGTTTATTGTCTTTAAGAAATCTTTCATCATAAAATTCAAATCAAAATTTAAAATTTATATCCAAGATTCTGAGGGGGGAATAGTAATAGAAGAATAATCCTTTAAAGAAAAAGAATCAAAGGAGGAGAAATAAAAAAAAAGCAAGAATCAACAACGTCTCAAAATAAAAGCACAGAGTTAAAAGTGGAAAAGACATAAATAAATCGAGAATTGGTGAAAAGAACAAGTTGGCTTAATTAATATATGAATTTTATATATTGAGTCAATATGTGGCTATAAACCTATTATTCATATTAGTGAAAGGTAATTTCTTTGTACACCACTTATGGGTGGGGGAAAAAACCCTGAAAACTCAAAAATACTCTTCAAAGATGTATATTCGAACGCATTCCAAATCAAGGTGTTTCGGAGATCATCTCCAAAAATAACGTGTTTGACATTATATTTAAACATGCAACAATATTTTCATAGATAAACCTCTAAAACACCTTGATTTGGTTATTTCGTAGATGCAGCTCCGAAACCTTGGACAGTGATGTTTTTTAAAATCATCAATATTTTGATACATAATTAGATGAAAACGATAATAAAAATTCAAATGAAAAATGATATCAGATAAAAATAATAATAATAATAATAATAGACACAATAAATTGTTTAAAATAAAAAAATACAATAATTATTCATAATTTGTTTTGAAATGAAAAAAAAAGGCATAGCCTACTACGTATGCTTTATCCTCACTCCTGGCCCCTCCTCTATCTCTTGTATCCCACTGCACTCTCTGCCTCCATGACTATCCTCTCTACAATAGCCATCGCCTTAGGACCATCTCAGTCAATGATATATATGTCCAAAGCCTTCCGCTCAATCATTTATATTTGTTGACATATCAACAAGAGATCAATGGCATAATTATCATCGGCCTACAATTTCTCTAAGATCTCCTCATGAGTTGGTCTAAGTGGACGTTCAGGAGCATCTGGTGTCATGATAGGATGTGACATTATGTAGAACCATGTCATGTATCCCTCAACATAATCTCTATTATTGGGTGCCTACATCATCCAACACTCCCCTGGCACCAAATGATGCTCTCGGTCCTGAAATATGTCATCCAGATCTCTACGGAGAATGATGTTGGAAGCAGCCTAAAATGGAGATTTGGGTATGGTCTGCACATAGCCAAATTGTCACATGCATCTCTTTGGCAGATACTTGACCATAATGTTACTCCCACATGCCAGCCACCCAAAGTACAGTGAGATGGAGTCAAACTGGATAATCTTCCGACGATCTTCGAACAGTGTCCATAGGATGTCGTCATGGATAGTCTGATCCATATACACCTGGAAAGATAACACAATCTACTTTCCTCTATGGAAGACATACATAGCATCCATCAGCATTTGCTCACTATACTGCATATTCAACTCAAAACCATGGATACTGTGAAAGTGAGAAATGATCTAGCCCTAAAAAACGAATAAGATTCATGTAAGAACAAATTATATTTATTATTAGAAAATTGAAATTAATTTTAATAGGAATGAAAATTACCACCAACGGTGTAGCAGAGCCTGTCAGCTGTTGTGTCCTCCGGCTAGAGACTTCATTCATTTTTTGGTCCATGTATACCAAATAGTCGGGGGCCCTATTTCCACTCTCTCATTGTACCCAAATCTATGAAGTACCTGAGGTATGTTACATCCACGTGGTTGTCACTTTTGTACATAAAAATAGACGTGTCAACCAAGAACATGAAGTAACACCTCATAGCACACTTACGGTGATACAAAACAAAGAATAAGAACTTGGCATGAACCCCATTGATGGAGGAACGCTTATTAAATGCCTCTTTTGGTTGAGCTCTTAGATAGTCGACCATTCAATCAATCGCATCATAACAGTCAATCTGGGATGGTTAAGTAACTTCCCTCTGATAGGAAGGTGTAACAGGCATACAAAATCATCAAGTGTGATCATCATCTATCCAACTGGCAAGTGAAAATATCACATTTCCTTGTGCCACCTCTCGAAAAATATCCCCCACATGTCGTGGATGATAGTGTTGTAACTAGAACAACAAAGACCAATAAGTCTGGAGGCAAAAATAGCCTCCTTGAACTAATCCTCATAAGGGTGATACATCTCAAATATCTTTCACGTGTGGTTCAAGCACTTTAGTGGCCTCCGTTCCTGTAAAGATAAATAACTAATATCACTTTTAAAATATTAGTGCGTAAATCATCAAAATGAAAAGTGTAACAAAAAAATATACTTGTCCCTCCGAAACATATCAAGTGACATTATCCATGTAATAGATCAAGAGGGAGGTGTCATACGGCCCTCCAAGAAAACCTGGGTTACCCTCCTTCTCGGGTTCCAGAACATCAAGCTCTTCGAATTCCGGAACATGAACTCGTTCGGGTTCCTCCTCGTAATCCCTAGAAGATGACGCACGTGAAAGTCGACTCCTTGTAGCAGAAGTCAATGTTCCTTCCACTTCCTCTCGCGGTACCCGACTGTGTTCTCGATGGCTCGTAACTTGCTCAGCTCTCTCTCGTTGAGCTGATGCAATTTGTCAAGGCCTGCCAAGTCTCAATCTGTTGGGATTCTCAATCATTTTTATGGAAAAACAAATAATAGTTAATCAAAGGGAAGCGAACGAACAAGAACAAGTTTGAAAAATTAAAAAAAAAATCAGGCATTTTTTCGGAGATGCACTTCCGAAACTTTTGAGAGCGGTTTTCGGAGGCACATCTCCGAAAAAAACCTACGACTTTCATACCCAAAGCTTCAACCTAACAACACCATTTTAACACCAAAATTCAATTTTTACACATAAAGGCATAATCTAAACTTAAAATACACATGCAAATATTAAAAGGGAGAACTTACTTAAATTTTAAGCTTTAAGAATTGTTGAAATTGAGTTATAACAAGTGCAAATGAGCAGACAAACTTGAATGAGTTTTGAAAGTAGAGATTTTGAAGGTTTTTGGAGTGTTTGATAGTTAGAATAAGGAAGAAATGAGAATGAGGAGTGGTTGTTTGTGTTTGTCACTGTAAACCTCTAATTTGGAGATGTATCTCTGAAACACCTCTGATTATGAAAAAAAAAGTTTCGGAATACATCTCCGAAAATACCCCAGAAAAAATAAAATGTGATGTTTTCAGTGATGCATCTCAGAATTCTTGAGGTAAAAATGAAATTTCGTCAGAGGTGGCTAAGAAGGTGTAAGGGTAGGGAAAGAAATTCCCTTAGTGAAAAGAGCAGAAGCCTGACAACATAACTACTAAATTGGATGTTATAGTTGAATCTTCACCTTTTTTTCAATGGACCCAGGTGGAAAATTTAGAGAATTTCTTTCCCCACCTCTATGTTTTCTTGGAGGCCTTTAACGAAAAACTCAAAATATTTCTAGACTTCGGATGTGCATATGTGAACTCAATGTATTTGTCAAGAATAAATGGATTCGCATGCGCATATTTGAAGTCACCACGATTCATTTTTTATGAAATTAACTTCGCATATGCATACCCGAAGCCACCTGATTGCCTATTTCATATATGCTTATCTGAACTTATCTATGGGACAGAAGAATCAACATAATTCATAATGTAGATTCAACATAATTCATCAAAATTACACAAATTTAAAATTACATATTGTTATAAACGGGTTGTTTAGGACGTTGCAATATTTTGATAACAAAATGTCCCGATCTTTGAAGCTTCGCATACACCTCAATCGAACCCTTAGAAGAGTATCAATGCAAAGAATGTGAGAAGAAATGGGGAAAATTTACATCAAATTGTAGTTTTCTATGCTCTCTTTGTATGCTCAAACACTTGAAACTTGATTTGGAGACGGAAAATTGATGATGAATGATTGAAATTTTGTTGAGGATTTTGGTTATGAGGAAAAGAAAATGAATGAAATAGTGGTAGAGGTGACCATGCAGCAATCTAATATGACAAGGATAGTTTCAGATATGAATATCTGAAACTACCTCTAAAATTTTAAATCTAACATTTAAATATTACAACGTGAAAAAATGGATTACTTCGGATGTGCATATCTAAAACATGTTGAAAGGTGTGTTCGAATATGCACATCGAAAGAGTATTTTTGAATTTTCAGATGTTTAACTCAACCTATACAGGTGGAGAAAAAAATTCTCAAAATTTATGACAGTTCCTAAATTATAAAAAATGTTTGAGGGGGCGTATCGTTAGGTCTCCTATTAGAGCATCTCCAATGGTGCAACTCAATTTTGGGTTCTTTGCGGGACCCATTAAGCCACGTCAGCTTAAAGCAACCCAACTAATTTTTCACTCCAATGGTGCAACTCTAAAGAACTCATAATGGGTCCCACAACTTTACTTTATATATTAATATTTTATTCATATTAAATTCTATATCATTTAAAATAATAATTTTAATTATTTAAATTAAAATTTATATAAAATAAATAAAATCAAATTAAACTTATAATTTAAAATGATAATTAAAATTAATTTCAAATACATTACATATAATTAAAAACAATAAAAATAAATAACATCACATAAATTAATCAAACTTAAATTTCATCATCTTCATGTCCAAAACGTTCCCAAATATACTCGACTAGATCTCCTTGAATTGACGATGAACTTGTTTTTCATGAATATTTGCTCTTCTTTGTAGTCTTGTTGCAAGATTCGGATGAGGACCGCTAAATGTTTCAGTTGTTGAGTGATTGTTATCCACATTATCATAAGAGTAATCAAAATTACCTCCATATGTATGTCGTTCATCTTCAACAATCATGTTGTGCAATATGATGCACGCATATATGGTATGTTTGAGGGTGTCCATGTGCCAGGCACGCGCTGGACCACGTATAATTGCAAATCGAGATTGAAGCACTCCAAATGCCCTCTCCACATCTTTTCTAGCTGATTCTTGATGTTGAGCAAATAATTTTTTCTTCTCTCCTTGTGGCATTGAAATGGTCTTCACAAATGTAGCCCACTCAGGATATATACCATCGGCTAAATAATACCCCATATTATATGGTGTTCCATTGATTGTATATTGCACATTGGGAGCATGTCCTTCCAAAATATCGTTAAACACGTTGGATTGGTTTAACACATTAATGTCATTGTTTGAACCAGCAATACCAAAAAAAGCATGCCAAATCCATAAGTCCTATGATGCCACTGCTTCAAGCATGATTGTGGGCTTTCCATGATCACCTCGACAAAATTGTCCTTTCCATGCAACAGGACAATTTTTCCACTCCCAATGCATACAATCAATGGAACCCAACATACCTGGAAAGCCACGTGACTCTCCCATTTGTAAAAGATGTTCAACATCAGTGTTGTTAGGCTTTCTCAAATACTCAGCCCCAAATACAACATTCACGACCCGAATGAATCTTTGTAAGCACTCAATTGAAGTGCTTTTACCTATTCGAACATATTCGTCTACAACGTCAGCAGGAGACCCATACGCCAACATACGAATAGCAGATGTACATTTCTGCAATGGTGAAAGACCCATTTTACCAGTTGCATCAACCCTCATTTGGAAATATTCATCATGATTTCCAAGGGCATCTACAATTCGAAGAAATACATGCCTATGCATTCTGAACCTTCTTCGGAATTGAACATCGTGTATGGTTTTCAGAAGTAGTCATTGAATAATCGATTGTGCCCTTCTTCACGACTACGATCTACCATTGTTCTTCTCTTTGGCATAGATGAACTTCCAGATTGACGTTCATTTTCAAGCAATTGTTCTTCATCACTATCGTCGATAAATTCTTCTTCAATCAACTCCCAAAATTCTTGGTCGAAATCATCGAATTATCGAATCCATTTTAGTGAATTAAGAGTGATAGAAAATGAGAGAAGAATTAGAAGTATGATAGAAGAATAAGATGAGAATGGGAAAACAATGACATAAGTGATAGTATATATAATGGTTTGAATAACGGCTAGTTTGAATAACGGCTAGTTTGAATAACGGCTAGTTTGAATAAAGGATAGTTTGAATAACGGCTAGTTTGAATAACGGCTAGTTTGAATAAAGGATAGTTTGAATAACGGCTAGTTTGAATAAAGGATAGTTTGAATAACGGCTAGTTTGAATAACGGCTAGTTTGAATAACGGCTAGTTTGAATAAAGGATAGTTTGAATAACGGCTAGTTTGAATAACGGCTAGTTTGAATAAAGGATAGTTTGAATAACGGCTAGTTTGAATAAAGGATAGTTTGAATAACGGCTAGTTTGAATAACCGCTAGTTTGAATAACATAATATTTATTATAATTTAAAGTGGTACTAATGACCATTTTACATAGGTGTTGATAATTTAAAGTGGTACTAATGACCATTTTACATAGGTGTTGATAAATTAAAGTGGTACTATTGACCATTTTACATAGGTGTTGATAATTTAAAGTGGTACTAATGTCCATTTTACATAAGTGATACTAACTACAATCCATATTTTTTTTCATCTTATTACAATATTTTTCATGAATATCTCGTTGACTATCACTCATAGTAGAAGTGTCTTTCATGATGATTTGCATTGCCTTTAATTCTAGCTCGTCCTCCTTACTTTGAGCTAGTCTTTCCATTATTTGCTCTTTTATTCCTTGCATCTTGTGTTGCATTTGAAATTTCCTTTGCCTTACCCTTCCTTTTGTTGCTTTTTGTCCCATTGGACGCCCATTGGTGATGATGAGTTAAACTCGTAACTTGAAGGTGTATCTGAGTTAGCCGATGATGCCCCACTAGCAGAAGTCTTTGTTACTTTTGAAGAATTTCCAATCGATTCTCCCATCCATTTAGGTTCATCTTTTAACAATCGCCATGCACTCAAGATTGAATGTTGTACCTTCATCCCGAGCAAAAAAGCATGCAGAGGCCATGATATCGTTATCTGATGTCCCACTTTTCTTTCCATTAACAGCTTGTTTGTAACACCCAACAAATTTTTGAACCAAACCATTTATTCTATGCCATCGGCATTTTAATTGCCCCCCTAACTTTTCCCGCGATTGCCCACGATCTCGGTTATAATTGGCGCTATTCTTAACCAAAAACTCTCAGCCTTTTGATCAACTCCCACAATTGGATCCTTTGAAACATTGAGCCATGATTGGATAAGAAGTATATCCTCATCCCTTGTAAATTGCTCTCGAGATTTTTTTTTAACGACTTGAGTACCAACTTGAGTAGAAAATGGTGGAACTTGGGTAGAAAATTCCATACTATTAGAATTCATTTGAGGTATATGATACATATTTGGATTGTTTGGTGATGGAAAAAATATGGCGGGGTTTGTTGGCATCGATGGAATTTGAGAATTTTGAGGATTATGATTTTGATAATTTTGCATGAAATTGAACATAGCTTGTTGATAATGAAATTGATTAGGATCCATTTGTCCTAATGAGAATAAATAGTTGGAAAAAAAATTTAAAGTTGAAGAGTAAAATAATAAAATTGTGAGAGAGGAATTTGAAATTTAAGAGAAAGTAGAAGTAAAAAAAATGTTGTGTTGGTAAATAATTTGAAACTTATATTTATAAACAAAAAAAATAAGTTAAAAAAAATTAAAATAAATAAATAAAAGTAACTAGCCAACGGCTAGTTTTAATTTTTTAATATAAAAAATTAAAAACTAACCGTTGCTTGTATTGTGTACGTTTGCCAACTGGAAAACTTTACTGGAAAGAAAAAACAAACGCTCCGTTGGACAGCTGGTGA